>LPNX011089209.1:907325-944720 GCA_001517045.1 Pseudotsuga menziesii
TGCTGGTACACACGTCTAGGTGGCTCGATTGTGGGAATTTGACCACTTATCTTCCTGATTGATCGCATTGCATTTTCCAGGTAGGCTCGTTGGCCTTTTCCCGTTTCTGTTTAGGTTTTTGGTTGAGTGTTTGCTATGGTTAGGGTGTTAAGTGCAGTTGTTTCCTTCATCACGTTGATTTCTACGCCTATATAGATGGAAGTTTTTATTCTTTTGACCATGGGGTGAGGCATTTTTACCCCAAGCAGTATTTTACCCACCGTCATTGTCCTGCGACCCTGAGCGTAGAGATTAAAGGGTTTCGGCGCAGACGGCCGTTACGTCGTCTGCGCCAAGCCACCCAGTGTGTAATGATGGGTTTGCAGGGAGAGGGTTTTGTGTTTTTCTGTAGCATTTGGGGGTGCCCTTTCACCCGCATATTTGGACCCTAGTCGTTTTTCCTTCGCAGTCTCGCGTAACCTGTTTCTTGCTCAGTTTCGAACCCGAGCCGGGGAGAAGGGTATGCCGCGACGCATAGTTTCTCACCATAGTTGCACTGGGGGTTTTCCTTTACACGCCCTAGAAACCCGCATCCTCGAATAGCCAGCCTGTCACCGCACTGTTCAGCGCATAGTTCAAACCCTAACTTGTGGAGGGGAGGGGGCACAGCTTTCAGTTTGTTAAACAGAAATCGCAGGGGTAGAAGTGCTGTGAAAATATTCATTTTGGGGATTGCATAGTTTTCCCTTATCTGTCCTGCACGGTGATTTGATAATGGCACCCACAGAAAGCGGAAGCTTTGAGCATGTTAAAGTAGATGTTTTTTTCCCGTTTTTATTGACAGAATTTTCAATGGTAGATTACATAATCTTACTGCTTATAACTAGTGTCAATCATGCTAAGTCACTGAACGATGTACATTTGGTTGTAATATTTCTGATTAGTTAGGCTATTTCAAGCTATACACGCATATAGTTGGATTCATTGACTGATTGCTGATATGGAAGAAATAAAATGCTGCACACGGTCATATAAATATCTGCAATTTAAATTGATTAATGATACAATGTTACACATGGCAGGAAGAATTCGAGTCCACCATGTCCAAAAGATAAAAGAAGAAGGCCCCTATGGTCGAAGAAGAGCCAGAAGTAAAGGTTGTCACCAAGACGAAGTACGTATATGAAGACACTAAATGCATTTCTGGCGTGGAACCTGAATTCCAGTGGGGGGAAATCTATAGACTTATTACCCGAAGAGAAGTCCCCAACATGGGATTAGAAGAAGAGTCCATATATGTGAACATTGAAAGATCTTCCCTTATTAAGGTCGCCACCAGGCTAGAGCTGTTCCCATGCTCTGAGGTAATTGGATGGATTCTGCCCCGGGCAGATATAACCACGATGATCCTCGAAAATGTTGACAGACAGGGCTATGCTGCATTTAGCCCTGGATATGTGGTGTTGGCTTATCACCTGCCAGAAGCCCAAGTATTCTTATCTGATGACTGGCTGAATAACATTAGAATGGACCTGGTAGAGACTCTTAAGAGAATGCTATTGCAGGGAAAACATTACCGGTACAGACCGACAAGTGAGTATGATATAGCGAGCTTGAGGGATCCCTATAGATTTATAGCTCTGATGCTTAATAGGGTCTTTGGGAGAGCTCATGGCAGATTCTTCAAGCTACAGTGGATACCCATCATTTTCCATGTGGCCACCCAAGGGACAATCTTCAATTGGGATAGCCTGGTATCCAGCAGTCTTTCTTCTTGCTTGACCTCAGCCTTGGAAGGAGAATCCCGAAAAAGGTTTGAATTTTACATGAGTTCAATACTCATAGACTGTATATTGTGCAACTAGCGTTTCCCTGGTCTCAGGTGCATCTGGGAACGGGAAAGAATGCCTGTATATGCTGCTTATAGACCACTGTGGGCACACCAGTATTACAGCCACTACAGAGAAGTTTGTGAGCACTTCATTATGCCACTATACACGCTCATTTTTTGGAAAGAGGGTGACTGTATGTCGGAAGAGGTCATGCGAGTAATAGTGGATCACGCAGACTACTATTTGACCGAACATGGCATGTACTTCAGATTGTTTGGAGGCTCGAGAGCGCCTTCCCTATTGCCAAAATATGCAACTGACTACATTGTCCATAAGGAGGTGGTCAGACAAGTGTTCCGAGATGGAATAGGTAGTTTCCTGTTCGAACAAAAGAAGATTGCTTATCCTCCCTTACCTTTCCGACTAGGAAGCTACAGGTTCACTAAGGTGAAACACGCTGGTGAATTCGTAGAGGAGCTAGAGAGATTCCACTTTGGTGAGATGTTGTATCACAGAAATGACTCCCATGGTAAAGTTGTGGAGCATTGTAAAGAAAACAAGGTGCATTTCGAATATACTCACCATTTTGATAGGGAAGAATCTGTCTTCCAGAATGCCCCGAACATGACTACACTGAAGAGAAGATTCACGAAGAAAATCATCACCAAAGGTGGAAAAGGGGATGAACAGGCTAAGGCTGAGGAAGAAGCCAAAAGGAGGGATGAAAAAGCCTAGAGGTTGGTGAAAGAAGCTGCAAAAAGGCTACATATAGAAGAAGAAAGAAGAGTTGCTCAAGAAGCAGCAGCGAAAGCAGAGGAAGCAGCTAGAAAAGAAACAGAGGAAGCAAAGAGAAAGCTCGATGAGGAGCTCCAAAAGCAAGAAGTTGAATGGATAAAGTTAACACAGCAGTCAGCTTCTGAAACAGCAGCAGGGAACACCCAGGAGGTGGAGAACCCCAAGGTTCAGAACCCTCAAGTACCTGCTACTAGCATACCCATGGTCCCCACACTCAAGATGGTCCCTTTTGTGCAGGAAAAGGGAAAGGAAATCCCTGATTTCAACACTGTATATTATGATAGGGCAACAAAGAGAATAATAAAGAGGATAGAGAGGAAAGTTGAGGCGGAGGGTCTACCTGGTAAAATGATAACAGATACGGCTGTTATGTTAGGAACAGACCAGGATCCAAGATTTACCCTAAGAGCCGAGTTTGCATTCATCCAAGCTTCAGAGGATAATGTAGGCAAGATAATGATGGACTTGGAGCAGTCCAAGAAATATTTTGCTCAATTGAAAGATACATTGAGGAAAGAGAGGGAAGCAAGAAACGGGCTCAAAAGGAAGTATGAATATTTGCAACGGGAAATGAAGTCCTCAAGAGTTGAAGTACAGGCCCTCCAAGTAGAAATGCAAGTCAAGGAAACAACATAGGAGGCCCTAGAGAAAGTGCAGAAGGAATGCCAAGATCTAAACAGTGAGAAGGAACAGCTACTGGAAAAGGTGGAAGAGCTAGAAGAGTAGCAGAAGATCCTCTTGCAGGCCAATGATCTGCACACCCAAGAACTGAGAAAGGAACATCAGGAGCAGATTTATTCTTTGACCACTGCTTTGGAAGTGGCAAGAGAACAGTAGGTTAACCTCCAGCCTTTCAAGGAGCATGTATTGACCAAGAAAACCAAGATGCTGCAGCTGCAGACTGCTGTTGAAAAAGAAATATGTAGAGTGCTGCAGATCGACGGCCGATTGGAGGAGATCCTAGAAACTGCATCCTACTTTGTGGATAGATCCTAGGATGTCCTAGAGGTCCTGACTGCACGAATGGCAAGGTTGGAGAACAATGAGGAAACCCCAACAGAGCTACCGTCAAAAGACCAACATGCCCTCAAACGGGACTATAACCTAGTGGAGTTTGCTATTAACACTGCTGAAGACTTCAAGAAGGTAGTAAAAAAGACAAAGGGATTATGCACCGAGTTTTTCAGAAGACTTCTCATTACATACAACCGGTTCCAGATAGAAGCTGGAGAAAGGCTTGAAGCTTTCCCAGATCACGATGCCTTCGTGGAGCTATTGCAGAAGAGATTCCAGGAGGAAGAAGCTAAGGTACATGATATCAAAGCCCTGGATGATCTGATCTTGAGAAGCGAAGTAGATCATCCAGCTGTCAGTGTACAGCTTCTGGAAGATCAGTTCCGATTGAGTACATCCAGGGTCAAGGCTATCAAGAATCAAGATGAGAAGTTTGAGATAAATATTCAGTTTCTGGAGCCTTGTGCTTTTGAAAGCATCGCTAAAGAAGATGCAGTGTTGAAGAAGTTTCTAGACAGTCAATTGGGCCCCTCCTCATGAAGGATCGGTCATTATTGTAATTTGTAACTATTTTGTAAAAAAATTAAGAAAAGTAGAACGTTGGGAGACGAGAGGTTGGGAAGCCCAAAGGTCACTTTGGGCAGCCCAACAGTCTGCCCCTTTTGTATAAATGTAAAGGAATTAGAAGATTAAAGGACTTTTTCCTAGTGAGACTCGTGAAGACATATTGTAAGAAGAACTATTTCCTTTTGCAATAGAAAATTACAGTTTGCCTGTTGGAGAAAGCTTGGTGGAATATTCCAATGTTGTGCTATGGATTTGTTGAAGAGGAACTATTTCATTTTCAGCTTTGTGTCCATTAACCGTGAGATCATTCTAACTCATTGAACCTATGTTCTTGTGTGAATGTTTTCCGGTTTATTTATGAAGATTTCCACTATGAGTAATGAATGTTGTTCATAAACAATTGGCTATCTGGTTGTGAAATATCCTTAATTGTTCATGCAAGATGGGAAGAAATAATCAGCTAACTGTAGTTTCTCTTTATGTTGCATGTACACTTTACATTACTCATAATCAATTTCAGTTTGCTCCCCGGGGATAGATAGATAGGTAATTAGTTTCATTTCATGGCTGCATATGTGATTGGGAGGCTTGGGAGCCTAAGACGAGAGGTAAGAACTTGTGCATCACATTGTGATGCTTCCTGCATCCTCATCATCCCGCATTGTTAATTAGGCATTTGCATTTCCTACATTAAGTCAAAAATACAAAAAACTCGGTGGGCCGGGCCGCAACCGGTAAAACCTTTGTTTTGCTACTTGACCTACGGTAGCCAGACCGCAAACCAGATGGATTCCCTATACCAAACAGTCAATGGGCTAGTTGGGAACATTGACTGGGGAGAATCCCTTACTATTGTCGCCTAAGAATTTCCAGGCCTCAACAGTTTTGGCGCTAGAAGGAGGGCTGCCAGTGAATGGCTGGCCGTGGAAACTAAATTTTTCCCAAGATTACCCCACCAGTAGAAGTTTAAAGCTTGTAACCTAACCCAAGTACTGACAGATTTCGGTTATACCTTTGAGGTAAGAAATCCTTTTATCTCCTTGCGTTGCTCGTTACCTAGACTCTTGTTCTTATACTTGTGCCTATGGCTGGCATAAATGTAAATCAGCCTAACCCCCTGCCAGCATGGAGAGCTAGATCCCCTTTGAACCTTACACCACCGTTGCATAACCTACCTCAAGCCTTTGACAAGATGTTGCCTAGGTTTGACCCTGAAGAAAGGACTGTTGTAGATGACCACTTGCAAATCTTTTATCTAGCATTAGAAGGGCTAAGGGCTGGGGAGTATGAAGATGTGGTCTGTAGACTTTTCCCACACACCCTGAAAGGAACAGCAGCATCCTGGTATTTCAGTCTCCCTGCAAATTCTATTCCCGAATGGAATACTTTTGAAAGAATATTTAGAAATAAATATGCAACTCAGAGAACTCATGCCTCACTTATGAAAGGTCTTGGTTTGTTAAGAAAAGAGAAGAATGAGAAAGTATGTAGTTTCACTCAAAGATTTTCTATATACCTAAATAAATTTTTCTAAAACTGACAAACCCTCAGACAAGGTCTTAATTGAATATTTTACCTCAGCCCTAGGACCTGAGCTGGCCATGTTTGCCAAGATGAAGGCCAAACCTACATTGGTAGAAACTTATGAAGAGGCCGAAAGAGTAGAGGCTGAGAGGGAAAGTGTAGAAGATTATCCTGATCTACCTGGAAAGGAAACTACAGAAAGAAGAGCTTTACTGCTGTCTAAACCTAAAGAGGACCACTCACTAGATTATCAGGGAATGTTGAAGATGATGCAGAAGTTATCCAACCGAATAATTGATCTAGAAAAGAGAAGGGACATTCAGAAAACTTATAAGCCCTGCTATCCGAAAGGAGAGGATAATAACCAATGGAAAATCCCTCCCCCAAATTTAGCCTCAATAAATGTAACAGAAATCGGGGGGGATAGTTTCTGTACTTTTCACCAGCAACCTCACTCTGAGAAGAAGTGCCCTCAATGGTTGAATTCAATGTCTTTGGTAATGAATAAGTTGCTGAACTCCAAATTGACTGAAGACCGTGGTGAAGAAGGAGGAAAAGAACAGACCATAGAGAAGCAAGATGATGATACAATATTCTTATGGAATGGTGTTTCGCTGTTCAACACAGAAGAAAATGCTCTCAAGTCTCAATATACACCTACAGCTACAAAATATAAGAACCTGGCAATTAAGGACAATACAATAATTCCAAAGGTTAAAGAGTTGCAAGAGAAAGTCAAGAGGCAGGTAGATGTGAATACTAAAGATGACACGCCTAAAGCCACTACTTGCAAACAGGAAACAAAGCCACTCGTTGAACCTGCCAAACCTGTGGAAGATGATGAGGATGAAAAAGCTGACAAACTTAAAGAGGAGATGCCTACAAAAAATCAACCTGTGGAAAAAAATATCGAATTAACTAGGACAAGGAAAACTAGCGCTCCACCTTTCCTTGTGACTCTTGAAATTTTGAATCATAAGGTGCATAATTGTTTGGTGGACTTTGGATCATCGATGAATGTTATGCCTCTGGCAGTTTGCAAAAAACTTAGTGGGCATCTAAAACATACTATTTGGGATGTCACTCAACTCAACAAAACTAGTGTCAAAGTAGTGGGGGAGATGGAGAACGTTCTGATTCGATTGTTTGCAAATAAAAGGATATGTCATTACATTGAAATTGTAGTAGCAGACATACCTGATGGTTATGGAATGGTCCTGAACTGATATTGGACAGCAAGACTAAATGGGTACTTTGCTTCAGATTGGTCTCACTTGTGGTTACCTCAGAAGGGTATCCCAAACCTGATTAAGATATTAAGAGAGACCTACATGAAGCACAATGTCACTAAGCTAGGAGAGGGAAATGAATCTGCTGATTCTGTCCTGGGAAATTATCTGACTGAGTTTAAGTTAAGACATCTTACTTCAAGAAAGGCCAGTTCTATGACTGATACTCAGCCTGAGCTCCTTCAACTTCCTCAGGCTGTAAGATACGATTGTAGGATAGTAGACATGTGTTCAGTTTAAAAAACAACACAGCTAGATCATGGTTAAACAACTCATTTCTATTATTCAGCCCACCCCTTAACTCCCCATGATTAAAGATTTTCAGGAGTGGGCAATAATTTTTCTTTTCTTTGCTTTGTACATAAATAAATTGATTTTGTGTTCTTTAATGCTTTGATGCTTTTTCTTTTGATTATTTGATTTGATGCTGTTTTATTTTTTACTACTTTGTTAGTAGTTTTCGTTTTTTAATAAAGAGGCAAAATTTTGGTTGCAATGGAAACATCATGGTTCTTTATTAACTGAAATCTTGAGCAAAATACTGTACCTTAAAGTATAAATTGTCTTCTAGTAGCAGTTTTCCTAGCTGGCAATGCATTCATTGAAGTCTTACTTAACCCCTGTAAATAACTCAGAAGTAAAAGAGGTCTGGAATACTATTTAGAGGCGCCATCCATTTCACATCTTAAAATCCAAAGGGGTGACAGCAAAAGACCCATGGAAAGGAAGCAGAGTAAACAGTATATCATATATAAATGATCCCATGCCATAAAAGCTAAAAGCTATCAAGAGTCAAAACTCCTTAAAGAAAACAATACATATCAAAGCAAAGCATCAAAGCATGAAGTACTAAATTGCCAAAATATCTTCTCCGTCCGTGGACTGAAACATGAAGCACATTGTTCACACAAAAGGACACTATGGGATAGAGGATCCTGAATTAAAATTCAGTAAGAAGGGCATGCAGGAGGACTCAGATCAAAAGAACTAAAGTTCAAAAGGCACAAAAGTGCAGTTGGCATGGGAATGAGGAACAAAAGGATAATATTGTTTACTATCTGTTACAATCCCGTGGTGTCCAAGCTAGAAACTACCTAAGGACAGGAAAAATAAACCTCACTTATTTGGCCTTAAAAGAGTTTTTCAGACTAGCAATATTTCTGAGGTTACCTTTTCCCAAAGAATAGACTGCTTCTCAATGGTTTAAATGCTTAAGTTGACCAACCCAGGGATACGAACAACTAGAAGAGTTCAACTTTATTCAGACGGTCTTCCACTGGGAAGGAGTTAATTCAGAAATTTGGGGTTCACCAGGTAGTCGCCAATTGTTGCAGCTACAACAAATTTCCCAAAATTCCAAAAATTTTAGGACCCTCCTTTTGCTTGTATTAGTTCGATCGTTTTCTTGGATATGGTTTGACAATGTTTCAGAAAGACTTTCTTATGCTTGGATTGATCTACAACTGCTTTCCATTTTTCTAAAATGATTAAGAATTTCAATGATTGATTAAGACTTGCCTTTAATTGCGTTTGAATCCAGTTTGGATCGGAAGGTATTTTGTTTTGATCTTTTGCCGTTGCGGGTGAGTCTGCGTTTTCGTTTTCTGCCGTTGCGGGTGAGTCTGCGTTTTCGTCTTCCGATCCGTCGGCTGATTTTTGGGTTTATATCGGAAGGTTTTGGTCATGTTTTGCTCCGCCATTGCGGATGGATGTTTGGTTTTAACTTCAAATTTTTCGGCAAAATCGGCTGGGGTTTGGTGTTGTATCGAAACCTTTGTCACTTCTTCTTCCGCCGTGGTGGACAGATTTTCAGTTTAACTCCGATTATTTTTTCGATTTCTTTGTTTTCACGTCAGATGACTTTTAGTTTTGCATCGGAATTTTCTGATTATTTTCTTCTGCCGTTGCGGCTCTCAAAAGGGTTTAACGCCCGATGTGTGAAGCGATCCGCTAGCCGACGCGTCAGCCTTTAGTCGCTTGCCCAAGGTATTTTCCTTTCCGCCATTGTGGATGATGGAAGTATCAATCTTGCCGATATGTCAATAGTTGTCTTTCGATTCAGATCCCGGTTGTCCCCACCGTTGCGAAGGGATTTTTGGTTCAGATTTCCACCGTGGTGGAGCAAGATAAGCTTTCAGACTCCGATTCAGAAAATCTTCGACGTCCGATGTCTAAGTTTTCCCACCATGCGCATCTCAGCGGCTGGATCTACACTGTAGTTTTCCACCGTTGTGGAAGGATGAGAGCTTTCAACCTCCGATTAGAAAGCGCTCCGACGTCCGATGTTTTCCTGCCAGACGTGCCACATACATATATATGTACGGGTTTTGAGGGGTATTTTCTATTATTATTTTCAACTATGGAGCATTGTCATTGTCATGTGTGTCATTCTCACGAGCTGCGAAGGATCCCGTTGCTGGTACACATGTCCAGGTGGCTCGATTGTGGGTGTTTGACCGCTCATCTTCCCAATTGATCGCATTGCATTTGCCAGGTAGGCTCGTTGGCCTTTTCCCGTTTCTGTTTAGGTATTCAGTTGAGTGTTTTCTATGGTTAGGGTGTTAAGTGCAGCCGTTTCCTTCATCTCGTTGATTTCTACGCCTATATAGATGGAATTTTTTATTCTTTTGACCATGGGGTGAGGCATTTTTACCCCAAGCAGTATTTTACCCACCGCCGTTGTCCTGCGACCCTGAGTGTAGAGATTAAAGGGTTTCGGCGCAGACAGCCGTTACGCCGTCTGTGCCAAGCCACCCAGTGTGTAATGATGGGTTTACAGGGAGAGGGTTTTGTGTTTTTCTGTAGCATTTGGGGGTTCCCTTTCACCCGCATCTTCAGACCCTAGTCGTTTTTCCTTCGCGGTCTCGCGCAACCCGTTTCTTGCTCAGTTTCGAACCCGAGCCGGGGAGGAGGGTATGCCACGACACATAGTTTCTCACCATAGTTGCACTGGGGGTTTCCATTTACGCGCCATCAAAACCTGCATCCTCGAATAGCCAGCCTGTCGCCGCACTGTTCCGCACATAGTTCAAACCCTAACTTGTGGAGGGGAGGGGGCACAGCTTTCAGTTTGTTAAATAGAAATCGCAGGGGTAGAAGTGCTGTGAAAAGATTCATTTCGGGGCTTGCATAGTTTTCCCTTATCTGTCCCACGCGGTGATTTGATAATGGCACGCACAGAAAGCGGAAGCTTTGGGCATGTTAATGTAGATGTTTTTTGCACGTTTTTATTGATAGAATTTTCAATGGTAGATTGCATAATCTTACTGCTTATAACTATTGTCAATCATGCTAAGTCACTGAACGATGTACATTTGGTTGTAATATTTCTGATTAGTTAGGCTATTTCAAGCTATACACACATATAGTTGGCTTCATTGACTGATTGCTGATATGGAAGAAATAAAACGCTGCACATGGTCATATAAATATCTGCAATTTAAATTGATTAATGATACAATGTTACACATGGTAGGAATAATTCGAGTCGACCATGTCCAAAAGACAAAAGAAGAAGGCCCCTGTGGCCGAAGAAGAGCCAGAAGTAGAGGTTGTCACCAAGACGGAGTACATATATGAAGACACTAAATGCATTTTTGGCATGGAACCTGAATTCCAGTGGGGGGAAATCTATAGACTGATTACCCGAAGAGAAGTCCCTGACATGGGCTTAGAATAAGAGTCCATATATGCGAACATTGAAAGATATTCCCTTATGAAGGTCACCACCAGGCTAGAGCTGTTCCCATGCTCTGAGGTAATTGGCTGGATTCTGCCCTGGGCAGATATAACCACGATGATCCTGGAAAATGTTGATAGACAGGGCTATGCTGCATTTAGCCCTGGATATGTGGTGTTGGCTTATCACCTGCCAGAAGCCCAAGTATTCTTATCTGATGACTGGCTGAATAGCATTAGAATGGACCTGGTAGAGACTCTTAAGAGAATGCTATTGCAGGGAAAAAATTACCGGTATAGACCGACAAGTGAGTATGATACAATGAGCTTAAGGGCTCCCTACAGATTTATAGCTTTGATGCTTAATAGGGTCTTTGGGAGAGCTCATGGTAGATTCTTCAAGCTAGAGTGGATACCCATCATTTTCCATGTGGCCACCCAAGGGACAATCTTCAATTGGGCCAGCCTAGTATCCAGTAGTCTTTCTTCTTACTTGACCTCAGCCTTGGAAGGAGAATCCTGGAAAAGGTCTGAATTTTACATGAGTTCAATACTCATAGACTGTATATTGTGCAACCAGCCTTTCCCTGGTTTCAGGTGCATCTGGGACTGGGAAATAATGCATGTATATGCTGCTTATAGACCACTATGGGCACACCAGTATCACAGCCACTATAGAGAAGTCTGTGAGCACTTCATTATGCCACTATACACACTCATTTTCTAGAAAGAGTGTGACTGTATGTCGGAAGAGGCCATGGGAGTAATAGTGGATCACGCAGACTACTATTTGACTAAACATGGCATGTACTTCAGAATGTTTGGAGGATCGAGAGCACCTTCCCTATTGCCAAAATATGCAACTGACTACATTGTCCATAAGGAGGCAGTCAGACAAGTGTTCCTAGATGGAATAGGCAGTTTCCTGTTCGAACACAAGAAGACTGCTTATCCTCCCTTACCTTTCCGACTAGGAAGCTACAAGTTCACTAAGGTGAAACAAGCTGGTGAATTCGTAGAGGAGCTAGAGAGATTCCACTTTGGCGAGATGCCCTATCACAGAAATGACTCCCATGGTAAAGTTGCGGAGCATTGTAAAGAAAACAAGGTGCATTTCGAATATACTCACCATTTTGATAGGGAAGAATATGTCTTCTGGAATGCCCCGAACATGACTGCACTGAAGAGAAGATTCACGAAGAAAATCACCACCAAAGGTGGAAAAGGGGATGAACAGGATAAGGCTGAGGAAGAAGCCAAAAGGAGGGATGAAGAAGCCCAGAGGTTGGTGAAAGAAGCTGCAGAAAGGCTACATACAGAAGAAGAAAGAAGTGCTACTCAGGAAGCAACAAAGATAGCAAAGGAAGCAGCTAGAAAAGAAACAGAGGAAGCAAAGAGAAAACTCGATGAGGAGCTCCAAAAGCAAGAAGTTGAAAGGATAAAGTTAACACAATAGTCAGCTTCTGAAACAGCAGCAGGGCAGACCTAGGAGGTGGAGAACCCCGAGGTTCAGACCCCTCAAGTACTTGCTACCAGAATACCCATGGTCCCCACACTCAAGCTGGTCCCTTTTGTGCAGGAAAAGGGAAAGGAAATCCCTGATTTCAACACTATATATTATGATAGGGAAACAAAGAGAATAATAAAGAGGACAGAGAGGAAAGTTGAGGCGGAGGGTCTACCTGGTAAAATGATAACATATACGGCTATTATGTTAGGAACAAACCAGGATCCAAGATTTACCCTAAGAGTCGGGTCTGCATTCATCCAAGCTTCAGAGGATAATGTAGGCAAGATAATGATGGACTTGGATCAGTCTAAGAAATCTTCTTCTCAATTGAAAGATACATTAAGGAAAGAGAGGGAAGAAAGCAACATGCTCAAAAGGAAGTATGAAGATGTGCAACGGGAAATGAAGTCCTCAAGAGCTGAAGTACAGGCCCTCCAAGTAGAAATGCAAGTCAAGGAAACAACACAGGAGGCCCTAGAGAAAGTGCAGAAGGAATGCCAAGATCTAAAGAGTGAGAAGGAACAACTACTGGCAAAGGTGGAAGAGCTAGAAGAGCAGCAAAAGATCCTCTTGCAGGCCAATGATCTGCACACCCAAGAACTGAGAAAGGAACATCAGGAGCAACTTTCTTCTTTGACCACTGCTTTGGAAGTGGTAAGAGAACAACAAGTTAACCTCCAGCCTTTCAAGGAGCATGTATTGACCAAGAAAACCAAGATGTTGCAACTGCAGACTGCTGTTGAAAAAGAAAGATGTAGAGTGCTGCAGATTGACGGACGATTGGAGGAGATCCTGGAAACTGCATCCTACTTTGTCGATAGATCCCAGGTCATCCTAGAGGTCCTGACTGCACAAATGGAAAGGTTGGAGAACAACGAGGAAACCCCAACAGAGCTATCGTCAAAAGACCAACAGGCCCTCAAACGGGACTATAACCTAGTGGAGTTTGCTATTAACACCGCTGAAGACTTCAAGAAGGCAGTAAAAAAGACAAAGGGATTATGCACCGAGTTTTTCAGAAGACTTCTCATTACATACAACCGGTGCCAGATAGAAGCTGGAGAAAGGATTGAAGCTTTCCCAGATCACGATGCCTTCATGGAGTTATTGCAGAAGAGATTCCAGGAGGAAGAAGCTAAGGTACAGGATATCAAAGCCCTGGATGATCTAATCTTGAGAAGCAAAGTAGATCATCCAGCTGTCAGTGTATAGCTTCTGGAAGATCAACTCCGATTGAGTACATCTAGGGTCGAGGCTATCAAGAATCAAGCTGAGAAGTTTGAGATAAATATTCAGTTTTTGGAGCCTTGTGCTTTTGAAAGCATCGCTAATGAAGCTGCAGCATGGAAGAAGTTTCTAGACAGTCAAGTGGGCCCCTCCTCATGAAGGATCGGTAATTATTGTAATTTGTAACTATTTTGTAAAACATTTAAGAAAAGTAGAACGTTGGGAGACAAGAGGTTGGGAAGCCCAAAGGTCACTTTGGGCAGCCCAACAGTCTTCCCCTTTTGTATAAATGTAAAGGACTTAGAAGAAGAAAGGACTTTTTCCCAGTGAGACTGGTGAAGACATATTGTAAGAAGAACTATTTCCTTTTGCAATAGAAAATTACAGTTTGCATGTTGGAGAAAGCTTGGTGGAATATTCCAATGTTGTGCTATGGATTTGTTGAAGAGGAACTATTTCGTTTTCAGCTTTGTGTCCATTAACCGTGAGATTGTTCTAACTCATTGAACCTATGTTCTTGTGTGAATGTTTTCCGGTTTATTTATGAAGGTTTCCACTATGAGTAATGAATGTTGTTCATAAACAATTGGCTATCTGGTTGTGAAATATCCTTAATTGTTCATGCAAGATGGGAAGAAATAATCAACTAACTGTAGTTTCTCTTTATGTTGCATGTACACTTTACATTACTCATAATCAATTTCAGTTTGTTCCTCGGGGATAAATAGATAGGTAATTAGTTTCATTTCATGGCTGCATATGTGATTGGGAGGCTTGGGAGCCTAAGACGAGAGGTAAGAACCTGCGCATCACATTGTGACGCTTCCCGCATCCTCATCATCCCGCATTGTTAATTAGGCATTTGCATTTCCTACATTAAGTCAAAAATACAAAAAACTCGGTGGGCCGGGCCGCAACCGGTAAAACCTTTGTTTTGCTACTTGACCTATGGTAGCCGGACCGCAAACCGGACGGATTCCTATACAAAACAGTCAACGGTCTAGTTGGGAACGTTGATTGGGGAGAATACCTTACTGTTGTCTCCTGAGAATTTCTAGGCCTCAACAGATGTAAAATACATGTGAATGAACTTCCCTTCCCCTCTTTCTTGTAAAGGTTTAACGAGTCCAAGAAAGCAAACTCAGGACCTTCATCATTTTTGGCAAGCTCGAAGAAAAGACAGAAGAATGGTTAATAAAGCACAGATTCGTGGATTTTACGAGCCCGAAGTAGTACATGCTCGATGGTGTTTTCATAGTTTAGAGAGTCTGAAAACTCAAAAGAAGACTCTAGGGGGGTGATTTTTCGTACAATTTAGTCTCCTGAGGCTGAAAAAGTATAAAAAAAACCACTGAAGAACTCTCTTAGCTTCTGAAGAAGTAAGGCGTACCTTTTTCGTATTTAGTCAGGAAGGTATGAAAAAAAGGTTAAATTACCACCTACCCAACGCTCCTTCAAAAGCAACATATAGCCTGAGTTTTATGAGTGTGAAGGAAGGCAAGATCACTTGGAAATATCCATTTGATTACGAGAAATGGGGCTTACAACAATAAAATCGATGCTTTGTTCTTTACAGTTTAAAGAGAATGATAAAGACATAAAGTACACTCGAAATATTTTTCATGTTTTGGTCCATAGCACAAAAAAGAGAAAACTAAGCTCATACTGAGGGTTCCTTTTCCATAAATTTAGTCCCTCAGGTTCGAAAAAGTGATAAACCTATGCCTGAGAATACTCTTCTCAATCCTGAAGAAAAGAGAGTGTTCTTTTCTATTATTATTCCACATGGTCCGAGAAAGCAATAACCTACCACCAATGTGGATGCCCATTCACATATTCTTAACGAGCCTGAACGATCAAGTTTACTCAGTAGTCAAGTCTGTTTTGAAGAGTTAGACCCGGGCCTAAAGAAACTCAATGTATTTCTCGTGAAGTTTTTACGAGTTTCGAAAAGTCAACTCGTGGCCTCCTTACTATTTTAACGAGCTTGAAGGAGAGTAGAAAGAATGCTCTAAATGCGAGGAGGTGAGTGTCATAGGTAGGAAAAACTAGTTCCAAGCGCAAGGAACAAACCTATGCATAATGCAAGGAACATGAGCAAGATAAAGACACTCGAGGAAAGTCTCCTCAAGGTAAAGGGTGTCAAGTTGAAAAGGCGAAGTAATACAAGGCTGAGTGATGACGAGAACAAAGATGAGGGCTTATACAATGAGCTAAAAGCATGGAAGCTGACATCAAGCTCAAAAGCATGAGCAGGATACATGGAAATGCAGTTACAACTTGAACAACAAGGAAATGCTAGTAAACAATTGTGACTTTAACTAAAAATATTGTCTCCAAAAAACAACAACATCAAAATCACATTCAGAAGAAAAGATCTGATGCAGGTCACTTTGGCAGAAACACATGCGACTTTGCTATCTTCTAAAAAAGGAAAAGTCTAGGTAGAATCGATCGAAGAAGATTCTATAGCACCAAGGCTCGAGGGTTTATAATCAGTAAGATCAACCTGAAAAGGAGAGAAAAAATCAACAAGGGAGATAGAATCTGCAGGAACAAACTCGGTATCATAGGAGTTGAAAAATTCATAAGAAAAATTAAACTCATCAGGATCACTGACTTGCTGTTCGAAGGGAGAGTCCAAAAACTCAAAAAGACCAACATAAGAAGACTGATCCATGGGAAAATCAGGATTACTAAGCAAATTAGTGTTAGATTTAGTCACAACTGAACCAACATCCAAAGAAGGTCAGACTGTATCAAAGACTCTAGGAAGACTTCATCCAAAGGAAGGAAATCATCCGAGATAGGGCACATGTATAAACTTTCAAATGGATCGACAGAGTGGAGAGAAGGCTCCATAGTTTATATATGACGACTCGCCTGGTCAACTGTTGGGACCAAGTCCCAAGAAGGTAATCATGAAAACAGAGGCTGCTTGTCAGTAGCAATTGAACGCAAAGGACATGAGGCCACATAGCTCACCTGTGGCGGGGCAGTGTCTATAGAAACACTGGGAATCAATAAAGGAAAGACCTAGTCTCTAGTTGGGTCAAGAGAAGGATCAAGAAAATCCAACTGATCAATAGTGACAATTTCTTCACCATGATTAAAGTACATCACACAAAATAATGTTGACACCACAGCTTGCATGGCATAGAAATAATCACGTCCAAGGAGCATATTGAAGTCCAAGGGGTCTTCTATCACCATGAAGTCAACTAAGACGGTATTCCCACCCAAAGTAACAGGTGTTTGAGCAAGAATTCCAAGGCTATACAAGTTCTTCTATCAAATGGCAGTAACTAACTAGTAGTCAACACAAGGCTGGGAGATCCCATGCATTGCCAAGCATGAGAAGACAAGATACTAACCGAGGCTCCTTCATCAACAATACAACGAACAATCATGTATTGTTCAACTTTGATTTTTATCTAGAAAGGTTCATCAGAAGGAAGGTGCGGCTCAACTAGGCTATCCCAATCAAAGGAAGCAATCCGAGAGCTTAGTGGGGGTTGATTCGAAATGAGTTTAGTGCCCCCTTATTCAGTAAGTTTTGAAATGGTAGTGAAGAAAATGTGACTAGTAGACACTTCACTCTCCAAAGGAAGAGTGGGATTGATCGACAATGGAATCAATTCAACCGCTTCGTGAAAGTCACTCTCTGAAGGGAGAGTGGGATTGACCAAAGATGACATTGGTTCAATCACATCAGGATCACTCTCTGAAAGAAGAGTGGGATCGACCAAAGATGAGATTGGTTCGACCACTTTATCAACCAAAGGTTGAGTAGGTTGTTGAGAAACTATAGGTTGTTTAGGAGAAGGAAATTCTTGAGTCTTGGACCACACTCTTCGCACCCCTGTGATAGCAGGGAACTGGTGAGTAAGATGATCTCCCTCTCATAGCTTACAAGGGAACTTAATTTTGCACTTCGAATGACCAGTTTTCTCAACGATGTCAACATGACTAGCAGTGGATGATTGTTTGCTCTTAACATGATCTACAGAGGGTGAGAGTTTTCCCCCAGCATGACCACCATAGGCTGGGTGACTGGTTACAGCCTGACTAAGAGAGGTTGGTTGTTGAAAAAATTCAAGATGTTCAAAAATAGGATGACCATGAAACCAAACTCCTCGCACCTCCACGATAGAAGGGAATTTATAAGTAAGGTGGTCTCCCTCACAAAGCTTACAAGTAATCTTGGGCTTGTGTTTTGAACGGGTAGTCTTTTCAATAGTGTCAACATGACTCGTAGTGGCTGACAGATTGTCTTCAGCATGAACCATAGAGGCTAAGAGACTTCCCCCAACATGATTCACAGAGGCTAAAATACTGGGTCCAACGTGAACTACAGAGGTTGGATGGGCACCACCAGCATGAACCACAGAGGCTGAATGGTTAGGATCAACATGCTTTGCAGCAGTTGAGTGTGTGCCCCCAGCATGAAATTCAGAGGCTGGGTGGATGGATCCAACATGACTTACAGAGGTTGGATGAGGAGATTCAACTTGACCTACAGAGGTTGAATGGGTGCCCCCTTGCTTATGTGCCTTCTTCCTATTCCTTCTTCTTTTAATCCTTTTAGACTGTTGGTTACTAGTATAAGTACTTTCACTACACGAGGTAGAAGGAGGAGGAGAATAAACTACAGGTGAAGGGGAAGCAATGTTTTGATGTCCTTCATATAAGGAGCTTACTTCAGAAGCATCAGGAACATTCAGGACAGTTGGAGTGGAAAACAACCACACCGGTAGCCCTAGGGTGAATCCAGGTAGATTCAAGGTGGCCATCAAAGGAACACCAACATTCCCCATTAGAGGAATAGTAGAAGGAGTTCCAAGCATGGGGATCTCTTGGTTGGTGTTCAGAGGGGTGTTAGCCATAGTTTCAAACTAGGAGACAAAGTATGAGGTTGACAAGAAACCAAAATTACGAAGCACACACCTAAAGGAAAACTAAGTACAAACAAACCACACAACACTCACTAATTCCTAAAGCCAAATAGACAAACATGTATAAGATATTCTTTCCAGAATAAAGTTGAGAGATAGTTACTTGGCATCCTTGTAGATGTTCTTAGGCACAAGTGGAGGAATCACCCTCCACCCTCCCACACCTTCTACCGGGGTTACCTTCCAAGCCTGTCCAAGGTCAACCAGAAATGGCCTTCTGGTGTACCTGTGTATGAACCCTAGATGTCAAAGAGACTAAAGGCTACCTTAACTATATTGACAGTCTGGGGGGATAGTTGCAAGCCTGGTTTGTACTCATGGGCAGGGTAGCAAAGCCCAAAACCCTGTCTAAGACAGAAACTTAGATGCGCAAAAACCTTGCTCTACACTTTGACAAGGAATCAGAGGGTTATCTCCTCAGTCCAAGCCTCCATGCAACCTTGTGCTTAACTCCCATTTGAGAGGAGCTTCCTAGATACAATCAACATAGAAAAGAGTTTACCTAGTGATTGGCCAACTATGTTTGAATTTAATCACTTGTGGGGAGTTTAAAATCCCTATCCCACAAGTCTATCCTTAGCTAGTTGGTGTATGATCCTATAAAATAAAACTTACTAATAATGTTTAAATTATATCGTTTATTTTAAGGGTTTTTTTTAGTCAGAGGGTAAATAGCGTGAAACTTATGTGGTGTTTTGACTCAAAGTTGAAACAAAATGAATAAGAAACGAGAACTGAAATGCAAAAAGCAAAAACTATTCTCTTTCTTTTTTCAAATAGAGAACTTGAAAGCCACAAAAGAACAATTCTTTTTATTTTTCAGAAATAATGATATGCAGTGTATTAAAGACAAACCCTAATCTACATGCATATTAAAACACTATATGTTCTCTTTATTTTTCTTTTATAAATGCAAAAGAAAAACTCCCTACTAACAAAAGTATGTAGATAACAAGAACAAAGCAAAAGAAACTTTGCTATACAACCACCAAACAGACCCTAGAATTCCCTAAAGTCAGTATAAACCCTACTTGGAAGGAAGGCTTGCATAAGAGAGAAGTCAACTACTTTGGCATGGTGAAGTTAACCACCAAAAGAAGAAGGAAACAAACACCAACAAGCTTTTTAACTCAGACAAATATCACTAACAGAGGCTGACCATAAACATAAGCCAAAAATCATGCCAAGCAAAGGAGGTAGGGGTAAAGAGCAAAGAACAAACCCTAATGCTATAAAAAGGCTTACCACATGATAAAGAACAAGTAAAAGGGATGACACTAACTCCATGGAGTCATGCACATTAGAGGAAATTTGAGGTCTAAAATGAGCCTCCTAAGGAAAATAATAAAACAATAGTTAAAATAATAAAATAACAGTTATTAATTTTGGAGGAAGAATGAAAAAAACTACTTTTTTTGTTCGTATTTTCGACATATCTCCCTATGTTTTTACTCAAATTCTGAGTGGGAGAGCTCATTGGATGTGGAATTTAATTCTGCATCCAACGAGTACCCACATTGCATACTTTTGGCGGACCTCGCTACCCAAAAAACAAGAAATACCTGAAAAAACATGATGATGATGTCATCATCACGTTTTTTCAGTTATTTCTTGTTTTTTGGGTAGCGGGGTCCATCAAAAGTATGCAGTGTGGGTACTCATTGGATGCAAAATAAAATTCTGCATCCAACGATCTCTTCCGCTTGAAATTTGAGTAAAAACACAGGGAGATATGTCGAAAATACAAACAAGAAAAGTAGTTTTATTTTATGACAAATATGTCAATTCAACCATTATGGTTGACTCATTTTATTGAAATTATATTCGTTCTTGAATTCCAACTCACAAAATTTATTATTGGCGCATTTTCTTATAAGGCCCATTTTAGACCCCAAATTTCCTCTAATGCCTGCAGAGGACACCAAAAGACCTACCAAACAACCCACAACAGTAGAAAGAACCACAAAAATGAGGAAAAACACTGTTTTAGGGGCACACGCGGGTTGTACTATTGACAGGTCACATGCCATACGCGGGTTGATAGTACAGAAATTCACGTGTACAAGCACACGTGGGTTGTACCATTGACAAGTCGTGTATCATACGTGGGTTGACAGTATAGAAAGTCGCGTGTACCAAACCAGACATGCGACTGTTCAGTCTGCAACTCTCGTATGGGTAGAAAAAGTCCCAAAAAAGGTCAAACAATTCCTTAGGAAGGCAGGGGAGATGTTCTATTATACTGATAAAGTGTTCCTAAGTGGCAAGAATGACCTAAAACCTTGCAAAAGACTAAAATAAAGACGTAGAAACCCCAAACAGACAAGGCTCTCCCCAGCAGAGTCGCCAGTTCTCTTGTAAAGGAATGTATCCTATGGATAAGGTTTAAGAGGCCATCAACATTCTAGGGTTCAAAAGTGGATGTATAATTTTCAGTAAGCATATATAAGCAAGTTTCGGAGATTAGAATGGTTCATACTTTGGCCAAACAAAGGTTGATCCAAGCAGCCCTTCAATCCTCTTCTTGCTCCTCTTTCTCCTCTTACTCCAAGAGACTTGCAAAACAAATTATACCTTCCTCAAACCATTATGACCACATATAAAGCAATGATAATCAAATAAACATCAAATAATAATTTGATTAACATCAACATCTGATCATAAACAGAGATACAATCACACATTGAACAATGATTTGGGAAGAAGAAGGACATCACATCTTTATTAATCTTGAAAACAAGTACAAATATACCTTCTCTCCAAGTTCGAAACCTCATGAAACCTTGATCTGGTTCTGCTACTTCTCTTCTCCAAGGAACTTAGCCTCCAATCTCTACAACACAAGGAGAATGCTTCTAGGGAAAAGGTGTGGGAAAAGAGAGCTCCAAATCCTCCAGCATAACATTGCAAAGATTCAAGTCTCCTCTCATGGACCTCCCTACCTCTATTTATATGCTTTATGAAGAGTTAGGGTCGAAGACAAAGTAGTTACAACTGAAGGAGTCAGTTGCATAACTACCCAAACTACCCAAATTACCCAAATTCCAATATATATATATTTTTGACATTTTTTGGAGGCGTACGCGGGTATTATATAAAGACAGTCGCGTACATACACGGGTTTCCTTAAGGAAACCCGTGTACACATAAAAAAAATCATTTTAAGGGTACTTTTGGGAATTTTTAGACTTTGGTGTCTCCTCAAAAGTTTTATCTAACACAGATACCTTTCCAACGATGTAGAGATAAGGTCAAACAGAGTTACAGAACTCTAGATATGGGTCCTCCAAGTTAGGTGTTTTTTCAGTGACTTTGAGTGACTTTCTTGAAGTGTCATCATGGAAGTGTTGACATGCGATGAAAACATAGGAAAGTGGTCACAGGCAGAGATGTGTCATTTTGAGCTATAAGAGATGCCCCCTAATGTATGAGGTTAGAGGGGAAGATGATAGCTGAAATACATGATAAAGGAAATAGCTAAGTATGGAGAGAGCAGAGAATCCAAGATCAAAAGGATCGAACAAAGGTACTTGAAAGAGAGACAAATGTACAAAAAATTGATCTCTGGGACATACAAGTCCATATACAAAACATCGCCATAAATATACAGGAGGATCCAACATATGTATAACTGATGAAACTATCATGGTTGCTCAATATGCAAAAAGGCACCATATCAAATATAAAGGAGTCATGGCCACAAATGAACAAGGTGGATACTTGCTCAACAATTTATCATAGCCACAAAAAATACAAGGTGGATCTATGTCTTAGCAAAATGTCATATAAAGTGTGACAAGATCTTGCATAGTTTGGGAAATAGAAAAATGACGATGCTACTGTCGTCCCAAGGTCTTCAATCCAAACCGCCCAAAAGGTATGAATCCTAACCACACGAATAAAGGAGTTGAAGTCGGACATGGAGGAAACCGTTTGATTACCGGTCAATAATGAGAACCATTAACAAACGCAAGGGAAACCACCATTAATGAAAATGGTCCCCAATAAACAATGATTTGGGAAGAAGAAGGACATCACATATTTATTAATCTTGAAAACAAGTACAAATATACCTTCTCTCCAAGTTCGACACCTCATGAAATCTTGATCTGGTTTTGCTGCTTCTCTTCGCCAAGGAACTCAGCCTCCAAGCTTTGAAACACAAGGAGAATTCTTATAGGGAAAAGGTGTGGGCAAAGAGAGCTCCAAATCCTCTAGCATAACAATGCAAATATTCAAGTCTCCTCTCATGGACCTCCCTACCTCTATTTATATATATGCTTTATGAAGAGTTAGGGTTGAAGACAAAGTAGTTATAATTGAAGAAGTCAGCTACATAACTACCCAAACCACCCAAATTACCTAAATTCCAATATATATATATATTTTTTGACATTTTTGGGAGGCATACGCGGGTATTATATATATATAGTTGCGTACATAGGCGGGGTTTTTTTAANTTTTAAGGGTACTTCTGGGCATTTTCAGAGTTTGTTATCTTCTGGAAAGTTTTAGATAATAGAGATACCTTTTCGATGGTGAAAATATGAGGTCAAACAAAGTTACAAAACTCCATATATGGGTCCTCCAAGTTAGGTATTTTTTCAGTGACTTTGAGTGACTTTCTTGAAGTGTCATCATGGAAGTGTCGACATGTGACGAAAACATAGGAAAGTAGTCACAAGAAGAGATGTGTCATTTAGAGCTATAACAACAATATTGAATTGACTTACATATGGAGGTTTATATTGATTCTTTCAATGATACTAACAATACCAAACCCATCTCCTGAAGGAGGAATACAATCAATACATTTGGAATATTTTACGAAGTTACAATACTTTAACAAAATTTAGGTTTAATCACAAACTGGTTGATGGGTTCCTATATTTTGTTCAATCAGGGTAAGAATGTAATTTATTTAAGCACACAAAACTGAAAAAATAAATTATTGCATACTAACAAGACTAAACTCATCTGGGGCGGCAGGGGGTCGGAGTTTTCTTCACTCCGAAAGGATCAATGGAGTTCAAGTTCCCTTGGGGACTGGGCATCGACACCAACAATATGGTAGAAGCTTTGTACCTTTGGCAAGGATTGAGGATAGCCAGGGAATTGGGAATATATGAGCTAATAATCATTGGGGACTCCAGAGTTGTCATCCCTGCGCTGGATGAAAGTATTTTTCCAACTCAATTGGGTCTGAGGCATCTTCTCTGTAAGATAGTGGTGCAAGCCTCTCTCTTTAACAAGATTGATTTCTATCACATATTACGTGATAATAATCCCCATGCTAACCTTGATGCAAATAAAGGGGAATCCCTAAGCCCTGGGGAGTTAATATTTAATGATCAAGGATCTTTCTACCCCCCACCATAGGACCAGGGGCTTTTCATGGGCCACCCCGTGGGCCCTTCCCCCTCGCTCCTCCGCGTGCTGGTGGGATGCTATGACGCCTGGTGCACGATGTTCATGTGGAAACACATGGGGCTGTATTAATAATCCTCCTGCCAGTCCCTTCACTCGCCGCGACATAATGCAAACTTGCTTGAATGCCCAAAGCTCCGTCCCGCGTTTAAAAGGAAACATGACAGGTGACCGCATGATCGTCGTTGAGAGGACTCGCTGGATTATTGGTGATTATGGATTTGGGGCTCTCACATGAGGTGAAACTTGCTGTAGTCTTATTGAAGGAGGATGCAATGTTTGGTTTCATGGGTGAATTTACCATCTGTGCATACGACACCCTGATGAATTCTGGTATGAAGGTTGTGTCGAATCACTTGGGCATTTGCTGGATTCATGGTATGCTGGGATATGAGGTGATGCCGGAATCTGCATCGAAGAAGGATATAATGAATAGGAATGCGAAGGGCTGAGGCATTCTTACTATGCTGATTGATTGGGAGCTCTATCGTGTAGTTGCTTGGAGACTTCTGGTTTACAGAATGGAAGCGGATTCCTCTTCCCTGAGTGTGCCGGTTCCATCCTCGGTGGATAAAAATTCAAGGAAGTAAAGTAGGAACTCATTTCACTGCAATCCCAGGTAAACACAATGGATTATGAAGGCGGATGACGTCTGGATCATGTTAGTAAGGATTTGGTATTTCTCAGGAAGAAAATTAAAAGGAAGGTCAAGCGAACATAGCACTCACTCTCCAGGAAACTTGTCAAGCTAGAACTCAAGGTGGACAAGCTCGCCCTCAAAATCATCAAGCATGAATAAAATGGTATGTCTTCTAGTTTGAAAGGTTGACTTTCGATTTCTCATTTGGGTTCGTCGTCCTGCTCATCTCTGGCTCCCCAAGTCCATTCAGGTTTTTGTTTTTGTTTTAAAGTTTATTAGGCATTTAGCTATCTTTGAATTTCAGTTAAAAACTATGATTAGGCTACAGACTGTTGGATTGCTGCTACCATAAAGGCATTATTGGGAGGTTTACGTCTTTGCCACTTCCTCAAGGGAACTTTGTTGGTTTTTGTCTCTGCCACTTCCTCAAGGGCAACAAATTAGGTAACTAGCTATTGCTTCAGTGAAATAATTTTGTAATCTGGTTCTGTTGGTGTTTACACCACCTCCCTATATATAATATATCCGCTTTTGTCTAAAAAAAACAAGACCAAACTCATCTCCCGAAGGAGGAATACAATCAATACATATGGAATATCTTCCAAATTTATAATACTTTAATGAAATTTAGGTTTGATCACAAACCGGTTGATGGGTTCATATATGTTTGACCTAGGTCTATTTCCCTGCTTGGTAGGATAGTTTTGTACCTTAAAAATCTTTTAAGCCTTGAGTTTTTATTCCTTTTATACTAAGTTTTGGTTTTGTTTTGATTTCATGTTTTTAATACTCTAGGTATTTATAACATTTTAGTTCTTAGCTTATGATCCTATAGATGTTTCTAGTTCATTCAAAATTTTTATAGTTTTAAAAAAACAATATATTCTACATGGTTACTAAAGAAAGCTGGAAGCACATGATAATTATTCAAGAAGAGGGTATGCTGCCAGCTCAACAAGGACAAGATGTTTTGCAGGTTCCATTATGATACTAGCAGTCTTCGAGCTATGTGCCTTTGTCCATTATTTGACATCTTCGGTTGACAATACTGGGTTTAAACATTTGGACAAAACCATTTCCCTTTATCATTTTCCACAATTAGATTTTGTACATTGAAAAAAGGAGAGTCGAGAAACCATGATTTTACAGGAACGAGGGTTCTTTCATATTTCTCAGAGATATTGCTCCAATTTTGCATCTGCAGTTCACAATCCAGCTATGAGTGTGGACAGGAAAATTTGACCGAGTGGCCATTTGTTGAGAACAGAACCCTCCAATGTTGAATGGATGCAAAAATTTCCTTTATCCCTCGAAAGAGTAAAGGAAATTGGTTGGTATGATATGTTTGAAAATATTGAAGAACATCATATTGGGGTTACTAAAGATTTTTGTTAGAGTTTTGATGGATCTAGGGTTCAAGTTGGGGGTGTAAAATTCACAGTCACAAAGGAGTCCATCTCGCATGATATTGGTGTTCTTCCTGAAGGGGAAAGGTGGTATAAAAGGAAAACCATCAATGAAGACTATATCCAATACCTGTTACCAGCTCATAAAAATCTATATTGGAGCCAAGGCATCCAAAGGACTTTTCTTTTCAAAGATTGGCAGGACGTATTGCAAATTATCCAAAGGTATCTCACTTGTGAGGGGCGATTTGGCACTGTGTATCGTTATCATATGATATTCCTACAACATATAATAGGTGAAAGCAAATTAAACCTCCCTTTTTATTTATTAAAAAGTCTGGAAAAAATTCCTGTTAGGGCTCAAAACCATCCTAGCTCCTCTGGTAGTAATATTTTCCACCATGGATTAATTAAGCTTTTAATTACTCAGGAGTTAGGTAAACTAGAAAGGTCATGATGCCATTTTCTCTTCTGGGGGGGTTTCAAAGTTAGTTTTAAAGATGCATAGAAAAGAAAGAGGAAGAAGGTTGTAGGTAATTTTGATAGTATAGAAACAAAACCATTATTTGAAAATAAATATGGAGATTGTTATGAACAAGTAGGTCCTGAAGAGATAACCTCAACATAGATACCGGAAAAAGATCCTGGATGGGAAAAGAATGAAAATTCAGTTTTAGTTTCTATTGATAAGATACAGATAGTTGAGGAGATAACCTCGACACAGTTACCCGAAGAAGAACCTGAGTGTATAAAGAATGGCAATCCTGTTTGAGGTTTTGTTGATGAAATGTAGACAGTTAAAAAGGGACCGATTCATACTAAAAGTATTTCAAAGCAGACATAGTTTACATTTAAACTTCTTAAAATATATTCCATACCTAAAACCAAACTAGTGAACAAACTCTGGATGAATATGAGGCATTATTAAACCCTAGGTTTAATAAAAGGTAGGTGATAAGTGTTCAAGATAGCTCTAGTGATGATGAGGAAAAAAATATATCTAAGGAGTTAGAATGAACCATGTATCAATTCTTTGATAACATTAATCAAAGTTTAAGACAAATTCCAGATCTAGCTCCTAAAATTTGCATCTATAAATCCAGTGACATAGAAGATGATAATCCATGAGTGCTTCCTGAAGCTGAGGTTGGTAAAACATTAGAAAAATAGGAAAAATTTAATGAGCAGGTTCTCACAGAGAAAGAAAAGGAAAAGGTTGCAAAACTTAAAAAGAGGAAGGTTACAGATGAAGATACAGGAGGTAGTATGATAAAATTGAAACAGGATAAAAAACACAGAGAAATTGAGCAACTTAGAAGACATAATGAACATTTAAATCAGATCAATGATCAATTGGTCAAAGAAAATACAATGTTGAAGGAATATTTGCAAGAGGTGAATCCAAATTTTGCTGAGCTGATTCAAGTTTCAGAGGAAGTAGTGAAAAGGAGGAGATAGGTGCAAGAGGAAAAAGATCAGTTAATAAAGGATAAAGAGGAGCTGACAGTAAAGTTGTGTGGTATGAAGAAGGACATCAAGAGTTTGCAAGCAAAGTTATGTGCGCTATATGGGCTAGCCACCTTAGCTGACGTAGCAAGAAGAATTTGAAATGATCCTTACTTGACACATGTCATAAAATAAGTTTCATTTTTTATTTATACTTTATCTATAATTAGAAAACTTAGCCTTAAAAATTGGATTTGTTAAACAAACTTTAAGATCCTATCTTTAATTTCTGTTCTATATATTTTTGTAATATTTTTTGAGAAAGGGGACACACATGGGAGTTAGTCCTGGGAAATTGTGCAGACATTCATGTTTAATTTTGTAAGGACTTCTTTTTCATTTTGAATGATTTTTAATATACTATATGGAGCTAGGCCTTTGATCTAAATTGTTTTAATATTCTTTAGTTCGGTTTGAACTCTTCATGCAGTGAATGTTATGTAGATGTTTTCTATATTTCATCTCATGTATGTATGTGAATGTTAAATACTTATTGATATTTGAAAAGTGTTTTCAAAGACGAGTATTTATATATATATGCTACAGATATGAACTGTTTGTTTATTGTTTGTAGTTATATATATGTTAAAAGCTTATCTCTTGTACCTTAATGCTTGTCATCCATTTCTGCAAGATTCTTGTATTTTACATTTGTATTTATGAAGTTTTCAGATATTGTGTCTCTTCCTTGTTATCCTTACCCATTTGATTTGCATTGTTATCCAAACAAAACCTATAAAAAGAGTCTTGTATTTGAGGTTCCTGAACACTTCTGACCCCGTAGTCTAGGTAGCAGACTTTAGGGAAAACAATATATTTTGTTCAAGTAGGGTAAAAATGTATTTTTTTAAGCACAAAAACTGATTTTTTTTAATTATATGTCCTATCACTACACCATTGATTTTTCTCCAAGGATTTCAAGGCGGTCCGGTTTGGTTTGATCAGAGACTTGATGCATTGAATTAGTTGGTCGATAAGCATTCCATCACTACACATGTCTATTAATAGAAAAAGTAAAAAGAAATATTGTCAAGTGATATCTATACCATGAATTTTTTTCATAATATTTAAACGCAATCAATTTTCATTTGATCTCAGACTTGTTGATGGGTTTGTATATTTTGTTAAGGTAGGGTAAGAATGTAAAATTTTTAAGCACATAAACCTGGAAAAAAAATACTTACCATTCGTATCACTACACCATCAATTTTGCTCACAGGATTTCAACGCTGTCCGATTTGGTTTGATCTGAGAATTTGAGTTTACATATGTCATTCAAACCGGGAAATATCTAAAACACAACACTACTTTGCATATTTTGTTTAGTGTAATATATAAAACAAAATATGTATTTTTTTAAGCAATAGAGGGTTCCTCTGCGAGGCATATTTTGTAAGCAATAAAATGTTCCGCTGTACTTACAATCAACTTGGAAACATAAAACAAATTTGAAAAAATATAACGTAGGGCACATAAAACTGGAATTTTTTTATTTATTACCAATTGATAACAATAACATCAGTTTTGTTCAGAGGATTTCAACAAAATCCTATTTGGTTTGATCATAGACCGAGTGGCGGGCTCATAGATTTTGATCAAGTAGGGTAGATTGAAAAAATAAGCTAATATTGTTTGCAAACATATTTTGGGTGAAATCGAAAAAAAATGAAATTGGAGGGATTATTTCATTGTTACCTGCTTTTTAAAATTTTGAATTAACCCCACATTGAATCCTATTGCAAAATCCACATTATTTCTTGTGCAACTGGAAAAACATTTCAGGGGGAAACATGGGTTTGACTAATTACGTGATTAGTGATGTTAATTAAATTTTAATTAATTTCTGATTTAGGATACATTTTTGGGGTGGCAATATCTTATGTTTCAAATTATCTGCATCAGTTTTAGAAAATACAGTTATATCATCCATATATACAACCAAAAACTTGTCCTCCTATTCTACGAATGCTATGTCCATTTCCCCCTAAAAAGTAGCAGCTTCATTCATTAACCAAAAAGGAATTTTTGCATACATGAAAGTTCCCCAAGGTGTAGTAAGAACTATCTTTTCCTGATATTTTGGGCAAAATTTAATCTGGTTATAACCTAAAAAACCATTCAACATCGACATTCTTTCTGCTCCAACCACTTGCTGCAAATTATGGTCCATTTTCGGAAGATGAATGTTATCTTTCAAAGAAACTTTATTCAAGTTTTTGAAATCTACACACAATCAAATTTTTCCACTTTTATTTCTCACATATACCAAGTTTGCAATCCATTTCAAAAATATAGTAGAAAAAATTATCTTAGCATCAAAAATTCTTTTAACTTCTTTTTCTATAAGTGGCATCAGTGTAGGATGTATTCTTCTCAACTTTTGTTTAAAAGGATTCTCATTAGATTTTATTGGGATGGTGTGTTGAATTATAGATGTATCGTATTCCTTCAAGTATTCAATTCCATGCAAACACATCTAAAAACTTATTCATCAACTCAAAATATTTATCCTTTTCATTTTGAGATAACAGTTTAGATAATTTACCATTTTGAGCTGCTTCTTTGTTTCACTATTTCATTTCTGTACTTCATTACCATCTGGACTGACTCTAGGATATTTGGCCACATCATTACTATTAAAAAACCTTTCTAAAGGAACTAATTCTTTAAGAATACAATTATTCCTAAGTTGAATTATTTATTTTCCTCCAATAGTATTAAGAAATTATTTTGGATCAATATCCCAATCATCGATACCATTCTATTGCTCATCTTTCGAATCATTTTTGTTTTCTCCATCAATCCTGGTACCCACAAATTCATCTGTCATCTCCAATTTTTTTAATCTACTGGTCATATTCAAATACTTGCCAGTGTTTTACATTATCTAATATAAAAGGTCTATGTTTAACCATAATCTCATATTTTCTGTTTGGATGAACCAGAATCTTAAAAGTACTGGAAGTGGTAGCGAAAGGATCTGCAATACAGTTTTTTTCTCTTAGGACTAGAAGAAATTTATGCTCAGTAATTTTTTTCCAAATAAGTCCCACACTTCATCCTATAAGCCATCATTTTTGGGTGTTTAGTATGACTGGTACCATTCACTTGATTGACTATCAATTTTGAATACCCATACACAACTATTCTCATAACTCCTAAATCTTTTAAAATATTTATACCCAAAATCAAAGATTCATATTCAACCTCTTTATTTGTGCATTCAAAGTCTAATTTGATACCTTATCCACACACCAGCTCTTGCACCATGTTTGCTGGAAGCTCCATCGAAAATCATATTGCATAGTTCCCTAGCATCTAACTCTTTCTTGAGGTCTTATTCATTTTTTTCCATTTGATAACTACTTTGTCTGAAAATTTGAGGACCTTCTTATTTATCTACTCGAATATTATCTATGTTCGTTTCTTCTGAACCAACATCATAATAAAAAATAGAGGAACCGATGTCTGTATCCATGGCACAAACAATATAATTCTATGACTTATTATGATTACTAACCACATATGCTAACTGTTTTTCTCTACATAGTCTTCTTTGATCACCGAAAAACAGAATGGTTGCATAAGACATGTCCATTTGCAAAGTTCCATTTAATTTTGAAACCCACAACCTGGATAACAACATGCCAAACTTTGGTGGAATATCAGCTACTACCAAATCTATAACAATACTCTTGGCTGGAATTTGAGTCAAGTAAAATACTAGATCCTTATTTAAGCCCAAATATCTCACCTTTCTGGAATCGAAATAGAAAATATATTTATATTCCCTCATGATGTCTAAAACCAAACTTTCAACTACAACTTTTGGCATAATATTGTGGGAAGACCTTGAATCCAACATGGCATAATGAAGGATCATGTCATGAACACTGAGACTTACATAGAATGGAGGAACATCCTCTTCAGTGTCTTTGATCTTCGAGCCAAAAACTATAGTTGGAGCGTTGTCATGAAGTTCCAAAGTATCTAGATGTTGGTCTTCTTTTCCATTTTTGATTATGGAAATATGAATTTTATATTTTGCATTCTTCAAAATTTCATTAAAAGGGATTGAAATCTTAATCTTTGATATTTCATTTTTTAAACTGAAGGATGAATGAGACTCTACCTCAAGTTATATAACATTAGTATCTTCTTAGGATGATATATTTTAACAACTTCTTGATTTTTCTGACTAGTTGAAGGTTGATCACTAGGATGCTTATTTGCTAACATTCATTACCCTTGCTCCTAAGCTTATAGGTTTTCTGGAAATCCATCACTACATTTTGATAACCTTTTTGATATTGCTCGGTTTTTTTTTCTTCAAATGATATATCGGGATGTGATTGTTCGACAAAGAAATTATATTTGTCTTCTATCAAATAGAAATGAGGATGATATTGTTTCAAATTATGTATCTGATCTTCAGGTGACTCAGCTTCTTCATTAGCCACATAGTTTTATGGGAAAGGAGGTCTAATTTGTTGATACACTGGATTCCTTTGATCTATTTTCCTTATTTGAGGAATATGAGCTATTCTATAATTTTTATTTCTAAATTGTGTCTCTAGTGGTTTCCTAACAACATGTCTATTTTCCAAATAAATTCTGTCTACTAATTTTTCCATAGTTCTCATTATTGGAAATAATTGTCATTGATGTCAAGAGATTTTGGTAATGATAAAGGTATAAGCGATGGAATATGTGATAAGGATGGAAATAAAAATGAAAGGATCCAACAAGGGGATCAATTTAGGTGAATTCCGATTGATCTTGATTGATCAATCCTTTAATTAATCAATGCAGAGTCGTGAAGTTGCAGTCAACTTATTTAGCAGGGGTTGGAAGGCTAAGATCGTATCAAGAAAATACATCGATGACAGGGAAAGGATATGAAAAGTAAATGTGCATGGAATATAACATTCTAGAGAACCAAAGTACAGCTACGTGTTTGATAATTGATCAACGGACGAGGATGATTCCACAAAGCAATTGACGATTCATAGTAGTTGTGGAAAGAAATTTGCAAAATCCCTTTTTGAAAAAGTTGGGAGGCACATCTACAATCTGCAATCCACAATCCACAATCTGGAAGGAATCTAAAACCTACATTATAGAAGGAAGAAGTTTCTGATTGCGGAAAGGTTGTTGCTGAAAGTTAATTGTGGAAGCAATTTTTGAGGAAAGTCGAAATGCATACCCGCAATCCACAATCTGCAATTGCGGAAGGAAGAAGTTTCCGATTGTGGAAAGTTCATTGCGGAAAGATAATTGCGAAAGAAATTTTCAAGAAGAGTCAAAGTGCACATCCACAATCCACAACCCACAATTGTAGAAGGAATGAGTTCCCGCAAATTGTGGAAGGTAATATTAGAAATATGATTCCAGAAAGGTAAATGTAGAAAATTCAATGCAGAAAAGATCTATTGTGGAAAGGATGTCATGGAAAGGAAAATGTGGAAGGTCGTGAATGATAAATTAAACAAAGTTAAAAATGAAAAACAGAGAAGTAATTTTGAATTAGTTTATTTGTTTGTGAAGAGTCACGATGAAGATAACTGACTGTTGAATGAAGATATATGTTTGAGGGTATATAAACAATGGCTTAAAACTTCAAATAAGTGTCTCTATACATTCAATTGATGTAGAATAGTCAGAGATCAAATTATCATATCCAAGAGGTAGGGTGGTTCTAGGGTAGACTATTTTCCTGCAAGGGGGTCATATCCTCCTTCCAGTATTTGCTGGTAAATAGAGAGTAGAAGCATCCTTTCGGTAGTAGCTAATAAACTAGGGGGTCATATCCTCCTTCCCATAGTTTCTGGTAAATAGGGTGTAGTACCATCCTTGTATTTAGTAGCAGGAAAAACTATTAGTAAAATATAATTTTACGGTAATTGGAAGTATTGGTGGTATACCCAATTAGGCTTCCATGATAAATTTGTATTCTGTGTGTTCTTGTTGATCACGTTTGTTTATGAATAAATAAAAAGTGGTTTAGGTTGTTAAAATTTATCATTACTGATTATCCGCCCCCCTCTCAGTATTGTCCAATATTCCAACAATTGGTATCAAAGCAGGATCCTTCATTATAGCTTAATCATTGGAAGGAAGATCCTATTAAAAATCACTATGGATCAACAAGGGTTAGCCACCAACATGCATCCTTTATTTACTGGAGATAATTATGCATACTGGATTGTAAGAATGAACTTCCATCTAATGGCTCTCGGATAAAAATTTTGGAGGACTGTTGAAATATAATATAAAGTAATAGATGACGTACATATAGAAAAATGAATATTAATCCAATATGAGGCCAATGCAAAATCTCTAAATTCAATTTTGAGTGGGTTAACACATTCATAACTTGTAAAAGTCATGCAATGCAAAACATCCAAACATGCCCGAGAAAAACTAAAATTTTTCTATGAAGGAGTGCTCAAAGTCAAGGAATCCAAACTTCAGACCTACAAAGGACAGTTTGAAAACCTAAAAATGAAAGAGGAATAAAATATTGCAGAATATCTTTTAAGAGTAGATGAAATTGTTAATTACATTAGAGGCATTGAAGGAGAAATAAAAGAGAAAGACGTAGTTGACAAGGTACAGATAACCCTTCCAATGAAGTATGACTCAAAGGTGTCCTCTTTAGAAGAACGAGATGATCTTAAACTTATAACAATAGATTAACTACATGGGATATTCACTTCCTATGAGATGAGAACATGAAAAAATGGATCATCAAAGAAGGAAGCAACCTTTAAAGATGTATCCAAGATCCAATTTGAGGACCTATATGACGAGGAAGCTCTCTTCATAAAGAAACTTGAGAGAGGCACTGAAAAGTACAAAGGGAAGCTACCCTTGAAATGTTTTAACTATGGAAAGATTGGACATTTTTCTAGAAAGTGTCCTTACCCAAAACAAGGGGATACTGATGATGAAGAACCTTGTTTTCATAATAAATATAAAAAGAATAAGACCATATACAAGAAGAAGTTTCAAAAAAATAAGAAAAACATCTATTCCAAAGAAGACAGTGAAGCTGATGAAATAAGTGAATATGTTCAAGTCCTATTCACGGGTCTCGAAAGTGAAATCCTTGAAGAAGAAATAGAATATGTGGTATATCTTGAAGAAGAACTTATAAATACTCATGAATAATTATAGAAGTATAAAAGGATGTACAAAAAATAAAAAAATCACATGATATAATTTGAAGAGAAAAAACAATGATACAGAAAGAATGATTGTTGACTTAAAAAATCAAGTTTGAGAAGTCGAAAGGTATGAAAACAATATAGAACAACAACTCAAAAAGAGAATACAAGAATCTGAAAGGATTAAAGAAGACATTATGCAGCTTAGAAATAAACTGGATAAAGAATATATCAAATCAAAGTTTGAAAATATCTCAAGGACTTTAGATGAAATCCTAAGTGTCTAAAGACCATCAAGCGATAAATTTGGATTAGGATTTGGAAAAGAAAAGAAACAAGGATATTAATATTGCACAAATCAAGATGGAAATAAAAGAATCTATGATGTTGTACTCATGAGCCAAATTAAAATGGAAGAAAGTAATAAACTTGCTTCTCCTTTACAAAGAACATGTGATTCCTAAAATACCAGTGACAAGTAAATATCAACAACTCTTTTTAGGAAATTGTTACAGCTGTAACAATTTTGGACATATGGCTAGAACTTGTAAACTAAATACTCATGTGGAGAAAGGGATTACAATCAGATACTTCTATCTATAAGAAAAATATTACTAGAAACAATCCGAAAGGAAGAAACTACAATTCTTTTGCTCCTCTACACAATTATAGTACATAATGCTACACATGTGGTGATCAAGGACACATTGCTAGAAAATGTAAACTAGTAACTCCTATGGATGACACCTCAAAATATCAAGGAAAATAAGAAAGTATAGCTTGGAAGAAGAAGGATGACGTGGAATGTCCATTAGATCTATGTGCTACAGAAAAACAAAATATATGGCATATGGATATTGGATGCTAAAAACACTTGACATGTGACCCAACTAAGTTCCTAATCCTAAAAAGGAAGAGAAAAGGAAAATCAACTTTTGGAGATAATCTATCCTATAAAATAATTAGGAAGGGTACAGTGCCTATTAGAGACAAGATGAAAGATGGAAATGTTCTTCTTGTAGAGAAATTAAAACCTAATCTTTTGAGTGTGATCCAAATTTGTGATAAATAACACATATGTATATTTAATTCCAAGAAGTGTGAAATCAGAAGAAAGGATTCATGAAAACTTGTTGGAACTGCCGTGAGAACTCCAAGCGATGTTTATATTCTAGAAAATGAAGAACAATGTTATATGAGCCAAAATGATGACATTTTTCTATGGCATAGAAGGATGGGGCACCTGAACTTTGACAATATTGTAAAAAATAGTCAAAAGGGAGTTGTAAGAAATATTCCAAATATTATAAAACCACCAAATCATGTTTATAGACACTGTCTTCATGGGAAACGAATGAGAACTAGCTTCAAAATCAAATAATATACAATATCTAAGCCATTATAAATAATTCACACCAATCTTTGTGGACCAACAAGGACTTAAATATTTCAAGGTGAATAATTAATCGATGATTATACAAGGGTGATTTTGGTGAAATTTCTTAAAGAAAAATCAGAATCCTTTATAAAATTTAAAGCCTTCAAATCACTTGTTGAGAATCAAGCAAATCAGAAGATTAAATGTCTAAGACCAGATAATGGTGGAGAGTTCACCTCAAATAAATTCAATTATTTTTGGGAAATTCATGGAATCGAGAGGCAGTTTTCAACAATAAAAACTCCTTCGTAAAATGGAGTAGTTGAGAGAAAGAGCAGAGCAGTTCAGGAAGCATCTAGAGCTATGCTTAATGAAGCAAAAATTCCTAATGGATATTGGAGAGAAGTATATACAAATTTCTATATACAAACATTAAGACAACTCAGATTAAATAGTAACAATACTCCTTATGAGCTATGGTTCGGAAGACCAACTTCAGTTAGAAACTTTAGAGGTTTTGGAAGTAAATGTTACATAAAAATATAAGATGATAATCTAGGAAAATTTTATTCTAGAATGGATGAAGGAATATACAAAAATGGCATACACATGTTACAATGTAAATTCACACAAGATTACAAAAAATGCAAATGTAACAATGGATGATACTAAGTAAAAAATACAAATCCAAGTAAGAGAGGATGTTGAAGAAACCGATGATGAAGAAATATATGATAAACAAAAGGAAGAAATTTCACAATAGGATGCTCTTGAAGAAGAAGAAGAAAGTGTAGAAAAATAATACTCATAGGAAAGTGGAGGTGAAGATTCTCCAAGATATGATACAAACGCTCCATCTAGGAGAATACAAAAATATCATCCCGAGACACAAATCATAGGTGATAAAGATGTTGGAGTCAGTACAAGAAGGAAACTACTATTTAATGAACAAGACTTACTATCAATGGTGGAACCTAAGAACTTTGTAGAAGCTAGAAAAAATGATGATTGGATCAAATCTATGAACGAAGAGTTGGATCAAATTGTGAAAAACCAAACTTGGGAACTAGTTCTAAGACTTGTAAACAAGAATATTGTGGGAATCAAGTGGCTCTTCAAAAACAAGTTAAATGAAAATGGAAAAGTGATAAGAAACAAAGCAAGTTTATTATGTAAAAAATATGCTCAAGTGGAAGGTATTGATTTTGAAGAAACCTTTGCACCTGTAGCAATACTTGAAGCAATCAGAATGTTATTGGAATTTTCATGTTACAAAAACTTCAGAGTATATCAAATGGATGTAAAATATGATTTTCTTAATGGATAACTTGAATAAGAAGTCTATGTTGAACAACCTGAAGGTTCTCTCTTATTAGAAAATCAAAATCATGTTTGAAAATGTTGGTAATAACTCCCGATTCTATCTCATTTCCAATGCAAATGCCTATATTTATACAAAGTACATGGCGGTTGGGTTTCACCTTCCGCTCAGCCTGTTT
>LPNX011089209.1:947903-1034225 GCA_001517045.1 Pseudotsuga menziesii
TGGAAGGGAAAAGGAGCAGGTCGCAGCTTCTAGATTGAGAGATCACCTCTTCAATGCGCAGCATATAAAATCAATGTATATAAACCACAATTACAGGCTCATACAATAGCCACAACATTCATGACAGCATTCACGCGTCTCTTTCATTCAACACAAATGAAAAAGTTTGCAGAATTTTTCACTCACACTCCAGCACTAAATTAGGGCAAAATTAGGGTTTATGCTTCAATAAAAAATAGGGTTCAAAATTCATGGAGCATATATATGATCAATGCATATATATATCTGATAGCAATACCAGATACCAATCCATGCAGTCTCCAGGTTGCAGCAACAATTCTAGGAGGAATCCAGGCACCAGTTTTCACCTTTACAAGGCTCTAAATCACCAGCTTTATACTGGTCTCCAACGTCTTGATATATATCAGTCTTCAGATGATCATACGTAGGTCACACCTCCAACGTCTCCACGCAGCCTGAAACATGGATACCGTCCTTCCTTTGCTTGCAAGTTTTGTTTCCAAACTCGTTGCAGGATAACAAACAATATATAATATCGTGGAACTGGAATCGCTCAGCAGCTTTTCCGTGGATTCTTTTGTGCCAGTGCTTGTGAGTCTTCTCAACCACAAGAGTAATGCAGATATAATGCTTCTTGCAACGCGGGCTGTGAATTATCTATGCGACGTGCTGCCTTCATCGTGCTTCACGCTGGTGCAATTTATTTTCATCACGCAGCTATCTTCAACACCAATTCTCCAACAGGTCGCAGTCTTCAAATCGATTCTCTGGAAGTGGCCCGTATACACCAGAATTCTCCATAAATCGCAACCTCAGCCACAATGCATCCTCTATTCCAGAAATCGCAGCCTTTGGAGGAACGTGCAGGTTTTCAGAAGGTCGTGGTGAATCCAGGCGTGATGAGGACAGCCAAGAGCCAGCAGTCTCAACGCATCAGCTTCATTGTATGGAGGGTTGCATCACATGTCATGTGGAAACGGCCCTTCGAATTTAAACACTACTCGACTGGTTCGACTCTTATGAAGAACCACCAGCTGACAGATTTTAAAATAATCATTCTCCAATACTACGCAGAATAATACTCACAGATCGCAGCACTGGAATCAAACTCACAGCTCGCAGCACTATACTCTGCAGCGCGTGAAAAGGCTGGGCGGAGGGTTCGTGAAGCTATATTGATTCAAAACGTGTCCGGATTAGATACAAATCCCAGATACCTCTCACTCACGCAACAATAGCTCACAGCACGGCACAGTGCAGTGAAGGAGTCACGCAGACTTCAATGCAGCAAGTTCAATGGGGTCTCAATACACCAGCAACAACATATTCAATATATAACCTCACGCAGCATTTAGATAGACTCTGATATTACAAGCAGAAAGGTTATATACAGCAGCCAATATTCAAGCAGGTAACTCCACGGCAGTACTCAGAAAATTAGGGTTTCCTTCCTCCACGATATGCATGATATTCACACAAATCGAAGGATAGAGTACGGAGCATCAGACCAATCAAAAATCATTCAGCTAGAGTGGAGATATGCAAATGAAGAGGTCGCAGCACAAAGAAGAGTCAGTATTAGGGTTTGCAGCACACACATACAATCATGAAGGAATTGTAACGCAGGCAATGCATGCGACTCTATTGGCAGACTGATGGAGCAGTCTGGCAATGGACTGGCAAGCAGAATGGCAGCCAGGAGTTATGGCAGACAGCCCTGCTCTGATACCACTTGTTGGTAATAACTCCCGATTCTATCTCATTTCCAATGCAAATGCCTATATTTATACAAAGTACATGGCGGTTGGGTTTCACCTTCCGCTTAGCCTGTTTGGCTTCTTGTCTAATCATATTCCTATTTATTATTTATTTACAATCATCCCGAAGGATTATTCTAACAGAAAACTTAAGAAGGCACTCTATGGTCTTAAACAAGCTCCAAGAGCATGGTTCTCAAGACTTGAAAATTGTTTAAAGCATAAATGATATATAAGGGGGCCACTAATAGTAATCTATACATAAAATTTGAAAACAAAAATATGATCACTATTGTAGTCTACGGAGATGATATCATATTTGGAAGTGATCTACAAATTCTAAGTGTAAACTTTGCTTCAAAAATGAAGAAAGAATTTGAGATGTCAATGTTAGGAGAACTAACATTATTTCTAGGATTACAAGTATCTCAATCGTAAAAGGGACCTTCATCTCTCAAACAAGGTATATCAAACGAATGTTGAAAAAATTCAAAATGGAAGAATCCAAACCTGTTAGTACTCCTATGGCCACAGGTTGTAAATTGAGTAAGGATTATGAATCTTTAGAAGTAGATCATACTATGTATAGGTCAATGATTGGAAGTCTATTATATGTAACAACTACAAGACTAGATGTAATGCAGGTTGTATGTGTGGTTTCCAGATTCCACTCAGCCCCAAAAGAAACACATGTGGCTACAGTGAAGATATTTTTTAGATATCCAAAAGGAACTGTGGATTAAGAATTATGGTATCCTAAATGCGATAGCTTCACTCTAAAAGATTTTTTGTTGCAGATTGGACATGAGGTATTGATGACAGGAAAAGCACTAGTAGAGCAACATTCTACCTTGGATATTGTTTGGTGTCATGGCTAGGCAAAGAGTAGTCCTCCATTTCACTATCTACAATAAAAGCTGAGTATATTGTTGCCACATAATGTTGTACCCAAGTCATTTAGATGAAATAGAAATTGGAAGACTTTTAAAATATGAAGACCCCATTATTATACACTGTGACAATACAAGTGATACAAACATATCCAGAAATTCTATTATGCACTCTAAAACAAAACATATTCCGATCAAGTATCATTTTTTAAGGGAGCAAGTATCATAGAAAATGGTCAAATTAGAGTATATTGATATGAAGGAACATATTGTTGGTATATTGACTAAGTCACTGCCCAAAGAATCAGTTGAGAATCTTAGGCATAATTTGGGAGTAATCTCTTTACAATAAAGAGAGGAAGAGGAAGAAAAAACAACATGTCAGGGGGAGATATGTTGACAGGGGGAGCCGCCAGAAGAGAACTTTTGTCATTATTGTTAAAGGGGGAGAATGTTTTAATGCTTTAATGTTTCCATAAATTCCAAAGGGAGAGAATGTTGGAAATAATTGTCATTGGTGTTAAAATATTTCAGTAATGACAAAGGAATAAGCGATGGCAGGGCAAGAGATGGCATATGTGGTAAGGATGGAAATACACATGAAAGGATACAATGAGGGGATCAAGTCAGGAGAATTTCGATTGAGCTTGATTGATAAATCCTATGATCAATCAACACAGAGTTGTAAAGTTCTAGTCATCTTATTTAGCAGATTTTGTACGGCTAATATTGTATCAAGAAAATAGATCAACGACAAGGAAAGAATCTGCAAAGTAAATGTGCATGGAGAATAAAATTCTAGAGCGCCAAGTTTAAGTGCAGTGTTTGATAACTGATCAATGGATGAGGAGGATTCAACAAAGCGATCAATGGTTCACAAGAGTTGCGGAAGCCCATTTCAAAAAAATTAGGAGGCACATCCGCAATCTGCAATTTGTGATATGGAACAAATTTGCAATCTGCATTATGGAAGGAAGAAGTTTTCAATTGTGGAAAGATAATTGCGGAAGAAATTTTTGAGAAGATTCAAAGTGCACATCTACACTCTACAACCTGCAATTGTGGAAGGAATGAGTTCCCGCAAATTGCATAAAGGTCATTGTGAAAATACAATTGCGGAAAGCTAATTGCAAAAGGTAATTGCAGATGTTAGAATAATCAACCCATAGTTACCCATGTTTGGCATTAATTAAATCATTTTTGTCTGATTCCTAGATTCCTAGATTCCCTCTCTATGCTAGTTGGCTTCTACATGTTCCTAGAAGTCAATACTTTCTAAAATGGGTCATGGAGCACTTTGGAATCATCTTGGAAACATATTTAGTAAGTATGCTTTATTATTGGTTCCTTAAAGCGCATATCTATTTTTTCTGAAAGCTGCCATTCTTTACAAAAGTTTTAAGGCATAAAGGCTAGGGGAACTTGCATTGTTTTTTTACCACATCACTCTCCTTCCTTTTCTCAAAAAAAAGAATGAATGATTTGTCTTTCCACCACTTATTATATTTCCCACTTGATTTATCTGATTCGTGAGGATATTCATAGATTTGGAAAGTCCTTTTTCAACCTATAGGGGATTTGACTTGATTTAGTAAGCCTTCTTTTTTACCAATTCGAATAGAAACCTAAGGCTTTCGAATCTCTCATGTAATTATATATTTGAGAAGCCTATTAATTCATATTGTTGGATTATGTACACTTATTCAATACAATATTAAGTTGTGCTCCAATTTTAGTCTCCTTTTGTGTGAATTTTGCATGTTTGATTAGCAATTTTGTGAGTGTAATTGATCTATCACTTGGGTTGATTTTCCACATGGTATTAGATCCTTTGTAGATCGATTTCTCTCCTTCCAAATTGTTATTGCAGGTTTGAAATCACTGATGGGGAGTGCATTCTGTTGACTGAATGGCATAGGAGCTGAGATATGGACCAATCTCAAAGGATCATCTTGACTCCATTCAATTTCTTCGATTGGAAAGCTGAGATGGAGATATTGTTGAGAGAGAAAGGTCTCTACAGAGTTACCATGGATACTAAGGCATATCCCAATATAGCTACAAACAAAATCAAATGGCACAACAGGAGGGATGATGCCTATGGTATTTTTTGTCTAAGTATTTCAAGAGACCTCCTCTTTCATCTTGATTCATTGACATCTCCAAATGAGGTGTGGGAGAATCTTGAAGATATTTTTGGAAAGATAGATGAGATGAAAGGACATCAAATCAAGAATGAATTGATCTCCTTGAGTCCCAGTAGCTTTGAATCATTGCAACTATATTTTATAGAGTTTAAGGCCCTTGTTTTGCAGTTAAAACAATGTGGTATTGAAAAGAAGGAGGAGCAACTAGTTTTGACCATTCTCAAAGCTTGGTCCTGACTATTCAGTGTTTGTTTTTACCTTCTATTCCAATAAATATACAACTTGAACCTGGAAGATGCCTAAGCTTGATGAGTTTATGGAGTTCCTCTGTTTGCACTATTTATTTTTGCTGAAAGCTAGTGCTATCATTAAATTTATTTTAAAGCTCTATTGTTGATTTGGGAAGTTTCAAGTTTTCTCATTGGATAAATTATTAAATTATTTCTTGGTTTGCAAGAAGAATGGGCATAAAAGATTATTTGAGCAAATAAAAAAGAAATTTTTAAAGGACTTTTGATTAAAAGAGAAATTTGTTTGATTATCTTGGCTTAATAATGGTTATTTATCAAGGTTGTGGACCAAGGTTTTTTTAAAAATGAAGAAGGGCCAAAGTGTGTTTTTAAAAAAGGGAATTTGGCACAAGCGCAACCTCAACACTAACACAGGTCGAATGTGGGCCACACACTTTCCACATACCAAACAAAGTCAGCAATCAAACAAAGACCAAGCGCCAAGCACACAAGAGTGTTATATTACATTGTGCATGTGGTATATATATGCATTAAATATAAGTTTGGCAATGATAAATCCTTGCTCATACACCCATATGTAGAAGTTACATAAGAGTTGAAGGATGATGTGGGAGAAAATCAGACATATTGGGGCCACCAGAGACATAAAGGTGTAGGTTTTAATTATATTATGTGTTTTCCACCCAACTATTAAAATGACCTTCCATCAGTGAGATTTACATCAGCAATGGGGCATCCAAATGTTTACCCAGATGTCTGCATTTGTGTTTCAATTCTTCATACACCTGAGGATAATCCAAGTGGTTATGAGGCAGAAATAACACCTAAAAATAAATTAAAATTAGAAAGAACATGTTATGGTCTCGACCTAGTGGTCTTTGTGATCCCTGCGCTCATCATGGCTTGAGGTTACATGATCGAATCCATCCCAGAGTTACTTCTTGTTTTCAGCGATGGTGTTGAGGCAATAAAAGAAACCTTCGCCACTCTAAAGGTTTTGGAGAATTCATGTTGAATTTTTTTGCAAGTGTAGAAATTTTTGGCGTTGATAGATTAAATTTATTGAAGCCGATTTTCGGTAAGCATCTGATTGTTAAAATTGGGCATTAATTAGAATATTAAATGGAGAAATATGGTGTGGATTTTACATTAGCATTATATATAGAGGAGTTATTCCAACATCCACAAGTTATTTGGGTTCATGCTTAAGGTTTCCGTTCAGAATTGGGTCCTTGATATAGCAGTGGAAACAAAAAATCAACAATACAGGTTAAAGGCCCATATCATCTAACAGAGCAAATCAAACTCAATCGCATCCAATGGCCAAAACAAATTCCGCGATGTGAAATTGCACGAAGAAATTATGTTTTCATATTCACGGAATAAGCTTTCTCGTCGTCAAATTGAAAACACGTGGAAAAGAAATATGGTTAACAAAATTGATCAACAGCCAGAATAAATTCCATGTTGTGAACTTGCAAGGAGAAATTAGGTTTTGAGATTAGCGGAATTTTAAATAGCAAGCAGCTTGGGACACATGTTAATTTGGAAAAGCAAATTGATGGCTATAAAAATTTCAGTTGGGTGAAAGTATTATCTAGTTAATGTTTTAGAATTGGGCGGAATTTTATATAGTAAGCAAATAAAAACATCTGTTTTTATCGCATTCTTTGAGAACAAGATCAATCATCCTAAATGTTTTCGTTGGGTGAAAATGAAGTGTGTTTAAAGTTGCATCGGTTAAGAAGAATGTGTTAGAGTTGATGGATAATCCATAAAAGCTTGAGAGTTCTGTTGAGAAAACAATATGGTTCAATAAAACTTTATACACATTTAAATATAAGAACAATGAATGAACAGGAACCATTACTTCATAAAAATGTTTGTTTTAGTCATTTCATTCAGAGAGCTGTTTCTGGAAAACAATGAAGCATTTTTCAAAAATGAAATAATTTTTTCATAATAACATGACTATATACAATAACCTCTCTCAGGTTTTATACAGGTGCTAAGGATTGGGAGAATTGAAGTCATCTTCAGAGGGAAAATGTTCAAAATTCAAAATAACTGTTCTAGCCATCAAAGTCCAACAATTATTTCATCCAAATGGAGTTGAATTTCAAGAAATTGAGAGAGGTTTTTCTTCATAATAGGCCTATATTCAAAACACTCCTTCAGTGTTGACACAGTTATCACATGTTGGGAAAACCTAAAATATCTTCACAGGTTATTTTTCCAGAAATTTACAAGTTTACTACTTGAGTCATCAGTTTCAAAATCAAATCCTGGGGAGATGGATATGAATCAAGGAAAAAAAATACATGGGTTTTGTCAGGAACATGGCCAATTACAAAAATGTATTTCGGTTTTCACATAGTTGTCATTAGCTGAGATATGTAGAAGAGGTGTTTTGGCCTATTTTTCCAGTAGTCCGCATTTTATTTTTGTTTTATGTAAATCGTGGTAAATACGCCACTTTAGAGGTTGTTAGTAGTTTGTTAAGTTTGTAACTAATTTCAACTTTGAGGTTGGTCTAGGAGGTAATATACATGATTAATTTTCTCCCTATAGAGGGAGAAAGGGTTGGTTTTTCAAGAGTGGAGAGGCTCTTCATTGTAATGGGTTTCAAGTTTTCAGTAGATGAATGTAATTTGCAGAGGATGGATGTTAAACCTTTCATGGCAGAGATTCTTGTGCCATGTTTTTCTTCAATAGGTAATTTCTTTATGGGACTGTTTATCATGCTTTCAACTCCATTTTGTATTTTCTTTCATGCTTGAGCATTAGTGTATATGGGCCAGAATTCATCTTGCATGCTCTAGGTCCATTGTTCAAGCATTTTCAAAACATTTTCTTCTAAAGTCTTGCCAAATTAACCCTAGTTAGGTGCTCTGTTTGATGAGATGTCTCCTTCTGTCTGGTAATAAACCTACTAATACCTCCATAATGAGGGAAGGGTGTCTACCTTGCCTTTGTCCATAAACCTTTAGAATTCCTACCTTCTGCAAGCTACTCCAGACCTGATTATTGACTCCATTTCCCAATGGTCTCCTCCATGATTGTTACACTGAACTTTATAAAAAACAAACTGGTTCTATCAGAAATATGAACTTTCGACTGTCTTTGATTGAATATATTGAGTATAAAAACTTTGTAAATAGTGATAGATCCCTCTTTGACTGTATTAGGTCAAAAACACAGTCTAAAGTAGTTTTTGCTGTTACCTCGGGATTTACCTTTCACAACCTGAGTACATTTTGAGTGTTAACAAACTGGTGCTATTTCCGTGGAGTGAAGCTTCAAATATTCTCTGGGTATGAATGACATAGTTTCATATTTGATTGTTGATGGTGAACAATGGTAAAAGATCAATAAGGTTGTGCATCTTTCACCTGGCGACTCTATTCTCTGAGAATATAGCTTTCAGCGACTCCACTAGTGACATGATCCAGAGATCAAGTTTTCAAAGAGAACCGACAGACTCTACTGGGGAAATGAGCTCATTGTAAAAACATGGAAATTATGCATGATGAAAAGATAAGGTACTATTGTAATCTCACAGATCACATAAGGTTATCAATAATACATACTAAAACATATATAACTATAAATCAGAGACAAGAGACAAGAACATATAGGAAACATATTATATTATTGTAATGAGTTCATACAAGGCAGAGAACTGAACTGAGTTCTCGTTTGGCTCAACAGCCTAATATATACAATTTACAAACAATTACAAACTAACTACCTGTCGGTTTGGTGAACCGACATGACTTCTAGTTAGCTGACTTAATCATCTAGTTTAGTTGGTCAATCGACTTAGTCGGCTGATCGACTAAGTTGGTCTTCGTTCAAGTCGACTTGTGTTGAATTGCTCCTTCTACATCTCCCCCACGAACAAATTAAATGTTTCTTTGTCCTGAAGAAATAGGGAGGTACAAAAATTATGTCTCTGTCAGTATTCTGTCAAAATGCTATTGTGGAGGGCTGTGCAAACGAATGGTTGGCCTTTTATGGACGTAGATCTCGACAATGGCCGGAGTGGTGATGGCAAGGTGATGCTAAAAATCCATCCAAATCTGCAAAGCTTTCTGGATGTTGATCATTAGTGTAGTTAATTGTGACAGGACCAACATATTTTTGGAGAGTGGGATTTCCGTGATCTTCTCCATGTTGGGGCCCAGGATCTGGTTCTGTTCATCAGCTATGTCGATAAGTCTTTTCATTTGAGGGCAGATGATGTCGAATTTCTCTAAGTTTGGAAGGGCTTGTTGGACCCATTGGTGTTCTTCTCATTCCAAATTTTGCAGCTTCGTTGTCTCCAGCACAATTTGTTCTTCTATCGTCTGCCTAAGTGCTACCTCTGTCGTCTTCCTACCTTCCAAAGACTGGATTCCTTGACGAGTCTGCCGAGTCTGTTGATAGACTTTTCCATAGTGAGTAGGCCAGTCTCTTAAGACTTCTTCGGTAACAACAGATTCCTCCATGTGGTCCTGCAGCACTTTGTATGCCTCTAAGAAGGCAGTGTGCTGTGCTAGTAGTAGTCGGGCAGTTTCTTCCTTCTGCTCTTCCTTAGTCTCTTGGAGACGGGTCTGGATGGTCGATACCAGGGTTTCGAAGAGCTGATATGCTCTTTCCAACAGTCGATCTGTGTCGACTTCAGTAGGGCCTGGTATCATGAATTGAGCTAGAGCCCGACATTTGCTGAGAAACTCGACCTGTTCTGCATTTTTGTTCGAGAGCTCTTTAGTTTTTCGTGCCGTCCGTGTCTTTGCTTCCTTGGCCAGAGTTTTGAGGAGTTGGCTGACTTCTGTGTTGGTCAATGAGCTTGCATCCTTTAAGACGATCCAAAGTCTGGAGGGATGATGCTCTTTCTTCTTCTTTTGTCTTTCTATCTCTTTTTCCTGGGTACCTGCAGCAGTGGAGGGGGTTTCAGTGGTTGGAGGGTTTGAAGTCGATGGTTTTTCGGGTTGGGGAGTTGGTATGGTTGCTTCTAGTTGAGAGGATGTAGTTGGTTGGGGTATATCTAGCTCGGAATCAGGAGGTGGTGGGGGTGGAGGGGATGGTGATGGCGGGGGGGGAGATGGAGGGNGGGTCGGTCGTCCTGGGTTTCTGGGTCGATTTTCTCTGTGACAGACTGAACTTCTCCAATGATTTCACCTTCTTGGGTGTTTCGGATAAATGTCGATGTGGTTTGTGCATAGATCTTCTTACTTGCGTATAGAGTAACCATTGTTTGAATTTTCTGCGCCGACTGAAACAGCTCAGGTAGCGTCTCGAAGAAAGCTTTGAGCTCCTTGTCCTTGTCGAATTTTGCTTTAACTATCTCTGGTATTTCTCTTTGGTATAAACGAGGGGGCTGATCGACTGCTGTGCCGATGCTTTCTCCTCAACTACTGGTGTCGGGGATGGGGGTGGGGGGGTCGACACAAGGTCGACAATGTCTTCAGGAGTCGTGGTTATTTTGGCCTTCTTTGGTCGACCTTCAGGGGCTCCTGCTTCAAGAAATCATTGAAACTGAGTTTCAACTGGTACTTTATTTGCAGTGGCATTCTCAACAATGTCAACGGCCACAGCTATTAGCTCTTCCTCATCATCGAACGACTCTGTGACGATAAGCTTGCGCTTGCCTTTACCCTGCTGTACTTTTTATGCTTTGATTTTACTTCTGGCGACAGCTATCTCAGCGGCCAATTTCTTGATGATGCCTTTTGGCAAAGCATATTCAGGGTTATCTTGCTCAACGCCAGTCGTTGGTACTTGAGTTGGGGCGACGCTTGCTGGAGCCGGAGGGTTTGCTTGCTGTTGTGGTTGTGGTTCAGTCGGCTGTTAATCTTTCGATGGTTGTTCTTTCGGCTATTGTTCGGTCAGCTGTGGGTTGAATCTGGTTGGAGGCTTGATGGTGATTTGGACCCGAACAGGGGGCTCGACTGGGGTGTCCTCCGATACAAATGTACTTATGTACAGGTTTAACTCATAATCTTCCTCTTTCTCCTGGTTGGTCAGTGGCTCCGTTACTGAGAAGTCGACCTGTTTGGCTGCCACCGGCACTAGTATGTTGGTCTTCGCCTGTCGAGTCAACTCCTGGAAGATTTTCTCGGCAGTCGGGTAATAGTCGAGGATGAAGGCCTTGGGGTCTTCACCGTGCATATACCAGACCGCGGTATGGTTGAGCTCCAACTGTATGTGAGACTTCACCGGCAGATTGCGTCAGATGTTCTGAGGCACCCGCCATCTGGTCGTGCGAAGCTTTCGCTGTTGGAACCAGTTTTCTAAAAATATTTTTCCTTGCGCCAGCTCATGTGGGGTTCCTTTCAGAGAGAAGGGTTTGAACCTGTTCATGTGGAATTTGGTCGGCTCCTAGAAGACTGGACTACCCTCCAGACAGATGTGGTACATCACGATCCAAAGGATTAGGGAGGGGAACTTGATGATTCCTCTCGTCTCTTGGCAGCGTTCGCAGATGGTTTTGATCATGTCGGTGACATAATCTCCCCATGATCGGTAGATTCGACCGTCGGTGGCAATTGTGCCGACGACCTCCAGCATTTCCAATTTAAGGTCGCTACTTTGACCTACTAAAGTCAGGGCGATGGCGATGATTTTGGACACAATCTATGGCGTTCTAGTGGCAATCTGTCCGATCATCAAACCTTTAGAATTTTTCTCGGACGGTGATCCTGTGAGTTATTCGACCAGTCCCTCCTTAATGCCGATTGGTACAGGGTTTCCTTGGTTCGACAGGCCAATTATCTTGGAGATGATATCTCCAGTAATGTCGACCGTTCGGTAGAAGTAGAACCGACCGTTGTGGTATTGGTTGATGATAAACTTGACGACAGCTTCTTTTGTTCCACCAAAGCTGGCCATCAGGGGTGCGTTGGGGTAGTTGAATATGGTGCTCCTTTGGATTTTTTCAGCCGCTTGGGTCATCTTCTTGTCGACGAAATCCCAATCTTGGATCTTAGTCCAGAGTTTTTTCCATTGGCCCTCGTGGACTTTGGCATTTTTGATGTGTTTTAGTCAGCGAATCAAGGGTGTATCCTCAGCCTGGAGCTCTTTCACCTTGGTCACTGCTCGGGTTTGCTTGGGGGCCATTATGTCGTTTTCATCGGGGTTATTATAAGTTTCTAGGGTTTTAATCGACTGACTGTGCGAGTGCTCTGTGTGTAAAGGGTGTGGTGAATGAACCTTCGACGGTCCCGTATTTATAGGCGATGGGGTGGCTGCGTGTGGGAATGGATGTATTAATGGTGGACTTGACGGTCTAGCTGCAATACACGAGTGTGGAGTAATGGAGAATTGCTTTCGGCGCTCGAAGTCATAAATGCGCGATGGGAATTTCGGGGTCGTCGACCGGTGTCGATGCTGAGAATGGTCGGCCGGATGTCGGGTTGATGAAGATGGTCGCAGGTGATGATGTCGATTGTCAAATTGAGTTCCTGTCATGTTTTGGTGTGTCAGGTGTATTACTTGTGTTTTTGGAATTTTTAGCTTTTTATGGATTTTGATTGACGGTTACGGTCGTTATATGATTTTTTTTTTCCAGTTTTGGTAACGTTTGAGTCGGGCGCCATTAACAAGCTTCCGAAATACTAGGCCCTGCAATGTTTTTAGTCGGACTGAACCATTGGGGTGTATTTCTTCTACAAGGGTGTATTCCATTATGTGTGGAGTTTCTTGGGTTTTCCTTTGACTCGACTATTATAGAGTAATGCAAAGTCTCCGATTGACAAGTTTTTGTTTTTGATGTTGCGGTCGTGCCATGCTTTCTGCTGTTGTTTGTGAATTTCTTGGTGTTGAATAGCCATGAGTCTGTGTTCTTCCAGTTTGCCAAGTTGGAATAGTCGGCCCTTTCTTGCATGTTCGACATCTAAATGTAATAGTTGTGCAATAAGAGGTGTCTTCTGTCAGAAATGTAGGGGGACGACTGCTTCTTGCCCGTAGACTAGTCGAAAGGGGGTTTGGTCAGTCGACCATTTATAGGCTGTTCTATACGCCCAGAGAATCGCAGGAATTTTCTTGTCCCAGTCATTTTTTTCGGTACTGCATATTTTGGTTAACCCTTTGGTAAATGTTTTATTGAAATCTTCAATCGTGCCATTCGATTGAGGGTGGTATGCTGTACTCCGTCGATGGTCGATGTGAAATTGGTCGGTCAAATTTTTGATGGTTTTGTTGATAAAGTGTGATCCTTGGTCGCTAATCAATGTGAGTGGGCATCTGAATCTAGTGATGATGTTTTTGTAGATAAATTTAGTGGCTACCTCACTTGAACATGTATTGACGGGTTCAGCCTCTGCCCATTTAGTGACATATTCTACTGCCGTGATAATATATCGTGCACCTGGTCATTTGGCTGGGATAGGAAATGGTCCTATGAAGTCTATAGCCCAAATTTCAAATGTGAGACTAGGGTTTACAGATATCAAGGGCATCTCTGTGCTCGATAGAGGTCGACCAAGTCGTTGACAGCGGTCACATCGAATAACAAAGTTTTTTCAATCTCTGTTGATCGTCGGCCACCATAAGCCCGACTGTTGGATTTTTCTGGCAGTTGTATCGGCTTGAAAATGTCCTCCCGCCAGTCCATAGTGTGCTTCATGCATGATTTGGTCTCGCTCATGGTCGAGTACGCACCTTCTGAGAATGTCGTCTAACCCCATTTTGTATATAAATCCATTGATGAGGCTGTAAGGGGCAGCCTTCATAGCTAAGATTTGTTTTTTCTTGGTGTTCATACCTTCTGGTGCCTGACCGGTCTCTAAGAACTGAGCTATTTCTTCAAGTTCTTTTGGCACTGCTTCGATGCAAAATAAATGTGCATTCGACAAGTCATCGTCGAATCCAGTCATTTCCTCTCCTATGTCTATATGGGATAGGTGTTCGGGCCCGACATTTAACTTTCCTGGTCAGACCATGACTTCAAACTCAAATTCTTGAAAAAGAAGTAGCCAGCGACAGATTCTCCCATGATGAAGGGGTTTATTGACGAGTTATTTTAAGGCTTGATGGTCGATATAAAATGTGAAGGGGTTGGCCAAGAGGTAATTTCGATACTTTTGGAGGGCAAAGACCATACCTAGGGCTTCTCTTTCAGTGGTTGAATAGTTCCTTTCAGCCTTATTTAATTTTCGACTGCTGTAAACTATAGGGTAATCCATCCCGTCCTCCCCGGGTTGAGTCAGGATGGCTCCAATTGCGATTCCTGATGCATCAATATGCACATGAAATTTGGTCGACCAATTTGGAAATTTGAGTATGGGGGATTCGACCAGTTTTCTTTTCAGTTTGTTGAAGGAGATTTGGCATTCCTCTATCCATTTAAACTCTTGGTCTTCCTTTAGTAGTTCTTCTAAAGGATAGGTCATATATGAGTAGTGTCTTATGAAATTTCTATAATAGCCTGTATGGACAAGTAACACCCTTGCTTGTTTAGGGTTTATTGGGGGTTTTAGGTCGAGGATGATTTTAATTTTGGCAAAGTCAACCTTGATACCATCTTTACAGACAATATGCCCTAAGAGTATGCCTATGGGAGTCATAAAGATACATTTCTTAATGTTGAGGGAGAGTTGAATCTGTCGACATCTCTCCAGCATAAGTCGAAGCCATTTGCAGTGATCTTTTAAGGTGGAGTATATAGTCCAGTTGTCGAAGTATACTTCCATGGTCTTATATATGTATTCTTGGAAAGTCTTGACAACAATTCGAGAAAACACTGCAGGAGCATTCTTTATCCCAAAAGGCATAACTCTGTAAGCAAAGGAACCAAATTCACAGACAAATGTTGTCTTCTTTTGGTCTTCTTTTGCTATTGGTACTTGGTTGTATCCTCAAAATCCATCTGTGAATGAGTAGCATTCATGGCCTGCAACTTCATTCAATATTTCATCAGCATAGGGGGTTAGGAATGGATCTGTTAATGTTACTTTGTTGAGTTCCCTAAAGTCGACACAAATTCGTAACCTTGTCGAGTCATGTTTCTTAGGCTAGACGACCATGGGACTTGCCCATTCAGACTGGTCGATAGGGTAAGGTATCCTTGTACTTGTGAGCTAGTTTATAAGGTCTCCTTGTACTTGTGAGCTAGTTTATAAGGTCTTTTCTTGACAGGTCGAACATCAGTTTTAGTATCTATTTTCATTTCTCCCATTTCCTGTACTAGCCCTTTTAAGTCTTTATAATCCCTGGCAAAGACATCTTGGAATTCTCTAAGTAAGTTCAGTATTTCAGTGGTCTGTTGTTCGTTCCAGTAGTCACCAATCTCAGCTATTTTTGGTCGGTCGTCATTGGAAATGTTGACCTCTTTAGTTTTCACTTTTGCATCTAACCACTCTGGTGCTTTAGCTTCATTAATTGGCTGACTTCCTTCTGTGAACTGTGATAATGTAGCAAGAAAGTCGGCTGCAGTCATTCTGTCAAGATCTGGTTTATGGGTGGTCTCGACTTTCAGGATTGAATGGATAGGTTTTGTTGTTTCAATATGGCCGGTTTTCCATCTGAAGCTCTTGCCTTCTGTGTGTTCATTTTCTAAGTGTAAACAGGTCACTTGTGGTCTGGACTCTGTTTGTATATTGTTACAGTCCTTGATCTGTTGGTGGGTCTGGGAGGGTTGTTTTTCGGTCGGTTGGAGAAATTGTTTGATTTGCTGTGTTGTCTCAGCCAAGTTTTCATTTTGAGGTATGAACTGGAAGTCTTTGATAAAAATTTCCTTGAGTTCCTGCCAAAAGAAGGTTTCACCTCTAGATTCCTCCATCTTATACCATTTATTGGGTAAGTTGGCTAGGGTTGAAGGGAACAGATGTGGCCAAGTTCTCTCATCTTTATATCCAAGTCTTCTCCACTCCTTTTCACAAGTATTAATGTGTTCTTCTGGGTTTTCTCCTTGGGTAAAAGTAGGGATCTGGGCTTGCTAGGTTAACTTCTATCCACCAAATCGTTTGACAAAGAAAGTTGAAGCAGTTGTCTAGGTCTGAAGTTTTGTCTAATGGGTATCCCACCATCTTGTTGCTTGACCTGTGAATGTTTCGACTAAGCTTTGGAGTCAACCATGTTCTCCAATATTCTTAGATACTTGTTCAATGTGCATGACTGGGGATTCCCTCTCCTTATACCTGGGTAGTTGTGTAGTGTTTAAGTTGGTGGGTTGTAAGGTAGGTCATTCCCTTACTTTCTTTTCAAAATTTTTGGGGATAATGGATACTATGAAGCACTGTCGGGTGGGTTTTTTCTGTACTTTTTGTATATTCCAGCACCCTCTTTCTTGTGTTTCGTAATTTTCCATCTCCCAGTCATACAATTCAACATCAGATTTATAACCAATTGAGTCTTGGTTACCTAAGTAAAGTTCTCCTTGGATGTTGGGCTCTGTGTAGTCCATATTGTTGTTAATTTGGTACAGTTGTCTGACATCGACTTCCTCATCAATCAGTTTGGTCCAAGGTTCTCCTTGGGAAGGATTAATGGGTACAATGACTTTGTGACCATTTCCTTTTAACTTGATTCGTTCTTTGTCTAAGGATATGGAGGCTTTCATCTTCCATCCCCAAGGTCGACTGACTAGCGCGGGGAATGAACTAGATCCCTCTTTTGGGTCAATGATTTCAAAATCAACCTTGGTCGAAATTCCTTTGATGGTTGTGTCGACATTTTTCCAAACCCCAATGGGCTCAATAAGACCTTGGTCAACGAGTTTTAGGTAGATTCCTGACTCGTAGAGTCGACGTTTTCCCATCTTTTCCCATGTGTCTCGGGTCATGATATTTACCTGAGACCCGAAGTCGAGCACTACTTGTCGGATGTGGTAACCTTCGATTTCTAGGTCGAAAAGTGGGTCGACATCATTTTTTTTTTGGGTTTAGGCTGCAGATGTTCTTAGTTTGTTTTTCGGTGTTAGTACTTTTTATTTGATGCAATAAATCAATGAACTGGGCTACGGATTTGTCCGTTTGAGTGAGATAGATTAATTGTTGTATTGTTTTAGGTCTACTGCTAATGAGTTCTTCTTGTTGTGCAATGTCATGAAATATGTGGGTTGCCTCTTGATATGTGTGTTTTTGCTTTATAGGGTTAGGATAAACATTTGTATCTTTAATCTTGCTAATTTGGGGGTTATCAGGCCCTATTTTTGTGCCTTGTCGAGTAACAATATGTAAATTCTTAGTAGTTAGTACATCATGCTTTTGTACACAAGACAAGACATTAACATTTTTCTTCGTATTGATTTTTTCTAACATAGTAGGACAATCCTCAAGGGAGTGATCGCCTACTCCACAGTGTGTATAGAATTTAAGATCAGTTCTATCCTTGTACAGAAAGTCTGCGTATCGGTGACCTTCTTTGTAGCATGTGAAGCACTGGGTAGGTCGACGCATTCGGATGTCGCAATTCCCAGGGAATCGACCTCTTCCTCCATACCCCGGGCGTCGGTTGTCGTACCGGCGCTCATATCGTCGACCTTCATATCTTTGTCCATTCTAGTTGTTTGTATTGTTTTGCTCGTTGTTTTGCGCTACTGCATTCGTTTGGTAGACCGCCTGATAGTTCTGTCGATTTTTCAGGTTTAACTGACAGTCGACCGTGTTGTGACTTTTGGTCTCGTAGATGGCGCACCAGGAAGCTTTTCCATTTTTCATGTTAAATGGATAATCTTTCGTAGAATTATTGCCATGTTCCTGGAAAATATCGCAAAATGATTTAGTTTGTACAAAGCGGACGTCTTGTCGGCTATATTGCTATCGACAATTATCTTTCGAATGACCGGTCGTCGAGCAGTTGGTACACCATATTTCTTGATTCTTGAGGGTTAGATCCTTCAAATAATTATGCACATTCTTGAGCTGTTCCTCTAATATGTGGTCCGTCGGATAGGCAGGTATGTCTTCGTCCATCTCGACCTGCAGAGCTTTTGTTAGCACGTCTTCATACGTTTTGAATGTCTCCAGACTGATATGTCGACGTACTTTCTGTGATAATCCTGCAAGGAACCATTGGATTAGTAGCTATTCATCATTAACATAATCTAGTTGGATTAGTAGGTTTTTCCAATGTTTGTCGTAGTCGCGGACTGTCTCCCCTGGCTTTTGCTGTGTTGTTTTGAGCTTTTTGGCGGCCAGGTGCTTAGCATTTGGGGTTTTGAAGAATGATAAGAACTGCGCCTTAATCTCAGCTTTCGTTGCTCTAGGTTTCCTTTTCGAAAAGGTCATGTACCATGTCAAGGCCCTTTTCCGTAAGGCTCCAGTGAACTGTGCTATTTGTCGGTCTTCATATGTTACCTGGTTTGCTTCCCAGGTCGACTCACAGATGAACCAATGTCATCTGGGGTCTTCATCTCCCTCATAAAGAGGAATGTGATTGGATCCGTGACCCATGTATGAATCAATTTCACTGCTCTCAGAAGTTGACGGAGGTGGAGGTGGGGGTGGTGGTGAAAGTGGTGGGGTTATTGATGTAGTCGAGCCTGCGGAATTTTGGTCGACAGATCTTGAGCTCCCGTCGGTCGTCGAGTCGTCGTCGACTTGTAGTTGGTTGATTGCGACTTCAGCTGTCGATGGTCCACTGCAACTTGGTGTGCACAGGTCTTCTTGTTCGATTTCTTCTAAAGCTGTATTTGGCGGGGGGGTGCTCCTTCATTTGTCGGTAAGAGCAAGTGGATACTATGGAGGGAGGGTGCCGCCTGAAACGTCACCCAATTTCCTTCAAGCGGTCGACATATAATAAGATGTCGACCAGTGTACGTTTCATCGCCTAGTCAGCTCCATATACTGAAGTCACCAGCTCGTAGTCGGAGGTCATCTTCGACAATAGTCTGTATTCTAGTACGCGGATTTGTTGGGGAAAGGGTTATTCCGTCATTGGGAGCTGTTATCTGGAGAGCTTCTGGCTGATCTATCCACACTTCTTCATCCTTAGGGGATACCTCTTGCTCTATGCCCTCTTCCTATTGGTCATGACCCGACTCTGGTGGATTCTCTTCGCGATCGTCCTCCCTAGGGTTTTGTCCACTGTGCAGCCCTATGGCTCTTTCACGTCTTGCTTCCCTTCTCTTCTGTCTTTCGTCCCTTTCTTGTTTCTGGATTTTCGACATACTTTCGTACACTACTATTTTCTTGAGGTCCTCTCTGGTCGACTTTTCATTATTGGTGATGTTTATCAGGTCTAGGATGACTAGGATACACTATAATCTACCTCTGACACATGACCAGCTACCCCCCCATAGCCTACCTGACGCTTTTAGAAAGCCCGGATAGTTCGATTTACTTGCTCAGAAAATATTCCCACTCTCTTTTTGCAATGAATTTCTCCCACTTCCTCTACTTTTCCACCCAGTTGGTATTTGATGGCGGTTCGTACATCGGTGGACAAGGTTCAACGATGTGTCCTGCTCCGTTCTCTATCAAGAATTTGAACAACAAGGTCGGTAGGGAACACAAAAATTGTTCAGTGAAGTCTGTGTAAAATTTTTCTTTGACAGTTTCCATAGAAGTTCTGTCTTTGACTGCTTGCTCCTCACAGAAGTCGTCGGCAATTTTCTCAAACCACTCCGACAGATTTGTTCGGCCTCCTCGGATCAGTTTTTCGAGCAACTGCTGTTCTTTAGTCACGTCCGACTTTCTCATCTAGAAGTTGCTTCAAGAGTTGTGGCACTGATTCAACAAATTTTTCATGCGTTTCTGTGAAAAATCTTGCTTTGGCTTCAACGACTGTTAATCTGTTCCTTCTTGTGTAATTTTGCAAGTAGTTCGCAATTTTACGGTCCCACCAGTCCTTAATCTCCTGCTCTGGTATCATATGTGAGCATATATTTGAGACATGTACTACTAGCAACGGAACCAATGTTGTAATCTCACAGATCACATAAGGTTACCAATAATACATACTAAAACATATATAACTATAAATCAGAGACAAGAGACAAGAACATATAGGAAATAGATTATATTATTGTAATGAGTTCATACAAGGCAGAGAACTGAACTGAGTTCTCGTTTGGCTCAATAGCCTAATATATACAAATTTACAAACAGTTACAAAATAACTACCTGTCGGTTCGGTGAACCGACACGACTTTTAGCTAGCCAACTTAATCATCTAGTTTAGTCGGTCGACCGACTTAGTCGACTGACCAACTTAGTCGGTTGATCGACTAAGTCGGCCCATCGACTTAGTCGGCTGATCGAATAAGTCTTCCCATCGACTTAGTCGGCTGATCGACTAAGTCGGTCTTCATTCAAGTCGACTTGTGTCAACTTGCTCCTTCTACAGGTACTCAAGTTTCAGTTTTCTCCAAGATGTCTTATCCTTTTTTGTAAATTTTTCCTATCTTTTCTTAAGCTTGTCAAAAAACAGTTTTCCATTTTTCATTGCACTCAAAACAAAACCATGAATTTACTCCTATATATCCTTCTTTTCATACATTTGATTTTGATCAATATCCTTCATTCGAACCACATGACATTAAAGATCGCCCTTGTGAGCCTCATGAAACCACAATTTATAATACATCCATTCCACATAGCTCTGTTTCTTCCAATATCCCTAACCAGTACAAACCACTTCACTTACCTCTTATTCTTCATGATTTCCCTAAAAAACACTACAAGTACCTTCCTAAGTTTGATGGAGAATCCATGAACATTACAGCTAAGAAACATTTACAATCCTTTGAGCATTTCCTTGACCTCTTTGAAGTAGAACATGATGATGTTTGCATGAGGGTTTTTTCTCAATATTTGCAAGGAGATGTTAAGAAATGGTTTAATCACTTATAGCCCGAATCCATTAGTACATGGGAAGAGATTTCTGACATCTTTTTGAACTTTTGGGGTAAGAGGAGGTCATTGGACCAAATACTTTCATAGTTTTATTCCATGAAGAAACATGAGGGTGAAAACATGTCTAGTTTTAATAGGAGGTTTGCAATCTTTTATTATAACATGCCAAAATAAATCCGACCTCTTGAAAACACTGCTAAACTTTATTATGCAACTGTTACAGCTAATTTTGTCTCAGCTTATCTATTTTCCTTCATTTTTATCTCTTTTTCTTCCTATACACAATTTTTTGCCTCACAGTCGCGTGTACACACGGTTTTGATTGAGATATCCACGTATATACGCGGGTTCTTTTCACATAGTTGTGTATGCCATGATTTTTTCCTTTTAGAGGAATATTGAGTGTTGCTGGGTGAGTTTTGATATTGTTGAGTCTCCTTAGATGCTTCTAGAGTCTGTATACACCTTTGTTTTTGACCAGAGATGCTTTTTAGGGTAATTTTTTTTAAGAATGTTCTTGTCATTGCATTTTTGATTTTTTGTTTTGGGATTAGTGCATTAGGTCTCTTTTACCTTAGTGCTTTGCGTGGGTGTTGTTTGATAGTTCTTGCAGAGTCTGGGGTTGGTAGAGTCATTCTTTTGCTTTATTATCTCATTTTTATTCAAAAAATCCAAAAATATTTGCTTCTTTGCATCATTATGCATCATTGCACTTTTCATTTTGCATGGTACTTGCACTAGGTTTTCTTAGATAAGTATTAGTTAGGATTTCATATAGGAATGATTACATTTGTCATTTGAAGAAAATTTTGCATTTCACGTAGTAGCATGCCCTATTTTTCATTCAACACAATGCATTTGCATTGATTGTTATGTGTGCATTTTACTTCATGTTGCGTCATAACACCATTGGTTGCACGATCATCTACCTTTTTGAGTAATAAGCCAAATAAAATCAATGCTTAATTAAAATGGATTACACTATTTTATTTTATAGGGTGCACCGAAAAGATTAGGTTTTAGGGTCTTGGAATAGTTCATTGTGAGTAAATTCTCCAAGACCACTAAACAACAACATGTATGTGTCTGTCCAGGTGAGAGTGTGAAATTCCTTGGTATAATTAGTGTTTCTCAGGATCCTCCTCTTACAAGGGAGTTAAGCACAAGGCAGTGTGAGTGGTTATTGATTGTGATGACCCCTAGTCATAACTGAGTAGCATCGGAGATATTTCTAGGATAGTATTCGTATTTGGGGGATCTTTTGAGAGTTTCAGGCTTTGCTACCCTGCCCATATGGTCAATCCTGCCTGCGACTGTCCAGCTGAGCATTGATTATATTGAGGTGGCCTTAGTTGCCTTACCTAGGTTATTGAGGGGTTACTTCACAGGGGTTATTCTGTAGGTGTCATGGCCAGGTTGGGGTCGGACAGCACAGTTGCTATATGCGTTGAATCCGAGGGCCACAATAATTGGTTACGAACCTCCGCTTGTTGTGTATGGGAGTCTCAAGCCTCTCCTAGGTGAGACATACTTGCTTCATTCAGGAGCTCACATATCCTACCCTTGTTTTCTTGTGATTAGCTTTATATTATATAGGTGTATGCTCTGTGCACACTATCTTGCTTAGGGTTTGCGTAATTAGAAGAGTCTTTTTCATTTTTTGATTCATTGTGGATTCGGGTGTGGCACTTCACCGTTCTCATCGTTTAGCAGGACTTCTGCCTTCTAAATTTCCTCCTCCTTTGGGAGAGAGAAATAGACCGTCTAGGTGAACTACTTCTCACATTGATTCACACACGATGGGAGATCGTGAAAATGAAATTCCTGAGTTGTCTTCTCCACCTCACAAGGTTAGGGAAGAAGATCCTACTCCTGTATACGATCCTTCACCTGATATACCTACACACTTTGGGTATGATCCCTCATTCACAGGTCACCAGTATTGGTTTTTGGGTGACGAGACTCACCATAAACTTGCGAGCACTAGTTATGGCATGTCTGGTATCCCTACACATGATCCGACACAGCATGCTGAGTCAAAATTTGAACTTAATACTACGCTTGGGGGCACTCCTATTCCTTTCCGTGTGGAGAGATTTGGGAACATGAGTCACATTGCACCCTCCATTCCGACGGTGGAGGCTACATCACATGTTTGTCCTAGACCTAGTGTTATTAGTCCTATTCGGATACTAGAACCAAGACAAGTGACTATAGGGAATACCACTTACATCACTTCACATGTCCCTTCGTCCTCTATTACTAGTTCTTCGAATGCTATTCCTCCCCCTCACTCATGTGGTCCTTTGGGCCGAAATGTTACTACTATTCATGTTCATACTACTACTACTCATGTCTTAGAGTCAAGTACCTCCTGTTGTCTCGGGAGGTCATATTCCTACTTCTGGAACGTCCTATGGTCTATCGCAGGGAGTTCCCCATATTCCTACTTATGGAGTTTCTCATGGGACATCTTATGGAGATTCTCATGGATATTATTATGGACCATAGTATGGATAGAGTTATTCACCTTATGGGTATGAGTATTTGTTGGAGAAGGGCCCCACAACTATAGGAAAAGCTGCTATTTTTGGTAGAAGATGGACAATTTTTGGAGGAAAGACAGTTTTGGCGATACCGATAATCTAGTGATATAAGTGATGCAATGTGATAAAGGTATGATGCCATAGAAAATTTCCCACCGTGGATCGCGGGCCAAAAATCGTGGCGGTCGAAACAAGAAAGTCAAAGGAAATAGTACTTGAAGCGGCCGAGAAGAGAGCTCAACCACTGCATTTAAGGCAGTGGCGACGACAGGAGGGCTCAGATACCCTCATAAATGGAGAAGGAGCAATGGGATGAGGTATTAAAGATAAAGGACAGAAGGGGAGCAACTGAGGAAGCAGCACCCATACCCGCGATCAGCACCGAAAATCACGGAATACTGCAGGAAGCTGTGGTGTGACCAGTAAGTGACGGTTCAAAGTACAGATAGGCCGACTGTCATAATTAGGGTTTTGGGTTACTGTTGGGATAGGCCCACACTTTTGTATCACAGTGAGACCTTCAGGCCACCTATTTAAGCATGTATTTTGTATTATGAAAGGTTGGGTTGGTCGGGTTGTTACTAGTTGTCATTAGTATTGTGAGACATTGAGGAAGAGTTGAGCTCTGGTTCTTTTGTTAAGTCTGTAGTTATCTTATTGTAACCAGTGGATGGCTCCTTGAGCATGAATGTAACAATCCACAGGGATTGAGAGATAGAGGAAAGGTATATTATAAGAAGAAATAATTATAGGAAGAGAAGAGATCTAAGAGAAGGGCTCCTAGCTGTGTGCGTGGAATTTCCCAGAAGATCTCAAGCTGCATAAGAGGTTGCAGTGGAACTGTGCTTACTCTCTCAAGATATAATACAAACACAGTTCCAATGGATGTAGATTCCCCCCTGGAAGTGAACCATGTAACATCCATGTGTTGTGTGACTGTTTCATGTGATTGTGCTCTACTTATTTGCTATCTGTTATCTGTTACATGAACTTTGCTTATCAGTTAATGAATATATGTATGCTATCCTTCATTTTATAGTAACATAGAAGGTTAAATGCGATTTGAATGTGTTGAGTATTCTGTATATGAGTTTATCAATGCTTGATTCACAACAGCTAATAGCTACAGTGTTAAGTGACTTCTGTATATTTAGTTCAGCGAGTGAGCGTAATTGGTGTTAAGCGTGTTAAACTGTAGGAGCTTAAGTGAAGTTGTTTAACACCCTAATGAAGGTTAACTGAGATATTATACCCAAGGAGGAAGCCTTTGGACCTTGAGAGTTGATGAGCATATTGAGTCTTACTGTAGGAAGCATCGCAGCGTAGAAAGGCGATATTGCACTGTCGAGGGAGCTGCGGTGTGAGATGTCACAGGTTAAGAGTTGGGCAGAAGAGAAAGTTTGCACATCATCCCATAAGCTGTGATGCGATAAGAGTCAGCTAGGAAGAGAGGAACAGCCCTTGCTGAGAGATTTAGCTGGTTAAATTGAGTCAAGATGACCTAGGATGCTACAGAACCTAGTTGAGGAAGCCCGATTCTTCAGCCACCCCATCTAGGATCACTTCGGGTGAGACTTCAGGCCGTTCTGCGGTCTGTTTCCGAAAGGGCCAGTGAGCTAGGGGTTTTGTTGGTACAATAAAGTAAACCTGGGTCTTCCCAGAGAATACCAACAGTATTAACAACCCACTTACTCCCAAAATTATGGCTTTGTAGCTCCAAGTAGTCAAGGTACACCACATTACGGTGCTTCCATGCCACCCTACATGGGTCAAACAGGAGGAGGATACTATGGCCATGGCCATGATGGTTACGGTAGTCAATATTATGTAAACCAAAAATATTAGGGAGCATGGAATCAACCTGCTCAACCTAGGCTCTCTTTCCTCACAACGTTAAAATTACTTGACTTGTCGATACTAATGAATGATCTGGTATCTCATGACTCGGCTTGGCCGGCTGTCCCTACCAAGATTCCCTCATAAATTCCCAAATTCAAGGGAAAAATAGGAGAAGATCCTAGTGAACATGTTACTACATTTCACCTTTGGTGCTCTTCTAATTCCTTACACAATGATTCGATTTGTTTAAGGATGTTTCAACGCACCCTCACTGGGCCTGCAGTGAAATGGTACATAGAGTTACCTAGGGGGGCATTCATGTTGTTCGATGACCTAGCTATGACTTTTCTCAATCACTTCCAACTACCAGTGCATTACGACATTGGTACAGAACTCTTGTCGACATTTTGGCAAGAAAAAGCCATGCATATCTTGGACCATATCCAAGAGTGGTATATACGGAAGAGATTGATTAAAGCCTTCATACTGCCGAAGTTTCTCCTCAAGTGGTTCCTTAAATCGTTACTGCCTTATATAGCGAAATATGTTTCTACATTTGGAGTTCAGAACAAGGAACAAGCCATTTTTAGGGTGCATGAATTGGATTTGAGTTATGCTCAATCCAGATTGTTATATGAGATCATTCGTAACGCTCCGCGTTCTAGTTTTGATCCTAAGGTTAAACTTGGACCACATGACGATGGCATTGTTGGTTGTACGAGTACCAAACCTGTGGATTCGGTTGTGCAATAGGTGAGTCAATTTTATATCAACCAATCTACCTCAGGACAAGCCACAACTTCATCTCAACCCACCCAAACGGCGAATGTGCTTTCGATGCAATCGTCAGACCAGAAGAGTAACCAACAATCCGAAAGGAATAAGAAAAAGGGTAAGAACAATCATAAGGGTGGGAATAGGAATGAAAATTCCAATTTTAATGACAAGAACACCCAGAATGCTGGGGGGGACAAGCAGTCTAAATGTAAGGTTAAGTTTCCTTGCAATTTGTGTAAGGATGACCACCTCACTCACTTGTGCCCTCGTATGGAAGATGCCTCGAGGTTCATAGCACAGGGCCCAGCTGTGCTGACCAACCCTTTACCACATAATCAAAACATGAACTCGAGGACCCATGATCAGTCTGGTGGAGATCAAGATCCACTAGAATCCAGTAGTGGTCATGGTTGCATCAATATGGTGCATTCTAATAAAGTTGTGACTCATGCGAAGGACTATGGTTCGTCACAACTAAACCTTGGAAAGGAACCTGCTCCACCTGGGAGTCCTTTTTGTATTGAAAACCTTGTGGATAAACCTGAAATTGCACCTTGCATTCCTAAGGGATTCCTAAAGTGTTCAGGACACAATCCTAATGCCCAAGTCACCCAGAACTATTCAGTTGTCGAGGATTTGGGCCACACTCCTTGTGCGATGTCTGCACTTGAAGTACTTCAGAGTTGTCCTTTGCAAAGGAAGGCTTTGCTTTCTTCTCTTGGTGTTAACGATGATAACTCTTCCCCCGTCATCAAATTTGAAACCGCGAGACTATAGCCTCACTTTCCTTACTATGTTTCTCTCTTGATTCATGTAGAATGTCTTAACATGACCATCAAACGCATTGTGATTGACGAAGGCGCTCCTGCTTCTGTGATGTCTTTGTTGTGTTGGAAGGGTTTGGGTTCCCCTGAGTTGTCTAAATCTACTACCATGTTGACTGATTTTGATGGTATATCGTTTCAACCACACAAAATTGTTCCTTCTCTTAAGGTCTGTTTGGGAGGGAATACCGTCGCAATCGAGGTCAAGGTGGTTGATGCACCCCTTGATTACAATCTGTTACTGGGTAGGAATTGGATGTATAGTATGCAAGCCGTAGCTTCTTCTCTATTTTGAGTTGTATGCTTTCCATTTAATGGGAAGATTGTTACGATTGATTAGACATCATTCAAAAATCCAAGTGTTACTGCATCATCGGGAGCTTCTATCCCGATTATCGATCATTCTCAGCCGACAACTGGGAGTGTGGGTGTTGGCATGTATCCATCCCTTATGGGAACCTTTGGTTGTCCTACACCCATTCTTATGATCAGGTCTAGTTCCAGTGGGGCTTCATCTTCATTGACTTCAGTGTCTTTTCGCACTACCCATATGGAAGATCCTTGGATCCTTCCTACACCAAGTCCTTCAAGTAAGCCTATCGAAACAGACGTGCCGTTTCCTGCAGCAATGATAGCATATCAAGCGAATATTGAATGTGTTGTAGAGCCTAGTCCTTTCTCTTTGCGGATGAAGGAGGAGGACCCATATGTGCTACCTGCATGGGCAGTTGAGTCTTCTCACACACATGATTTCCTTGATAGTGTTTTTCCATCAGATGAAGCTATTATTGAGGCCATGTATGGGGTTGAGCCACCTTGGGAAGAGTTACATCATAGATCTTATTTTCTTCCTGATCTTGACCGTTTGGAGTGTGAATACTTTAGGGAGATTCTTAGTGAGAGAATTGGTATTCCCATGGTTCCATTACTCTCTCTTAGTCCGATGGCTAATGGAAACATGGTGAATATATCTCCTACCATCCCTATAATTATCTCTCGCGATCCTAGAAGGATTGAGAATGTCTATATTGGGGCAGAATGTTCCCATGCTGAGATTCAAGAGTATACCGAGCTATTCAAAGAGTTTCGTGATATATTTTCTTGGTCATACAAGGAAATGCCAGGTATCGACCCTCGCATTGTTGAACATGAAATTAAAACTTATCCCAATGCTATCCCTGTTTGACAACACTTGCGTGCGGTGAATCCTAGAAAAGCACCTGCGATTAAGGATGAGATAGAAAAACTATTAAATGCCGATTTTATCTATCTTGTTCCCTTGAATGAGTGGGTTTCAAACCCCGTTCCGGTTGATAAGAAGCAGGGAGCGATCCGTATATGCACTGATTTCCGTGACTTGAATCATGCCTATCCGAAGGATAATTTTCCCACACCATTTATTGATCAAATTTTGGATGAGTGTGCAGGAAGCGAGGTATTTTCCTTTATGGATGGATTTTCCAGATATAATAAGATCCAGATCAAACCCGAAGACCAACATAAAACTACCTTTATTTGTCCTTGGGGTACTTTTGTATATCGAAAGATGCCTTTCGTCCTTAAAAACGCCGGACCCACATTTCAGCAGGCTATGACCTTGATTTTCCATGATCTCAAATCGATTATTGAAGTCTTTTTGGATGATCTTTCTGCTCATTCTCTTCAAAGGATGCGCCATTGATACCATTTGAGATTAGTGTTTGAAATATGCCACCATTATTTGGTTAGGTTAAATCCTCATAAATGCATCTTTTGAGTGAAGTCTGGTCGCTTGTTAGGGTTAATTGTATCCAAGGAGGGTATAAGAGTCGATCCCTTAAAGGTTGAGGCAATATTTCAATTGTCTCCCTCGAGAAACATTAGACATCTTCAATGTTTGCAAGGCATGGCAAATTTCTTGCGGAGTTTCGTGGTTAATTTTGCCAATTTGACTAAAGGCTTTATGCATCTTTTGAAGAAGGACACTACCTTTTGCTGGGATGAGCGATCACAAGAGTCCTTTGATGCACTTAAACGAGCCTTAGCATTGGCCCCCATGATTAGTCCACCTGACTATAGCCGTGACTTTTTGCTTTATGTGGCCGCGTCCATGGAGACGATTGGTATGGTTTTGGTTCAAGACAATGAGGAGCTCCATGAGAATGTTGTATATTATTTGAGTTGAAACCTTGTATATGTGGAGATCTGTTATTCCCATGTGGAGAAACTTGCCTTAGCTACCATTCATGCGGTTCAAAGATTGAGACACTACATTCTCCTTCGCCAGACCTTGGTGGTATCCCCTGTAAATCCATTTCAGTTCATCCTCACTAGAAGGATGATCGGGGGAAAGTATAATAAGTGGATTTTCATGTTGCAAGAATTCGATCTCGAGTTTGTTTCAGCAAAATTGAAAAAATAATTGATTTTTGTGGAGCTTATATTTGATTTCCTAAGCAAGAAGGAGGAGGAAGTTTGTGAAGATACGTTTGTCGATGAGCACATTTTCCTGATCTCAACTTTGGATCCATGGTATGGGGATATTATCATATATTTACAAACATTGAAGGTCCCTACTCACCTTTCACGGGATGAATGACGACAGTTACATCATGTATCCAAGAACTACCTTATAGTGGATAACACATTGTACTGTCATGGGGTAGATTCCATTTTATGTCGTTGTTTAAATCATTAGGAGGTTGAGCTTTTGATGAATGATTGCCATGGAGGGGCATGTGGTGGTCATTTATCTGGGCTTTATACATCCCAAAAAATATTGAGAGTGGGTTATTTTTGGCCGTCGATATTTAAATATTGTGTCATTGCAGTCAAGAAGTGCCACCCTTGCTAGGTGTTTGCACACAATATGCACTCACATCCTGCCCCATTACATCCAATTATCACCGTCGGTCCCTTCACTAAGTGGGGGATTGATTTCATGGATTGTAACCCAGCTTCAGTTGGGGGGCATCATCATATTATAGTGGCTGTTGATTATTTCATGAAATGGGATGAGGCTATGCCCACGGTTAAATCCGACGGTGAGACAGCTGCGTATTTCGTATTCAACCAGATCATTACTTGGTTCGGTATTCCGAAGGATCTTGTCACTGACCATGGTAGGCACTTTCAAAATTGAATGATGCAAGAGTTGGCCTTGAAGTTAGGGTATAAGTAGGAGCATTCCTCTTCTTATTACCCTCAAGTGAATGGACAAGTTGAAGTAGTGAACAAATCACTTAAGTCCATTCTCCAACGAACCATCGCACAAAGCAAGACCAACTGGCATATCATGTTATATCCTGCTTTGTGGGCTTATAGAACCACGATTAAGACTGCCACCAGTTTTTCTCCATATTAGCTTGTACATGGAGTAGAGTTCGTCTTGCTAGTTGAATGCGAAATTCCTTCATTGAAGCTAGCCATAGAGCTTTTTCCAGACACTTCCCCATTGGAGGAACGTTTGGTCCACTTAGAGCAGCTTGATGAGCAACACCGAGATGCCTTAGTGGCTCTAGAATTAAATAAGCATCGCGTTAAGGTCCAGTATGATAAATATGTTAGTCTAAGGAAGTTTAGTGAAGGAGATTTGGTCCTTTTGTGGGATCAAGCTAAAGAACCCTTGGGGGAAAGAAAGTTTAACCCCATGTGGCATGGTCCTTACATTGTCAAACATGTGTTAGAGAAGGGTGCCTGTGAGCTAGTAGATTATGAGGGGACATCATTGGCGGAGCCTAGAAATGGGCTCTATCTTAAAAAGTACTATGAATGATCCTCAGCCAGGGCTGATTATTGTATATTATTGTACATTATTTTGCATAGTTAGGTTTTTCTTATGGCAATCAGGTTTGTTGATTATCTTTTGTTTCTTATGGCATATTTCAATGGACTCTTCCATCTATATAGGATTCAATTATGGTGCTAGCCGTCACACTCAACACCTAGCCTCTGCTGCTTGGGTGATTTATACTCCTACGGGTCAGGTATTGTCTTCAGGAGGCATATTTTTATGGCCCTCTTCAAACAATGTTGCTGAGTATAGTGCTGTTATCGAGCTTCTATGGGATGCCATTTCACATGGTGTTCTCTCTCTTGAGGTACATCTTGATTCACAGTTAATAGTGTCACAGCTGAATAGCTTATATCATGTTAGGGATCCAACATTACTATGAATATTCTTACATGTGAGATTGTTAGAACAACAATTTGACAACATAACACACATACATGTTCCAAGAATTTATAATCAAGTTTCTGACTCATATGCTAACTATGTGTTAGATTGGAATTTGTTTCATAGACCATAAGCTCATCACAAACATACATTTTTACACATGTAAATAAATAAAATCGATCATCATAAAATTTTTTCATTAAACATCCAAAAAGTGACGTCATAATACATAAGTTTCATAATACAAAAATGGGGCTTCTCAGCCACCAAAATATAATACATGGTAGTACAAAAATGTGTCACTCCCAGGTATCTAAGCTTGGGGAGGAGGAAGGGGGTTCTGATTGTGGAAAGTCACCACGGCTCTAGCTATCCATCGAAATAACTGCACCCATGCTCATGGTACACCCACCACCTGACGCTGCATGGCCTCAAGCAATTCCTCGACTTGTGCCATGGGTACCCTATGTGTCACTCGCACAAATTTTGTGTGGATGCTTTGGAGCATCTACTCCGCATCCACACCCATAATGTCATCTCCTCATCCCCTCCGTCTATGATGAGGGAAACCGTCAGGTCACTGTGGTCTTACATTTGCATACATATGATAGATTGTCACTATGTGTCGTCATGCAAAAACATGTCTTTTGGTTCCATATATCAAAAAACACAAAAAAATTAAATAATTCAAAAAACTTAAAAATAGGATTGAGATTCGTTACCAATGTCACTGTATGCTGATCCTGGTGGTAGGGGCATGTCAGGATCTCCCCGAAAATCTATCCCTGCATAGGGGTAATCATCGATGGCAATTATCTGTCGCCGCCACCATGGAAATAAATCAGCTGGGTAGGGGTTAGACACCCTACCTCCACCTAGTCTGTGCATTGCATCTACCCAATGTCATTGGGCCAGATCTTGAACCTCGTGAGAAGAAATGTCAACTCTAGGGCTGATCCCCAGAACACGCTCGAAGAAGAACGTGCTTAGTGTACTACTAAAACTGAAGTTTCCTACCCTGCCCATCTTGCAGTCGCTGAGCTATTGCTTTATGTTACTCAAAAACAAAGTACTCCAATCGTAATCTATGGGTCTCATGCACTCCACTTCATAGAACATCAAGGGCCACGAGGCCTGGTGGAGTGAGGCTAGCCCTGCTATCCTACCGAGTGTTAATAGTATGGCCTTTAGGCCTAGTACCTATATGGAATTTGTTGGGATCTGACTCCCAACCTTCTCCGTGTCTGGATAACAGTATACATAAATATACTCATCAATGGTGAGGCCACCTCTAGGCTTGTGAGAATGTAGGTTCACCACTTCTCCCCATCGGGACAATCCTATAATGAATTATATGTCCTCCACCTCTATAGTGAGTGACATCCTGTCAATATGGAAAGACTATGAGTTAGGATCCCAGTAGTCTACTAGCATCTGCAATAGTCTTGGTTTGGCCCTTAAGCCCCCAAGACACCAAAACTTGTATAGCCCACATGCACAAAGAGCTTGTTGAGCCATTAGATCACCCCGTATAGCTTCTTCTACATCCCTGTGTTCTCTCTCCCCCCATTCTAGAACCATCCTGAACATTAACATTAAGTTTAGGTCATTATTTGTCTTAAAAAACCTTAAACATGGCTGCATATGTGACTATTTGCAAAACAGCCGCGTATTTATGCGACTTTTTGCAAAACAGTAGCGTATGTACACGACTTTGGGACATTTTTCTGCGTATAGCTAGCCCTATACGCAGAAAAATCCCTGATTTCCATGTGGGCCGAAGCGACTATCTTAGAATGGACTAGAAATTGATTTTGACCATGAAAATTAAAAAAAAATTACATGCAAATGGAAGAGTAGGGCATGGGAAGTTACCTGGAAAAAACGGTGTCGAATTTCGCCGAACGAAACTCTCGGAATTTGTGTTTGAAGTTCTGAGCTCAATTCGGTAAAAATTTCAAATGATATATAGTTTTTGAATTTTTTTCAATTTTTTTCAAATTTTTACCCCCTTTCTATAGTTTTGAACCATTTCTGACCCTTTTGGACTGTTTTTGACAAATATGATGATGTAGGAGACCGTTTTGAGCATCGTTTCAACCATTGTTTTGACCCATTCATGCTGATTTCAGGTATGGTGTTTAAACTGGCATATAGGTTAGATTTGACCTCCATTTTCATTTTGCGAGACCTTATGAACATTTCATTATAACCTTAGGTACGAACCCATTCTATCCTGTCACGGAACCTTTTGGCTGTTTTACAAGTGACATGATGTGAATGGTAGAGTTTGACCTTACATGGGTGCCCTAGTTAGCTCCTTGTTTGCATTTGGTGCCCATGTCAACAGTTTTCCCCATAGGGTGTGGGAGTTCATTGTATAGTATCGCCATGTCATTTCGTAAGAGCCTCATACTCCTCTTGATCTTGTTGCTAGCCTGTTTCCTCAGGACTCCCTTACGTCAATTTGTAATTGCATTATCATGAGATTTTCCTACCTTATTGAGTCAAATGCCAACTTCCCTAACTTTGAGTATCAACCATATAGCCCGAGCTTGTCTCATGTCTAGCCACGTAGAGCAATTTTATATATCTTTTTATAGATTGATTCCCCATTTTTACCGGGAGGGGACTTTCCCCCAAGTGTCGTTATCCTACACATGTGTCCTTGCATTTATCATAGGTATGTTCCACTGCTTGGAACTAGTTTGTTTTCCCATTGACACTTGTCTCCTCCTAGTCTGTAACTATAAAGCACTTTTATTCTTTTTCAAGCTTTTCAAAATATTAGAAAAAGTCCAAAAAAATCAAAAACCCAAAAAGATGGACAAGAAAATATGTTATCTTTGGCAGCAGTCGAGTTGTGTCACCTTCAAACAGAGCATTGTATATCACATCCTTTGGTTGGGTTAATAGTTTGACTTTAGGAGCTGTACTTGTTTCTCTGAATTTATCTTCACCGACTGGTTAAGCTTCCAGTCCCTATGGAGCCTCTATCGATACCTTCTGTGTCATAGAGATGTCCCAGTTTTGTATATCGAGTTTACGTTGCCTACATTTAGTCACCATTTTCCTTCATGCTCTTGTTCGAAGGAATTTGAAACCCGAGTAAGCCATTCCTCAGTTATCTTAACTTTGCATGTCGGCCATTCCCGATACAGTTACTGGTTCATGCACATTATGATCTATTCCTTCCACATTATATAGCTTTGTTGAGTAGCTCATGTTGGATGATGGGGGATGCCTTAATTCCCTCCTTCCAGTGAATTTCATCCCATTGACTTCAGATCATTTATTCTGGGATAGGAATCTAGAGTCATTTTTGAGTGCCTTGAGACTTGCAGTCATTAGTGGCAGGTTCTCTCGCCATCGATAGTTTTTTGGGAATACATCAATGTCCCCTGATCGATGGATTCTATCAAGTGTTAGAACTCAACACATTTATTCACAATTGTTAGTTTTCACTCTAGTACCTTGATTCCCATTTTCATTATCGGTGGGTGATCTCACGTCTGTTAATGGTATACATCAATGACCGGTAATCAAACAATAGACTACTATGTTCGACCTTGACACCTCTATTCACATAGTAGGACATGTACTCATAGCGGTTTGTGTAGAAGACCTTCCAGACTGGTGGAATCTCATATATGCTACCTCCTTGATCATGCCAGTGTTCATGAGATTTCAGCTCTCATGACTTGATTCCAGTATATGTCAGATATTTCCAGCCATTATGGAGATCTTGATTTGTTATATATCTTCAGCCTACATGGAGATCATGATCCTATGTATATATTCATCATAGATATTTTGATCTATCTATATTGTACGCGGTGATGACCACACATGTCATATTCTGTATCATGCCTAATCATGGCCATTGTACTCTTATGTATCCGGGCTGCTACATCTGCTTGTAGTTATGTGTAGAATTTTGATCATTGTATTGTATTGATTGGATGGCTGGTTCTTCCACTGGGTTCTTCATCACTCCACTTCTGGGATGGACTTATAATTTATTTTTGCCATCGTATGACCCCTCTAACCTCACACATTAGGGGGCATCTGTTACAGCTGATTTTACCACACATGGTGGATCACACCTTTATGGCCTTCCCTGTCCCTCTGCAGAATCTTTAGACCCCATGGACCATTTTTATACCTTTTATGTTTCCAAGATCATCCCTAAAAACATTCAATAATTTCCATACATGACTTTTAATCCCTTTATCGCATATATACACGGATTTGACCCTTAAACCCGCATACATCTGGATGTGTGCAAAAGGCCAAATGATTTTGGAGTTTTCCTTGATGTGGATCTGAGTCACTTGTCTCTTGGCCTTCCATATGCCTTGAGATTGCTCTAATTCTACCTTTCATTACCCCATTGAAGACATATATAAGGAACCCCTTGGATACATTGAAGGGAGAGGAGTTGAAGAGCAAGAAAACTATAGTCCATTGTTGCTGGAGCTTATACTTGAGTCTGCATCCCTTTGTCCCTTGGATAACTTCGTGTTCTTCCCAAGCTTGCCTTTTTCTTGTGAGCTTGCTATCAAGAGATGGAGGATTGAAGTGGTGGAGGCCCAAGTGGGGGACTCAGTTTCTCCGATTCGTAGACGTGCCGACAGAGGTTGTCACTATTGTAATCTTTGTTTTATATCAATAGAAATATCTTTTCTTGTCCAATAATGTGTATTTAAATGAGTATTTGATCCATGGATGCTTTTAAATGCTTATATGTTATTGATTATATATGCTAGAGTAGGTCTAACACAATTATATATAGCATGCTTATCTTGTTTTCTAAATTTTGAGGAAGCAAATTGCTAATAAAAGTGAGAGTGGAAAAGCTCAACGGGGATCTACATCAACCGTCTAGAATAAGGTATGAATTGATATCCTTTAGTGTTATATGTTTGGTTTCTCTTGCATATAGGAAAGGATTGATTTCTGGAGTTAATCTATTTGTTGTGGTACCCCAAGCCATAGGAATTTCTCTCTATAACAACAACTACCTTTCCTTCTGAACTGTCATTACTTCTTTTGGAGAGAAATTCAGTCACATTGCAGCATATGTTTATTGATTATTTGGAGGTTGAAGACAATCTTAGGATGTCTAAAAAAACTTCAGACCAAGGCAGTGGTGATAAAATGGAAAAGAAATTAGACTTGCTTGAGCAACATAAACAAAAATAAACATTCTCTGTGCATCTCAAACCTCCTCTTAGTAAACGGAGAAATTATCAGCCCAATGATGTAAAAGAAGATGGTTTTACTAATTTGTTTTCTGAAGATTGCAATCATCCTATTACAAATTTTGTTAGTGGTGATTTTAAAAAGGATTTCAGTATGCCCATATATGATGAATATGAGGATGAATACTTGGATGTCGTACCTAAAAAATCAACTGTAAATTTTGTAATTTCAAGACCTGTTAATGAAGAAAATCGAACTGTAATCCAAATTCAAAAGGCTAAAAAAAGAAAGTTTAGTGAGTGTGCTTAAGGTGATAGTTTACCTTTGTGTTATTCTTCATTTGAACTGATAAGACAAAGACTTAAATCCTCTAAACAAAAAACGAAATTTGAGGATATGGAAAATTTCATAAACTTTTTAGAAGTATAAGATGATCAGGATGAACAATCATGCAGCCAATCTTAGCTTATGGAAAAATCAATGGTTTGGAATGAGGCATTGGATCACAAAGAAATGGGTGAGGGTTCTCAAATAAATGCTTCTTTAAATCTTTCACATTCATCAATTTCATCTCAAGAAGAAGGGGTTCTTGATTATGTTGACGAACAAAATGACATTTCTTTTGAAGTGCTTAAGAAGAATGAAGTTGTAAATTCAGAAATATTAAATGAAGTAGCTGATATATCATTTGAAAATAGTCATGAGAATTCCTTTCAAAGTTCTTTTAAATATCGGTTTGACAGTATGCAAGAAGAGTTACTTTTTGGACAGCCTTATCATGACAAACGGGTAATTGAGTATTTTGAAATTTGTCATGCTTTTTATGATCCAGTAGCAAAGTACATGGATAATTTTTTTAGATGGGGTAGTTGGTTATGTGTTTGCAGCAAAGGATGTACTTTTCATCATAAAATTTTTCCATTTTGTTCCTATTTTCTAATTCCAATCAAGCATGAGGAAGAAGTAGAATTATTGGATCAATTGCTTGATTGGATTCATTGAAAGTAAGATTTTGTTTGATTGGGAATTTGTGCTCAGTTGGGTAGAATAGGTAGGTATTAATAAGCTTGACATGGAGAGCATTTCTTTCAGCAGTTTTTAGTTTAGTTTCAGTTTCAATTGTAGTTCAGTTATAGGCTAAGGTCTGCAGTTACAGTTTCTTTCAATCCTCAGAGTATGGCCAGGTGACAGGTTGATAGAGTGGGATTTGTTTGCAGAATGGTTTCAGTTAATGGTTTAGTTTAGAACAGGTTGAGGGTTTCATATAAATATTGGGAGTATCCTAATGGATTTGGCACCTGGTCTACGAGGTTCTTTGATAGCTCGTAGGGAGGATAGCATCGCAAGTAGAGCCACCCGTTAGCACTATTTATTTTTGCTGAAAGCTAGTGCTATCATTAGATTGATTTTAAAGCTCTATTGGTGATTTGGGTGGTTTCAAGTTTTCTCATTGGATAAATTATTAAATTATTTCCTGGTTTGCAAGAAGAATGGGAAATTTTTTTTATTTGAACAAAGGAAAAAGAAATTTTTAAAGGCCTTTTGATTAAAAGAGAAAATTGTTTAATTATCTTGGCTTAATAATGGTTATTTATCAAGTTTGTGGACCAAGGTTTTTTAAAAAATGAAGAAGGGCCAAAGTAAGTTTTTGAAAAAGGGAATTTGGCAAAAGATAAAGCTCAACACCAAGACAGGTTGAATGTGGCCCACACACTTGCCACATACCAAGCAAAGTCAACAATCAAACAAATCCCAAGCGCCAAGCAAACAAGAGTGTTATATTACATTGTTCCTTGATATTATATGAAACTAGCAGTGCATATAAACATTGGAAACATGTCTTACACCGTGCATGTGGGATATATATATATATATATATATATATATATATATATATATGCATTAAATATAAGTCCAAAAATGATAACTCCTTGCTCATACACCCGTATGTAGAAGTTATAGAAGAGTTGAAGGACGACATGGGATAAAATCAGACATATTGTGGCCACTAGATACGTTATATAAAGGTGTAGGTTTTAATAATATTATGTGTTTTCAACCCAACTACTAAAATAACCTTCCATTAGTGAGATTTACATCAGCAATGGGGCATCCAAATGTTTATCTAGATGGCCGCGTTTGTGTTTCCATTCTTCATACACCCGAGGATGATCCAAGGGGCTATGAGGCAAAAATAACACCAGAAAATAAATTAAAATTAGAAAAAACAAGTTATAGTCTCGACCTAGTGGTCTCTATGATCCCCGCGCTCATCATGGCTTGAGGTTACATGATCGAATCCATCCCAGAGTTTCTTCTTGTTTTCAGCGATGGTGTTGAGGCAATAAAGGAAACCTTCGCCGCTCTAAAGGTTTTGGAGAATTCATGTTGAAATTTTTTGCAGGTGTAGAAATTTCTGGCATTGATAGATTAAATTTATTGAACCTGATTTCCGGTAAGTATCTGATTGTTAAAATGGGCATTCATCAAAATATTAAATGGAGTAATATGGTGTGGATTTTACATTAGCATTATATATTGAGGAGTTATTCCAAAGTCCATGATTTATTTGGGTTCATGCTTAAGGTTTCCATTCAGAATTGGGTCCTTGATATAGAAGTGGAAACAAAAAATCAATAATACAGGTTAAAGGCCCATATCATCTAACGGAGCAGATCAAACTCAATAGCATCCAATGGCCAAAACAAATTCCGTGACGTGAACTTGCACGAAGAAATTATGTTTTCATATTCATGGAATAAACTTTCCCGTCATCAAATTGAAAACATGTGGAAAAGAAATATGGTTTAACAAAATTGATCTACAACCAGAATAAATTCCGCGTTGTGAACTTGCAAGGAGAAATTAGGTTTTGAGATTAGCGGAATTTTAAATAGCAAGCAGCTTGGGACACGTTTTAAGTTGGAAAAGCAGATTGATGGCTATAAAAATTTCTGCTAGGTGAAAGTATTATCTAGTTAATCTTTTAGAATTGGGAAGAATTTTATATAGTGAGCAAATAAAAACATGTGTTTTTATCCCATTCTTTGAGAACAAGATCAATGATCCTAAATGTTTCCATTGGGAGAAAATGAAGTGTGTTTAAAGTTGCATGTGTTAAACAGAATGTGTTAGAGTTGATGGATACTCCATCTAAGGTTGAGATTTTTGTTATGAAAACAACATGGTTCATTAAAACTTTATACACATTTAAATATAAGAACAATGAATGAAGAGGAACCATTATTTCATAAAAATGACTTTTTTAGTCATTTCATTCAGAGAGTTGTTTTCGGCAAGAAAAGATGCATTTTTAAAAACTGAAAGAGGTTTTTCATACTAACATGATTATATACAATAAAATCTCTCAGGTTTTACACATGTGCTAAGGATTGGGAGAATCGAACTCATCTTCAGAGAGAAATTGTTTAGATTTCAAAATAACTGTTCTAGCCATCAAAGTCCAAGAATTGTTTCAGCCAAATGGAGTTGAATTTCAAGCAAATGAGAGAGGTTTTTTTTCATAACAGGCTTATATTAAAAAACCTCCTTCCTTGTTTACATAGGTATCACAGGTTGGGAGAATTTAAAATATATTCACAAGGTATTTTTCATGAAATTTACAAGTTTACTATCTAAGTGATTAGTTTCAAAATCATATTCTCGGGAGCTGGAGCTGAATTAGAGAAAAAGAAGACATGGGTTTTGTCAGGAACATGGCCAATTACAAAAAAAATCTTTTGGTTTTCACACAATTTTCATCAGCTGAGATATGAAGAAGAGGATTTTTACCCTATTTTTCTAGTAGTCCGCATTTTATTTCTGTTTTATGTAAATCATGGTAAATACGCCATGTTAGAGTTTGTAAGAAGTTTGTTATTTGACTTGTAACTAATTTTGACTTTGAGGTAGGTCTAGGAGGTCAGATAAATTATAAATTTGCTCCCTGTAGAGGGAGAAAGGGTTGGGTTTTCAAGAGGAGAGAGGCTCTTCATTGTAATGGGTTTCAAGTTTTCAGTAGATGAATGAAATTTGCAAAGGAGGAACATTAACCATTTCCCACTCCATTTTGTACTTTCTTTCATGCTTGAGCATTAGTGTATATGGGCCAAAATTCATATTGAATTCTCTAGTTCCATTGTTCAATCATTTTCAAAACATTTTCTTCTAAAGTCTTGTAGAATTCACCCTAGTTAGGTGCTCTGTTTGATGGGATGTCTCCTTCTATCTTCTAATCAACCTGCTAATACCTCCATATTGAGGGAAGGGTTTCTACCTTGCCTCTTTCCATAAATATTCATATTTCCTACCTTCTTCAAACTACTAACCAGATTGTTGAATCCATTGCCCAATGGTCTCCTCCATGATTGTCCCACCAAACTTTATAAAAAACAAACTGGTTCTATCAGAAATTTGACCTTTCGACTGTCTTTGATTGAATATATTGAGTATAAAAACTTTGTAAATAGTGAGAGATCCCTCTTTGGCTGTATTAGGTCAGAAATATAGTCTAAAGTGGTTTTTGCTGTTACCTTTGGATTTACCTTTCACAACTTGGGTACATTCTAAGTGTTAACACCCTCACTCAGGAGCAATATAAATTGGTGATGATGGGAACCATCAAACCTTCCAAATACCAAGATTTTATTACTGGAGATTCTAAGGTGGATTCAAAAAGAAAGAAAAAAGCTAAAAATCCACCTTATCAAAAGAGAGATAAGGCAAAGTATTAAGAGGAGTCCTCGGCCTCCAAGAAGAACCCTGAGAAGAAGAAGAACAAAGGAGAAATGAGCAATTGCACATACTGCAGTAAGGGCTATCATCCTGATAGCTCTTGTATGAAAAATCAAATTGACATGTTGACCCAAAAATTGGAGAAGAACAACATCTCCCTTCCTGATTGCTCAAAGAAGAGGGAAGGAGGATCAAATTCAGAAGACAAGGAGAGAGTACATGCCTTGGTTGGTGGCACATCAATCTTTCCTAGCTTCATCATTGATTCTGGAGCTTCTAGACATATGGTTTTGACAAGGGAGATGTTTTCCTCTCTTGACATGTCGAAAGGTCCACCAATAGTTTTGGGAGATAACTCTTTGACTAACAGTATGGAAAAGGGTAGGATTGATATTGACCATGGTAATTTCAATAATGTGTTGTATGTTCTAGGTCTTCCCTATAATCTCTTGTTAGTGTATCATATGAATCACACTATATATCCAAATAAATTCATCTTCTCCCCCAATGAAGTTGAAATCACAGAGATTTAGAATGGTAAAGTCATAGAAAAAGGTGTTGGTGATCATATTTCAAAGGTATACAAGTTTTCCCATTTTCTACCCTACTCAAACCCCTCTGCTCTTCTTAATCATGCTAATGAAGCAAGAAATATTTGGCATGAAATATTTGTCCATCTTAACTACAAGTATCTTTTTGATTTGAGTGACAAAGTCATGGTCATAGGGTTACCAAAGATCAAGTTTTCTAAGGGATTCTGTCAAGGTTGTATCCTAGGAAAACACCTAGAGCACAAGTATGAGAGAGCTAGTCATGACAGAAACTATGCACCTCTTTAGTTGATCCATAGTGACATTTTTGGCCCATTCCCTCAAATTTCCATGATTCAAGACAAATATGCACTCACCTTCATATATGAATTTTCTAGGTATTGGTGGGTTTACTTCCTAAATCATAAGTCTGAAGTTTTTGACTGCTTCAAAGTCTTTCGAGCCTTGGTTGAAAACTAGTATGGGAGGAAAATCAAGATCCTCAGTTATGAGAATGGTGGTAGGTATGTCAAGTATGAGTTCATCCAGTAATGCAAATATGTAGGAATCCAGATGCAACATTCTATTCCTTACACACCACAACAAACTGGTGTTGCTTAGAGAAAGAACAAATCACTGAAGGAGATGGCAACTTTCATGATGGAGGCTAAAAATTTGCCACCAAATTTTGGGTCGAGGCTATAAAATGTGCATCCTATATCCAAAATAGGGTGGCACATAAGTATCTTGATCATATGAATCCTTTTGAATCTTGGAGTGGGCACAATCCAGATGTGACCCATTTCAGGATTTTTGGCTCAAATCCTTGGGCTAGAATTCCAACTGAAAAGAGAAAGGATTTGCAACCCCAAAGCCAAGAGTGCCTATTTGTTGGGTATTATAAATATTCAAGGGTACAACCTGATAAAATTGAGCACTAACAAATCTTTCATTAAAAGAAGTGTTTATTTCGGAGAAGATCCTTTAGCAGATGTTGAAGTTGAAGAGTCCTCTTCACCACCACAACAATTGATTGTAAGTGAAGAGAATAATGAGTTTTCGGATTCTGATATGTCTTATAATGATGAATTATATGCAGATCCTAACATCCCTACAAGACCAAAGTGGGAAGCAAGGACCATTCATGCATCTGGGGAGCTAACTGGAAATCCTAATGACACTAGGAGGACTAGATCTCAATTTGAGAGTGCCCTTTGTCTGAAAGATCCACTCTTTGCTGAGAAGTGTTATTTCATGATAGATTCTGATCCACAGACATATTACTATGCAGCACATGATCCAAGATGGAAAACAACCATGAAAGAAGAATTCAGCTCGCTCTAGAAGAACAACACATGGGAACTGGTTGATCTCCCCCCAGGGAGAAAGCTAGTGAAGTGTAAGTGGGTCTTTGAAACTAATTTTGTTGCTGATGGTTCATATTTTAAATATAAGAAAATATTGGTAGCCAAGGGATACTCTCAGGTACATGGTATTGATTACAATGAGACCTTTGCACCAATGGAAAAGATGGACTCCATAAGGCTAGCTCTATCCATTGCAGCTTCGAAGCAATGGTGTCACGTCCCCATGCCTCCGACCGACAAAGAGGACGTGATCACTGTGACGTTAACCATCCAGGATAAGAGCCCCATGAACATATGTATGCACTAAATTACTGAAACAGAATGCTGAGAAGAAATGCATTGAAGTAAAACATGTAATTAATCATCATACACAGCGGAAACCAACAGCATTCAGACATGCATGCATTTAACATGTTCATCATTTACATTAACAGAAATTATGGTTGCAGAAGTAAAATGGACAAGATCGCTTATCTTATGATGAACTTGTTCCGCAACCAGCTATGTCACTGCAACGTTCCACCCAACCATAGGCCAGCGTTCTCCTTAATCTCTCAGCAGCACTGCCACCCCCGAGCTGGGCATGATTCTCTAAGAAATAAGGGAACTAGCAGGCTTACACATAGCCAAGGGTATACAAAACACAGCCAATCCAACACAGTTGGGTTTATCAGGCCATTAAGGAGTTGGGGAAAGGCTCAATGCTAAGCCGGCGAGCTCATTACAGAGCCAAGAACACCTACACCAGAACTAGCATGAATTCTAAGACACCCACACACACCCAACATAAGGATTCAGTACCTTATTTGCTACATAGTCCCTCAGGCCCTACATTCCCTCCCAGTGCTATTCAGGGGTTGTGGAGAAGAAAGCCAGCCCTCTAGCTCTGTCTGTGTGGTTTCTAGCCACCAAGTTTATTAAGCAAACCAAGCCCCCATCCCTGCTCCTAATACAGTCCGAAGACCTACTATTGCACTCATGTAATCATTTAGCTGTCACAGCTGAAACAGGGAAGACAATTCCAAACCATCTACAGCAATTCCCAAAATGTAACAGCAACGCAGCTCATAGCCTGGGGAAATTAACAGTCCCCGAAATGCATTAGTGGACGTGGCTCGCAACATGGGGAAAACAACAACCCCTCCTTGGAAAATGCAATCACCAAGAGAACACACATAGACCACGCTGAGGATGAAATTACAGTCTCCCAGCCTGTGCATGAGTGGGTCAACAACGCAGGACCCACAAATTAGTCCGTGAGGGAAAGATACAGCCAAACCATCCGTCGATCTGGAGAGGAAAAACTACATGGGTAAAACCAGGAAAATACTGTGCGTGAGTGTGGGTAAATTCCACTCCCGTGTGAGGATGAATAGCCTATAGATATGTTGGGATATAGGGCAGAACTGGGTTTTATACCTTTAACTTTGCACCAACAAAAGACCCACAAAGTTGGCCCCTTTCGGTAACAACCTGCGAATAGGTTGCAGTCTCACCCGGAACTGCTATGGGGTGCCGTAGAACTGGATTTCTGCAAGCAGAAGAGGGATATTACTGTACCTTTAGCTTTTATACATATTATAAATATAAATCACAGAGCTTAACATTCACGTATTTAGCTTCACGGTTAGATAAACAAACAGTGCCTTGCGCAACCCTTTACTGGGAATTCACAGCGAAGTTACTATCTAGCAGTGATATTTACTTATCAGATATATATATATTAATGCATGAAGGAACACAACAGAAACAACACACAGAACCACAACACACGATATAATGTGGTTCACCCCCAGTGTAGGGGTTACGTCCACAGAACTGTGTTTTATTCAACTTTCTACAAAAACCACAGTTCTGATCTGCGCACTCAGCTGCAGATCCCTTCAAGTCCTCAAAGCTGCGCACATAGCTGCAGATTCCCTTAATCACCCAAAACCCTCTGCGCACACAGCTGTAGAGGTCATCCATGCACACAGCTGGGACTTAACCTTTTCTTACAAAATATCCTTAGCTTCGCATCAATTCATCTTACACAAAAATCCTAACCTAACTTCTTTACAAGAGTGCATATTTATACAGCGCACTTATTAAAAAACCATGGGCTTAAACCATGGGCACCCCGAACCCTAAACCCTAGACTTAAACCATGGGTTTATTACAAAAAGAGGACTTTGACTCAACCCCGACACCCCTAAGAATATTTTGAGTCATACAACTTCCACAACAAAACCGCGGAGTTACCAAAATTAGGGACCTTTAAGGTGTGCGCCCCAACATGCCCCTAAGACTCACCAGTGTCCCTTCCCGGGACACTCTGCTGGTCTTCTGGTGGACAAAGTTTCTTTGTGAAGATGGTGAACTGAGTATTGAGACTGTGCATGATGTCGTCAGCTGCTTTCTCCTTTTCCACCAACTCCTGTAGTACTGCGGATGATGCTTCGTTGGCCTTTTCCTGTGCGAATGCATCACATTCCTTCAGAATTTTGAACTGGCTATCCACAGCAGTACTTAATTCCAAAGCCTCACTGACAAGTGGCTGTATAGAGTTTTCCAACTCTGTTACTTTCACCCTGCACGACTCAATTTCCTACTGGAGTTCCTTGCTGCGCTTTACTTTGAGCATTTTCTCCATAGGTGGCACAGTCTTAATTTTCGCTTTTACGGCATCCAACTCTTCCTGTCGCTGCTTGATGGTTTCTTGCAGCTGTCCTATTTCTCGATGTTCCTGCAGGGTGGTCCAAGCCTCGACACTAACTCCGAGAAGATTTGCTGTGCTACCCATAATATCTGAAATTTTTGCTGCTGACACCTGAATGTCTGTGCGACGCTGTTCTTTGACCTCAGGGGGAGTTTCTAGGGGGATACATAGTTGAAGCTCCGCGATCTGAGTCTTGTGTGCTGCTTTGAGCTTCTCAATTTCACTACGAGACTACTGTGCGTAGTCTTTCAGCCTGACTAATATTTTCTCTGGCTCTTCCACCAGCTGTAGGTCGAAGTTAGGAAGACTTAGACATGCCTCATCCAAAACCCGTACCAGTGTAATCCGCTTACGTTTGACGTCCCTCTTTCTCTGCTCTGTTGCCTCTAGCTGCGCTGCGAAGCCCTGCTGCTGACTTATGGCATTTTCTAACTGCATCTGTGAATATTGGTCTCGGGCCTGGATTTCCTTCATAATTGCTAATTGAAAGAGGTGTAGCTCTGTCATGGACATCTTAGTGTAATCTATTTCGACCTTCATAGTCATCTCTGAATGAGACGCTGCATCCATTAATATGAGAGCTGCGCTGGACACTTGTTCTTTGTTATCTTTGGATGACCATTTCCTAAGGTCTGGTTGCGCGATGACTGGGGCACTACTTGCTGAAGCGCCAGTCAGTGATTTCTTCGCTAATTCCTTCAGCTCTAAAATGTGCTTTGCTACACCGGTGAGGGCCTGTAGGTGCATATTTGCAAATTTTGACCATTTCTAGGTGAGAGTTTCTGTGGACTTTGATAGATCCTGAGCAAGCTCCTCACTTGTCAGACCGACCTCTTCGACAATATTCTTGTCCTTCGACGCCTTTGTTTTCTTTTGGGACTGTGGTTTGTTTACTTCCTCTACTTCCGGTGTCTTGTGCTTATGCTGCCTATTAGGGTTTAAAGTAGTTTTAATGGAGTCATCTACTTCTTGTTCTTCGTCTTCATTTCCACCATCTCCTCCCTGGTCGCTTTCAGTCTACTGCGACTTAGTTTGTTCATCACTGTCTTCGAGAGGGTCTTGCTGTTGCGTGTGACTGGGGCCTGCGCCCATATCGGTGACAGGAGGGACATGAATCTTAGGTTTTGTTCCTACGTCTTTTAACCATTCTGCCGGCCATTGTTGTACTACCACGAGGATGTCATATTTAGTCACTACATATGGCAACTTAAACCATTGATGCTTCTTATCTACGCAAGCCTGGATAAAAATATGGTGCATATCGGCCCTAAAATTGACCACTCCATCATACTGAGAGAACAACTCATTACTGAGCCGTGGGGTGTTTATAATCTCATACGAGATACTCATCATATAAAAGACAAATACATAGTTTGTCATTTGTTGGTGGGTTTTATCCTGTGAAACCCACAGTGATGCGTACTTGGCTACACCAGGCATGTTCGTCGGTACAGCAGCAAACTGTGCTTCAGTAGGTTCTTGCCATCCTGCCAGTGCGATGAGGACAATCAACCATGAGTAGTGGAAGGGCCTACCTTTCTCCTATGCGTCACGGGTGTCTTCAAGGAATTCCTTCGTAAGATACGCTGCCCAGTTGTAGCTGTAGCCTTCGGTGCAGTTGATAGCAATTCTGATGACCGGGGCAGGCACTTCAGTTGGTCTGCATTTCCGCATAATTTTGCATGCTAAGAGCTCAGCTGCGAAGCGAATGTTATTCTCTTGAATCATGGAAGTGTGATACCTGCATTTCCCCTTCGTCAGGCCAAAGTGCTCCTTCATGCTTTGTGCGAGCTTCGTATCTTTGTGCTTTGAGGGAAATTCTATCACTTGATCAGGCCCTACCATTGGTAAACCTGTGATCCTATGAATGAGCTCACCATTAATAAGAATTTTCTTGTCGCCGATCCATAGGTAGCCGTCATGTACTAATGCCAGCAGCTGCTTGACCACAATGGTGACCTGTGTGCTGTGACCAAAATGGGGAACATTGAGCATCTTCAGCAAACCAGCTAGATCCAATCCAGCAGCCCACTGTTTTACTTCCAATAAGGTCACCCCAGTCTCTTGATATTTAGCAAAGTGTAAGTATTGGGCTGGTACGAACTGTGGAAACTTCCCACGATCATTCATGTCATGGTCGGCATACTTAAGCCGGTCTATTTTCCCTGTCATCGTTCCTACTAGCTACACACCCGGTGGTAGTGAAGGGGTGCATATAGTGAACTTAGCGCTCCGTCGAGGCGATTTAACCCCTGGTCGAATAGGCTGAAGATATGGTGGCCGCTGTAGGGCAATGTCCTCATCCTCTTCAAGTGGGATCTCTATTGAGCCAGGAGGATTCATCCTAGGATCCTTCGATGTTTTCCTGATTGCTTATGTCTGTCTTTGTTCCGCTTAGAAAGAACTTCAGGCTTGAACTGTTTCCTAGTAGATCGTGTCTAAATTGGCGGGGTCAGTGCTGGTAGAGTCTCTTCATGGGCTGCAGGCTCTGGTGGGGGGGCAAAAATGTTCTGCATACCCGTCTGTTCAAATTCTCTCAATAGGTCTTGGAGTTCACGATCAGCTGACATGGGTTCAATTCTGAAACTCAAGGAAATGTGGAATGCGATTTCCCCATACTCGAGTGTCTTCATATACAATCCATTGACCAAATTTGCCATAAATGTGTATTGAAGGCTCCAAATATGACAGAGATCCTGTTTCCACGGCACTAGACTTCGGGGGATATCATTAGGATAGGAAATTAAGGCAATTAAAGTACCGATGCCGCCAAATCGGCAGTGTTTCGACAGTCGACTTTTGGGCCGTAGCACAGCCAGGTCTGCAGTTGCATCACAATAAGGACCATCGACACCATATTGAACTTCGGCACATCCTGAAAAATTATGCGACCAAGCTCTAAGCCTCGATCCCGTAGGTTGGTACTTGGTGATTTCTTTGTCACCAGACCTATTAGCATGCCGAAGCCCGACCTTCGTATACCAGTTCTCTGCTACCAGTGCCCAGATATGTACAATTCTATGTGCCCATCGAGGTACATGTTTCCATGCGTCGTAACAGTGCTCCAAGTGTTCCTGCGGGCTACTCTGCCCATTGAACCTGCTGCGCACCTCCTGGAGCTGATCCACAAATATTAGGTGAAGGGAGTTCTGACAAGCTTCCCAACGAGGAGTGTACTTCTTATGGTTATCCCTCCATCTTGCTGCGGTGGCTCAGGATGCTGAATCCAGAGTCTCCCATGTTTGTGAATCCGGTATCTGTTCTAAGAATGGCACACTAAACTCTTTCAGGTCTGTCGAACCATAAAAAATGGGTAAGGCTCTTGTCTGTGAGGTAAGCCATATGAGAGACTTGGTAATTCTGGCACATCTGTGTCCATGGAGCTCATACAATCGGTTCTTCCAGTTCTCTAAACCTTCATCTGAGTCCGTCATACAAGAGCTGTCACACTGCCAGTCCATAATACCTTCGGCACTGGGGTCAATATAATCTTCTTCCTTCGCTGTGATGTTATATATGTGCTCCAGAACATCCTGATCTTCGTTTTTGAGTGGTTTTGTGTATCTTTCTCCTTGTGAGGGATCCAGTGGTACGATGACTCGCAACTATTTCCCTTCGAAAATCATTTGTCTCTTCTTAAGGTTAATAACTGCAGCATTTTCCATTGCCCACTCAATACCTAACAAGGCTGGATAGGGATTTCTGTCGTCAATGATCTCAATAACTTTGAAGTCAGCTACAGTACAGACTCCATCAATATATGCTGGAACATTAGTAAATCGTCCTAGGGGCACAATCTTTTGCTGATTGGCTAATCTCAACTGTATAGGGGACCAGTCAAGGGTAGGTTTTCCCATTTGTTCCCAAGTCTGCTTGGTTAAGACATTGAATTCTGACCCTAAGTCCAATATCACATCATTCATCTCATACTCTCCTATCTGAGCGTTCAACCTCATTTCCCTACTAGTTCTTCTGACTCTATGAACAACTTTTTCCTGACCAGAACCATGCTGAGGTTCGCAGGAAGCAATAACTTTCTGCAACTCACTTAAATCATTCTGATTTATTAAAATTTTTAGATAACTCTGTAAGAAGGAGGACAGTGTACTTACTTTATCTGTCGAAGCTTCATGCAGCTACGACTACTACTGATGTGGCTGCGCAGGTGCTACTGCTATGCTAGAATCCACAAAATATTTCTTGGCTTCCATGAATGTCTCCTTTTCTCTTTCAATATCAAAGGCAGGGACTTTCATGGGGGCCTTACGAACCCAAGCCTCAGCAGGATGATTCTCGGCAGGTGGTATATGTGTCGTAGCTCCACTTCTGGTAACAACATTAATGGCTGGGGAAGATCTTTGCTCGACGAAAATCATCTGAAGATTCTGAGTAGGGGCACTGTTTCTTTCTTAGATCTTAGCTATCAACTGCGGGCACTACTCGATCACATGATCTACTACTCGACAATACCGACATGTTGTAGTCGGGTTTCGACAGTCACGAGCCAGATGTCCGGCCTGGTTGCAGTTATAACACACCACCTGACCACGACCTCTGCCAGCCATACCACCATGACCACGGCCTCCAAATCCACCTCTACCTGATGTACCACAGCGGTAGCCATAGCCATCATTACTCTGTCCCTCATTTTGTACCCGATAGGCATCGTAGGTGCGTTCTCTCATGAGGTCATAACTGCGACACTCATCTTCATTATGTCCTACGGACTTATAGAATTTGTAGTAAGGGTTCTTGGGGACTTGCACATACCTCTGTAGTAGATAGAAATTATCAGGTCGATGCTGGCCAGTTGTCCGACAGATCTCACAATATAGAACAGTAGGGTTGAACAGGTTTGGCGCACCAGTATTCAGGTAATTTCTTACCACAGGACACTGTTCCTTGTCGTGACCTTCTATCTGACATTGTGTGCGCCAGACCTCTTCGTGACCGGTTTTTCCTTTCTTCATATCACGAAGCTCCAGGGCCATCGCTGCAAACTACACTTGGATTTGAGCGATACCAGAGTTATCTTCGACAGGAGCGGTTTCAAGCTTCATCGCAATTTCCAGGGCCTCCTACTGGTCAACAACCTTCTGTTGCATGAGTGGAGTTCTGATATGCGGTAGCAACGCTGCAATAAACCATTCCTTGTGCTGTGCAGGTCCAATGGGTAAACTGACATGGTCTAGCAGAACTTTGAATCTTTGATCAAAGTCTCACACTGATTCTCCACGCCTCTGTTGAATCTCTTTCAATTCAGTGATACACTGCGACTTGGATTTCGGCTTCTTAAATTCCTTTATCATTGCTGCTTTTATATCAGCCAATGCATGGTTCTGAGTGCTGGAAAACTTCATGAACCAGGTCAGAGCACGGTCTCTAAAAGAAGTAACCAGCTGCACTCTTTTTGTATCTGGATCGGTAATCGACTTAGCAGTCCACACTGCTTCACATAAAAACCAGAACTGTTCGGGATCCTCTGATCTAGTTCCTTCGAAAACAGGGAGATTAATGTCGTCATGCATATGGGCCATCGCAGGTCTAGGGGGGGAGGAAGGGGGACTGGAAGTAGATGGAGGGGAACTTACTGGGGTAGACTGAACTACGACAGGAATACTCGGGCTAGGGTGACTTTCAGACTGCAACGGGTTCTCAGGGATAATAGGTCTTCACTACGGGGTTATCGAAGGGTTTCCAACAGAAGGGGTTTCTTCGGGTTCTGAATCTGCAAGATTTACAAGGGGATACTCGGTATGCTGACCCTAGGAATAGGATCAAAAATATCTCTTGTACCTTTTTCCACTTCACAGCAAACCACTTTGCTCATCGAAGGTACTTTCACTTGCAAACATAGGTTAGTAATACAAAATCTAACAGTCTAACTCAATGAGCAATATACCTTTTTCAGCTAATAGAATTTTAATTCTCAAACTAAATGAATTCAAAAACTTACCCCTTGGTCCTTTGAAAAACTGCCGCTCGGCTTCACTAAAGGAAGTACTCATGTCGATGGCGAACTCCGTCACAAATGCTTCAAGGGTTCGCGTTGTCCAGAAATCAATAGCTCAGGATATCTCATTGTTTACCCTTTTTAGTATATTAATTCTTGTGGGGGTCCAAGCAGGAAAATGACGTTCTTGGAAGTTCATCCTTCTCTCTGTTAACCTGGATAACCACTGGTGCAACTCTATGTGGATACTACCAAAGAAAATTTCATAAACATCACAAAAAACATACCTTTGTAAAAAGTCGTGTGCACTACGACGCGGATCTTTGTTCTCTTGCTCAGTGAATTTCAGATAAGTCTCATCAAGCCAATCGTCAATTTCCTTCACAGAGGGTCTCCAGAGCATAGCCCTCGAGGTACGACGTAAACCCCTCTTAAGTAGATACTGAGTTCAACCGGCAACGAACCAATTTGTTGGGCTATAGGGCAGACCCAGGTTTTATACCTTTAACTTTGCACCAACAAAAGACCCATAGAGTTGGCCCCTTTCGGCAACAACCTGCGAACAGGTTGCAGTCTCACCCGAAACTGCTATGGGGTGCCGCAGAACTAGATTTCTGCAAGCAGAAGAGGGATATTACTGTACCTTTAGCTTTTAAACAGATTATAAATATAAATCACAGAGCTTAACATTCACTTATTTAGCTTCACGGTTAGATAAACAAACAGTGCCTTGCGCAACCCTTTACTGGGAATTCACAGTGAAGTTACTATCTAGCAGTGATCTTTACTTATCAGATATATAGGTATTAATGCATGAAGGAACACAACAGAAACAACACACAGAACCACAACACAAGATATAACGTGGTTCACCCCCAGTGTAGGGGTTACGTCCACAGAACTGTGTTTTATTCAACTTTCTACAAAAACCACAGTTCTGATTTGTGCACTCAGCTGCAGATCCCTTCAAGTCCTCAAAGCCGTGCACACAGCTGCAGGCCTTTGCGCACACAGCTGTAGATTCCCTTAATCACCCAAAACCCTCTGCGCACACAGCTGCAGAGGTCATCCACACACACAGCTGGGACTTAACATTTTCTTACAAAATATCCTTAGCTTCGCATCAATTCATCTTACACAAAAAGCCTAACCTAACTTCTTTACAAGAGTGCATATTTATACAGTGAACTTATTACAAAACAATGGGCTAAAACCATGGGCACCCCAAACCCCAAACCCTGGACTTAAACCATGGGTTTAGTACAAAAACAGGACTTTGACTCAACCTCGACACCCCTAAGACTATTTTGAGTTATACAACTTCCACAACAAAACTGCGGAGTTACCAAAATTAGGGACCTTTAAGGTGTGCGCCCCAACAAGAGAGGACACAATTAGACGTGTGTGAGTGTTCAACACACGCGTGGAGAGGAGAATGTGTCCGCGGGAGTGAAACCAGGTAAATCCTGTGTGTGGAGGTGAACAGACAATCATGAGGCCTGCGTAGTGGAGAGTGCATGAAGGTTTCTTCTCCATTGTGAATTCAACCATGGTGGAGTGTGTGTGTGGGTGAGGACTGACAGTCCTGCCACCCCACTCCCAAATACCATTAACTGCCTCAACCACCAGCAACCATTTTTAATGAAAGTGGTTGGAATAAAACAAGGGAAGATGGCACATGGGTTTTTCTCTCATTGGCCAAGGTTTAACAATTTCCCCACCCTTATCCTTGTGAAAATTATTCCCCTTTCTCATTTTAGTTGCCGCGATCGTAGCTGGTCGGGTTCATTTAATTAATTATAGATGCATATTTACATGATGACAAGCATAATATATGCCGCATGCCTCGATATACCATCGGTGACAAATACAAACCCAAAACATAGCATAACTGATCAATGGTGGGGCCTTGGCCTTTAGCTCCACACCATGATCATTTACAATATATACATCATGTACATTTAAAGCAACGGGGTCAAAACCGGGGTGTTACATTCCCCTCCCCCTTCAATAGCACTGTCCTCAGCGCTTTACAAAATTGAACAAAATGGTACACTGGTATCGCCTCAGTGTTCCGCAAAATTGAACAAAAATGGATGTGCCAATCGCATGGCATTCTCTAGCTCCCATGTAGCCTCCTTAGGTCTGAAGTGCTCCCATTGCACCTTTACCTGCCCTATGGCTCGGTTCCGGAGCATGGTGACCTTCTTGTCGAGGATGCGCATTGGATCGATTCGGAACTCTCCCTCGGGTTCCACCTGAATCACATCCCAATTTATCACATGGTTAGGATCATGTACATATCTCTTAAGCAAAGAAACATGAAAAACATTATGAGCTCTAGTGCTAGCAGGAAATGAAAGTCTATATGCAACTGGCCCTATTTGTTCAAGGACTTCAAACGGCCCACAGTATCTTGGCCAAAACTTGGCACAACTTCCAAGTTTCAAGGAACTCTTCCTTGCCCTCACTCTGAGGTAAACATGATCCCCAACACTGAACTCCCTATTCACCCTATGCTTATCTGCATAGCTTTTCTGCGTGTCCTGTGCTGCTTTCAGATTCTACCTGATCTTCACAACCTCTTGCTCCATTTCCCTGAGCAATTCTGGACCAAGCACAATCCTGTTCACTGGATTATCCCAAGTCACTGGTGTCCTACACCTTCTTCCATACAAAGCTTCATACAGACTCATCCCCAAGGATGCTTGCTGTCCATTGTTGTAAGCAAACTCTACCAAGTGTAAGTAATCTTCCCACTTGGTTGGTTTGTCCATCACATACATGTGAAGCATATCTTCAAGCACTTGATTAACTCTCTCTGTCTGACCATCTGTCTGAGGATGGTATGCAGTGCTGAAGTTTAGCTTTGTACCCAAATCTGCAAACAATCCCTTCCAAAAGTTGGAAGTGAACTTGACATCTCTATCAGATACTATTGCTTTAGGCAATCCATGCAATTTGAATATCTCCTTCATGAAGATCTTGGCAATGTCATCCGTCTGATGTGTAGACTTAACTGGTATAAAATGTGCTGCCTTAGTCAACTTTTCTACCACAACCATGATGGAATCATGTTGTCTCCAAGTCATTGACAATCCTGTAATAAAATCCATGGAAATATCTTCCCATTTCCATTCTGAAACTGGCAAAGGCTGTAACAAACCTGCTGGATGTTGATGTTCAAACTTTACCTGTTGACATTTCATACACCTTGAAATGTATTCAGCCATGTCCTTTTTCATACCTGGCCAAAAGTGCTGCTTTCTAGCTGTAGCAATTGTCTTTTGATATCCTGGATGACCAGAATATGGATCTTGATGGATTTCATCCATAACAACTCTCCTCAGATATGCTACATTCAGAATATAAATTCTGCCTTTATAAGTGAGAAGACCATCTTCTTCCAATTTATATCCCTCATACTTCTTCTCAAGACTTTGCTACTGCAACTTGTCTTTGTCCTATTCATACAATTCTTCTCCAGCAACATGATCAACAATCTGCTGCCTCAAATCCGATTGGAAAATACTAAGAGATGCCACATGCATTTCTTGTATCTTCCTGCTGAGTGCATCAGCTACCTTATTTTCTTTTCCCTTTATGTGCTTGATTTCAAAATCAAACTCACATAGAAATTCCATCCATCTTGCTTGCCTAGCATTTAGAGTAGGCTGATCAAACAAATACTTCATTCCACAGTGATCTGTTCTGAGCTTAAATCTCCTACCCATCAAGTAATGCCTCCACATCTTGAGAGCATGTACTATGGCTGCAAGCTCTAGATCATGAGTGGCATAGTTCTTCTCATGCTCCTTCAGCTTTCTCGACTCATAACATATCATGTGGTTGTCCTGCATAAGGAATCCTCCAATCCCTTGTCCACATGCATCGGTACACACCACAAAATATTTCTCTGGATCTGCAACTTTCAATACTGGTGCACTAGTGAGAAGACTCTTCAACCTCTGGAAACTTTCTTCACACCTCGATGTCCATTCTAAATTCATCCCCTTCTTTTGCAAAGAAGTGATGGCATGTGCAACTTTGGAGAATCCCTCAATAAATCTCCTGTAGTATCCTGCAAGTCCCATAAAAGATCTTACATCTGTCACATTTCTTGGAGTAGGCCAGTTCATAATGGCTTCTATCTTTTCAGGGTCCATAGATATACCCTCCTCTGAGATAATGTGACCCAAATACTGAATTCTATCTCTATAGAAGTCACACTTGCTCAGTTTTGCATACAACTGGTGCTCCCTCGGCAATTGCAATGTCAATCTCAAATGCTCTCATGTTCTTCCTCATTCTTAGAATAAACAAGGATGTCATCAAGGAAAACAAGAACAAACTTGTCCAAATACCTGCTGAAGACACTATTCATAAGGCACATAAATGTAGTTGGCGCATTTGTGAGACCAAATGGTACCACTACAAACTCATAATGTCCATACCTTGTCCTGAAGGCTGTCTTATGAATGTCTTCATCCTTGATTCTCACCTGATGGTAACTAGACCTCAAGTCAATCTTAGAAAATAACTTTGCTCCTCTCATTTGATCAAAGAGGTCATCGATCCTAGGCAAAGGATATTTATTCTTCACGGTAACCTTGTTGAACATCCTGTAATCAATACATAACCTGAGTGTACCATCTTTCTTCTTTACAAATAGAACTGGGGCTCCCCAAGGGGACACACTCGGTCGAATATACTTCTTTTCCAACAACTCTTGCAGTTGAATCTTGAACTCTAGCATCTCCGGTGTACTCATCCTGTAGGGTGCCTTGGACACTGGTGCTACTCCTGGCACAAGTTCAATAGTGAAATCAATGTCCCACCTTGGAGGAAGCCCTGGAATATCATCAGGAAACACATCCTTGAATTCTTGTAACACTTGATAGTCCTCCAACCTAGGAGTTTCGTCTCTCGTTTCCTCCAAAATCTGAGCTGCATGCAACTGGAAACCCTTCCTACAGAACTTCTTTAACTGCATTGCTGAAACCTGCCTTACTGAAATCACGTTTGGAATACCTTTCACAACTACTAGGTTCCCTTCTTCATTCATGCATTCAAAATTCTTGTTGTAACAATCAAGCTTCACCCTGTGAGCTTCTAACCAATCCATTCCAATGAGAACATCATAGGAACCAAGCGGTAGAACATTCAGATCTACACAAGTGACCAATCCATTCATGACTAATGGACATTTCTCTACCACTTCATTGACCTTTCTCTTAGTTCCAGTGGCTAGCTGGACTAACCAAGACTTCCTATGCCTTACTTTCTTAAAGGCACACATATCCACTACTCTAGGAGTAATGTAACTATGCGTAGAACCAGGCTCAATAAAAATAGAAACAGACTGCTCAACAATCTTACCTGCTACTTCAACCACAGCTGACTGGTGATATGCTTGGTGGTCCTCCAGTGCTACATAAATCCTGGGTACTTCCCTTGCTACTTGTCCCACTGTTTCTGCTTCTTGAATGTTATAAGCTGGCCTTGCACTCTCATTCTTGAGTGGACAATTCCTGCGCATGTGGGGTCCACCACATTTCCAACATTGGAGTGGTCCTCTGTTCTGTTGTGGATCCTTAGGCTTTTCTCTGGTCACTCTAACTGGCTTACTCACAGCTTGAGATGGCTACTTCTGTTGATTCCTGAAGTTAGAAGGTTTGAAACCTTTCTTTCTTTGGTCGAACTTCTCATTCTTCTTGTCCTTCCATGCCTTGTGGTAATCAAGTTTACCTTTGCTTTGCTCATAGCAATACTTAGCCTTCCTTATTGCTTCTTCAAGAGTTCTAGGTTCATAAAACTCAATTCTATCTTTGTAAGACTGAGGTAATCCACTCAGAAAACGCTGGACCTTCACCTTTTCATCTCGGATGTACCGTACATACCTCAACAGCTCCAAGAACTTATTTGCATATTCTTCCATGGTCTGCTGTCCCAATCTCAGCTCATGGAACTCCTTAATCTTGTCATCATAATACCTGTCAAAGAGGTACTTCTGCTTGAAATACTTCTTGAACTGTTTCCACTTAAGTCTCCTTTCACTGATCCTCTTTACTTGTTTGAATTGTTCCCACCAAATGGATGCTCTTCCATTCAGATTGAATATGGCAACTCTTGTCTTCATATTTCCTGGATAATCATGCACTTGAAAGTACTTCTTTATCCCAAGAAGCCAAGCTTCAGCCTCTTGTCCAGTCTTTACCTTACCATCAAACGTAGGAGGTTTAAATTTCTTAAATTCATCTCGAGAGTGATCCCTATGGTGTCTCCTTCTTTTTCTTTTATGAGAAGAAGAGCTTGAATCCCCACTAGATTCCTCAGAATCAGATGACCCACTTGAAGTCCTTCTTCTTCTCCTAGTACTGCTCTTACTTCCTTCTAGTCTCGCTATACCTCATCCAGAGTCTATCTTTCTTTGCAAGTCTGTCAAAATATGTAACATAGCAGCATTCAACTGATGCTGCTCTTCCTGGGCTTTGATCAAGATTCTCATGGTGGCGGCAACATCTAACGGTGTCTCTTGGAATCTCCTTCCATTAGACTCTATGTCATCATTTCTGTTACGGACATTTTCTCCCATGGCATCTTCTGCTCACCCATAAGAATCTCGAGCATCATACCCATCATGGGTTCTCATGACTGAACCACCACTTACTTATCAAACTGCACTACTTGGAATACTTACCTTGAAGATGACTATGATTCTGCAAACGTGTTAGTAACACAAATGTTAGATGCATAACATTGATATAAACCAGCATTACTTACCTTCTCCTGGAATAATCATAAAATAACAAGTTTTCCCAACATAATATTTCTTCATCAAATAATGTCTATCTGAGGGGGACGACGGGGGTCAAGGGGGCTCGCCCCCTTGTGGCTTCCCACTGCAGGGCAGGTCGAGGGCAGCGCCCTCGTTTTTTTTTTTTTTTTTTGTAAATATTTAACTTTCACGCAATATGGTGCATAAGATCGCTGCCACTTTTCTCCTTTTCAGCCCTGAAATTTCACTGAAAAACCGCTGAAAATTCCTCTAAAAAATAGCTGAATTTTCCTTTATTCAATTGGGTCTCTTCCCCAATTATTCTTCTGCAGAATCGTCTCCTCTTTCCAATTATTATTCTGCAGAATTGGCTCACGAAATGCTTCCTCCTTTATATCGGTGTCGGCAACCTTTCTAGTCGGAAGCCATAACGCTTTTTCTTCCGCAACGGCGGCTCCCGAAATGCTTTCTCCTTCCGATCAGCATCGGCAGCCTTTCTAGTTGGAAGCCGTAACGCTTTTGCTTCCGCAACGACGGCTATTTACTTGGAACAATTTAAAATTTTCTGCGGTGTCAAAGGTCTTTCTCATCAACTGGCTAATTACTTTGGCTTCTGCAACGGCGGCACACCAAAGACGAACTCCTTCCGACGACTGCCCTTTACTTAGAAAAATTTTAAAACTTCTTGCGGCGTCAGAGGTCTTTTCCGTCGGGCGTCTAGTCATTTAGACTTCTGCAACGATGGACGCCCACTTCACAAACTCTTCCGCAATGGCGGAAGCCCACTTCACAAAATATTCTACAATGGCGGAATTTAAATTCACAAACTCTTTAACGATGGAAGTTATCTTCACAAACTCTTCTACAATAGCGGAATCCCACTTCACAAACTCTTCCGCAACGGTGGAAGTTAACTCAGTTAATTGTTTCGATGCGGAACACTTAGTCAAACTTTTTGTGGCTTTCTCCAAACTGTTTCGGTGTCAGGCATGCTTTCGCTTAGTGCTTCCGTAACGGAGGAAGTCCTTTTTCCTAGCTCTTCCACAACGGTGGAAGTCTTCCCCACTAGTGGCCCGACTGCTCCACACTTAGACCATTTCCTTTTGAATTTTTATGAGTCGTCCACTGATTCAGCTGGCAGAATGAGATACAACCTCTGTCAGTTGCTTCTTCTTGGCCCATAGAGGCCCATTGTTTCCAACCTGAGGCTCTGATACCATACTGTCACGTCCCCATACCTCCGACCGGCAAAGAGGACGCGATCACCATGACGTTAACCATTCGGGCTAAGAGCCCCATGAACATATGTATGCACTAAATTACTGAAACAGAATGCTGAGAGGAAATGCATTGAAGTAAAACATGCAATTAATCATCATACACAGCGGAAACCAACAACATTCAGACATGCATGCATTTAACATGTTCATCATTTACATTAACAGAAATTATGGTTGCAAAAGTAAAATGGACAAGATCGCTTATCTTATGATGAACTCGTCCCGCAACCAGCTACGTCACTGTAACGTTCCACCCAACCATAGGCCAGTGTGCTCCTTAATCTCTCAGCAGTGCTGCCACCCCCGAGCTGGGCATGATTCTCCAAGGAATAAGGGAACTAGCAGGCTTACACATAGCCAAGGGTATACAAAACACAGCCAAGCCAACACAGGTGGGTTTATCAGGCCATCAAGGAGTTGGGGAAAGGGTCAATGCTAAGCTGGTGAGCTCATTACAGAGCCAAGAACACCTACACCAGAACTAGCCTGACTTATAAGACACCCACACACACCCAACACAAGGAATCGGTCCCTTCTCTACTACACAGTCCCTCAGGCCCTGCATTCCCTCCCAGTGCTATTCAGGGGTTGTGGAGAAGAAAGCCATCCCTCTAGCTCTGTCTGTGTGGTTTCCAGCCACCAATTTTATCAAGCAAACCAAGCCCCCATCCCTACTTCCAAATATAGTCTGAATACCAACTATTGCACTCATGCAGTCATTTAGCTGTCACAGCTTAAACAGGGAAGAAAATTCCAAACCATCTACAACAATTCCCAAAATGTAGCAGCAATGCTGCTCACAGCCTAGGGAAATTAACAGTCCCCAAAATGCATCAGTGGACGTGGCTCGCAACATGGGGAAAACAACAACCCATCCTTGGAAAATGCAGTCACTGGGAGAACACACATAGACCACGCTGAGGATGAAATTACAGTCTCCCAGCCTGTGTGTGAGTGGGTCAACAACGCAAGACTAACAATTTAGTCCGTGAGGGAAAGATACAACCAAACCATCTGTTGATCTGGAGAGGAAAAAATACGTGGGTAAAACCAGGAAAATCCTGTGCGTGAGTGTGGGTAAATTTCGCTCCTACGTGAGGACGAACAACCTACATAGAGGACGCAATTAGACGTGCGTGAGTGTTCAGCACAGGCGTGGAGAGGAGAATGTGTCTGCGGGAGTGAAACCAGGTAAATCCTGTGCGTGGAGGTGATCGGACAATCGTGAGGCCTGCGTAGTGGATAGTGCATGAAGGTTTCTCCTCCATTGTGAAGTCAACCGTGGTGGAGTGTTCATGTGGGTGAGGACTGACAGTCTTTCCACCCTACTCCCAAAGACCATTAATTGCCTCAACTACCACTAGCCATTTTTAATGAAAGTGGTTGGAATAAAACAAGGGAAGATGGCACATGGGTTTTTCTCTCATTGGCCAAGGTTTAACAATTTCCCCACCCTTATCCTTGTGAAAATTATGCCCCTTTCTCATTTTAGTTGCCACGATCATAGCTGGTCGGGTTCATTTAATTAATTATAGATGCATATTTACATGATGACAAGCATAATATATGCTGCATGCCCCAATATACCATCGATGACAAATACAAATCCAAAACATAGCATAATCGATCAATGGTGGGGCCTTGGCCTTTAGCTCCACACCGTGATCATTTACAATATATACATCATGTACATTTAAAGCAATGGGGTCAAAACCAGGGTGTTACAAATGGGAGGTACATCACATGGATGTGAAGTGTGCCTTTATGAATGAAGGGATTTATATGCAGAAACTAAAAGGTTTTGTATCTAATCCATATATAATGTGCAGGTTAAATAAATCATTGTATGGGCTCAAGCAAGCCCCCAGGGCTTGGTATGCCAAGATTGATGGATTTCTGTTGTCATTGAGTTTTGTTCGATGAAAGTCTGATCCTAATGTCTATTTGAAAATGATTCATGGTTATTTAATTATTATTTTTCTCTATGTGGATGACCTACTGATTACAGGAATTTCAAAGAAAGAGATTTCCTCCTTGAAGGATGCAATGAACCATGCCTTTTCTATGACAGATTTGGGATTGTTGAACCAATTATTGGGTCTCGAAATTGCTCAATCCCAACATGGAATCAAGTTCCATCAGTCCAATTATGCTTCATATTTTCTCACCAAGTTTAGCATGAAATATTGCAAGCCAAGCAAGACTCTATTTCTTTCAGGAGTTAAGCTTGAAGAAGTAAGTTCTTCTCCTATGGTAAATAATACAATGTATAGGCAGTTGATTGGGTGTTTTCTTTATCTTACATATACTCGACCTGATTTACATTATGCATTTAGTGTGTCTTTGATATACATGGATCAGACTCATGAGATCCATTGGAGAGTATCCAAGAGGATCCTAAACTTTGTTCAGGGAACAAGGACTCATGGGATTTTCTACAAATCAAAATATGACTTAGAGATAGTTGGATTTACTGACAGTGATTGGGCAGGTGACAACACAAATCCAAATTATACCTTAGGATATGTGTTCATGCTTGCAAAAGGACCAATCATCTGGTCATGTAAGAAGCAGAGTGCCATAGAAATCTCATCTACAGAGGCAGAGTATAGAGGAGTTGTAAATGCAACTACTCAATGTTTATGGTGCGTGGGATACTTGGAGAATGTGGTTTCAAATCAGAGTTTTCAATAGTCATCTATTATGATAATCAAATCACCATTTGAATCTCCACTGATCTAGTTCAAAGGTAAAGAACCAAGCATATTGAGATCCATATGCACTATATTAGGGAGCTTGGGTATGATGGTACCATTGCTCTACTCTACTGCACATATTTAGAACAAGTAGCATATATATTCACCAAAGTATTATGTGATAAGACCTTCAGTAATATCAAATCACTGCTAGGGATTTTTAATCATGTGGTGAAGAATGATTGATAACAAGATTTTCAAAATTTTGTTTCCTGTCCATGTTTATGGGAGGATTTTCTCACTGGGTTTTTGCCTCTTTCCTTGGTTGTATGGACATGCAGTATGTAAAAGGGTGACTAAGCCTTGTTTCTAGGACCTATAATTTTTTGATATTTACTCATAAAGTCAGGATTAAGGGGGGGTGTTCGAATAATCAACCCATAGTTACCCATATTTGAAATTAATTAAATTATTTTTGTCTTTTTCCTATATTCCTAGAGTCCCTCTCTATGCTAGTTGACTTCTACATGTTCCTAGAAGTCAATACTTGCTAAAATGGATCATGGATCACTTTGGAATCATCCTAGAAACATATTTAGTAAGTCTGATTTATTCATGGTTCCTTAAAGCGCATATCTATTTTTTCTGAAAGCTGCCTTGCTTTACAACAATTTTAAGGCATAAAGAAAAATCTAGTCTAGGGGAACTTACCTTGTTTTTTTCCCACATCCTCCTCCTTCCTTTTCTACAAAAAAAGAATGAATGAGTTTTATTTCCACCACTTATTATCTTTCTCACTTGGTTTAGCTAATTCGTGAGGATCTTCATAGATTTGGAAAGTCCTTTTTGCACATATGGGGGATTTGACTTGATTTAGTAAGCCTATGTTTTGACCAATTCGAATAGAAACCTAGTACTTTTGAATATATCATGTAATTATATATTTGAGCAGCCTATTACTTCATATGGTTGGATTATGTACACTTATTCAACACAGTATTAAGTTATTCTCCAATTTCAGTCTCCTTTTGTGTGAATTTTGCATGTTTGATTAGCAATTTTGTGAGTGTAATTGATCTATGGCTTGGGTTCAATTTCCATAGAGGAAATATGATTTCGGAAAGGTAAATTCAAAAAATTCAATGCGGAAAATATTTGTTGTGGAAAGGAAACTATGGAAGGTCGCGACTGATAGATTAAACAGTGTTAAAAACGACAAACAAAGAAGTAATTTCGAATTAGTTTATTTGTATGTGAAGAATCACAATAAAGATAGGTGACCGTTGAATGAAAATACATGTTTGAGGGTATATAAACAATGGTTTAAACCTTCAAATAAGTGGCTTTGTACATTCAGTTGATAGATCGATTGATGTAGAACAGTCAAAGATCAAATTATCATATAAGGGAGGTAAGGTGGTGCTAGGGTAGGCTATTTTCCTGCAAGGGGTCCATAGCCTCCTTCCAATAGTTGCTGGTAAATTGGGTGTAGAAGCATCATTTTTATAGTAGATGATAATCTAGGGGGTTGTCGACTCCTTCCAGTAGTTGCTGGTAAATAGGGTGTAGTACCATCCTTGTCTGTAGTAGCAGGAAAAAACTATTTGTACAATATAATTTTGCAGTAATAGGAAGTATTGGTGGTTTACCCAATTGGGATTCCATGATAAATTTGTGATCTTTGTGTTCTTGTTTATCATGTGTCTTAATGAATAAATTAAAAGTGGTTTAAATTGTTAAAATTTATCAATATTGATTCATGCCCCACCCCACCTCTCAGTATTGTCCACTATTCCAACACTCATCATATCAAACTTATCATCCATAGATTGAGAACTAGAAGACTGGCCTTCTTCTCTAATTTTTCATTTATCCATTTCTACCTCATGTTTCAATTTAGCTGATGCCCATAAGATTCACTTCAACTTCGATGGCACCTTTGATCATAATTTCAATATTTACAGATTTTCTTTCTCTCAACAAAATTGCAAAATCACTGTCAAAAGAATCAACAAAATGAATTTTTGCAGCTCCAACATGGGGATTTAAATGAGTTGGGATTGAATTATACATTTTCATAAATTTGGTAGAAAACTCTTGAACAAATTCTCCATTGTTCTTTTTTAGATTGTTAGATTGTGTTAATATCTATAAAGGGTTCTTCTTATCTTCCCATTTTCAAAGAAAAGTTGTTTCAAATTATTTGAAATTGTGTATAGTTCCTTCCTGGATCTCCTTAAGACATTTTTTTATCTCTCCAGAAAAAATATGTGCTAGTAGCCATGGCTCTAAGGGGTGTTTTAGGAAGACTTTGGAATTTTAAAATTACTGGAACTATTTGAGTGGAATTGCTGGCTTGAAATATTTCAGGATTTTTCCCTTTATTTTGTGTTTCACTACAAGAAGATAAAGGATTAGTTTCTCCATAAGCTTGTAGGTTTTTCCACAAAGAATCTAATAAATAGGATTGAAATTTTCATTCATCAAAACTTTCTCTTTCAAGGTTCGTTTGATATTTTGTTCTTAAAAATAAATGCTTAAAATTTAACTCAAGAAAAGTATTTTCAAGGCTAGTAATTTATTCTTTTGGTAAAGAAATAGATCTTTGAATTTGGGATGTACCTACTTGTAACTACTCTTTTCCTTTCTTGATAAATCTTTCTGGATATTGAACAGTTTCCAATGGATTAGGATATGGATTCCTTCTCATATATATTATTTTTGAAGCCAAGTTTCCTCCAATGGAATCACCTATCTTGAATAAATATTGAAACTTTGAAGTTTCCAGAGCAAAAAATCTAGTCCATTATATTGTCTAAATTCTATTTTCTAGCAGTAATTGTTAGAATAATCAACACATAGTTTACCCACTTAGACATTAATTCATTTATTTTTGTCTTATTTGCCTAGTTCATGTGTCCCACCTTGTGCAAGTTGCTATTTGCCTATCCATAGAGGTCAAACTTACCACATTTGACTCATGTAGCGCATGGGAGAGCTAAAGGAATCAATTCTACTTTATTCCTAGCCTCCTAGGCGCCCTTTTGCTTTTTCTGCTTTATTGCCTACTTTTTCATGTTTTAAGGCAAAAGGGAAAGCTAGACTAGGTGAGGTTGACTTGTTTTTTGTCCTACGCATACTCCTCTATTTTCTCCATGAAAAAGCATGTATGAGCTTCCATTCCACCACTCTTTAGCTTGCCTATTCCTTTTTTCCAATTCGTGAGCTCCATGACAGATTTGGGATCAACTTTTTACACCTATGGGGGATTTGCTTATTTTTGGTAAGCCTGCTTTATGCTAGATTTGGATGCCTCCTCATGCATTCGATTTCTTGATGTATTCTATTTATTTAGAAACCTATGTTATTATAGGGTTGACTATTGTACACTCAGTTAATACAATTTAGTGTTACAGCTCCATATTCAGTCTCTCTTGTTAGCAATTTTGCATGATCAATTGATAATTGTTGTGAGTAAAATTAATCTATTGCTGGCCTTAATTTCCACATGGTATCAAAGCCATTGTAGGTTGTTTCTCTCCTTCAAAAAATTGTTTTGCAGGTTCAACATCAAAGACTGGGAGCCTTCTACTGACAACCGAGACATATTTTCTAGAGCTATGGATCAATCAAAGAAAACTATCTTGACTCCCTTCAATTTATTTGAATGGAAAGCAGAGATGGAGATGCTGTTGAGAGCGAAAGGCCTCTACAGGGTGACTATGGCAACAGAATCAGAGCCCAATGCAGCTGCAGAGAAGATAAAATGGCACAACAGGAGGGATGAGGCTTATGGCCTCCTGTGCTTGAGTATTTCCAGAGACCTCCTTTTCCATCTCGATGGATTGACATCACCGAATGAAGTATGGGAGAATCTTTCTAATCTTTTTGGAAATATAGATGAGATGAGGGGACATCAAATCGAGAATGAGTTGATTTCTCTGAGTCCAACAAGCTTTGAATCCCTGCAGCTATATTTCTCCAAGTTCAAAGCACTAGTTTTGCAGCTGAAACAGTGTGGTATTGAAAAGAAATATGATCATCTCATACTGGCCATCCTCTCGAAGCTGGGCCCTAACTATTTAGTGTTTGTTTCGACCTTCTATGCCACAAAACTGACAGCTCGAGCCTGGAAGATGCCTAGCCTTGCAGATTTCATGGAATCTCTCACACAAGAACATGACAAGCTGGTGATGATGGGCACCATCAAACCATCCAAAGATCAAGCTTTGATTGCTGGAGATTCAAGGGTGGATTCAAAAAGAAAAAAGAAATCTAAAAATCCACCTGAGCAAAAGAGAGACAAGAAACAGTCTCCGGAGGATCAACAAGGTCCCAAGAAGAATAACCAGAAGAAGAAGAACAAAGGTGAAATGAACAAGTGTGCATACTGTAAAAGGGAAATCACACTGAAAGCTCTTGTATGAAAAAGTAGATAGACATGCTGACCAATCTCCTGGAGAAGAATGGAATCTCCCTTCCAGAAAGCTCAAAGAAGAGAGAAGGAGGATCAAGTTCAGATGACAGAGAGAGAGTTCATGCTCTAGTTGTTGGCACATCAAGCTCACCCAGTTTTATCATAGATTCTGGAGCTTCAAGACACATGGTTTCGACTAAGGAGGCCTTCTCCTCACTGGATATGTCGAAAGGACCATCTATTGTACTGGGAGATGACTCTCTCACTGAAAGTAAAGGCAAAGGAATGATAGATCTTGATCATGGTAAGTTCAGCAATGTGTTGTATGTGCCTGGTCTCGCCTCCAACCTCTTGTCAGTGTACCAGATGACCCACACTGGGTCTCCTAAGAAGGTCATATTCTCCCCTGATGAAGTTGAGATCACAGATATTTCAACTGGTAGAGTCATTGCAAAAGGAGTTGCGAATCATGCTCAAAAGGTATACATGTTCTCACACTTCCTACCTTACTCAAACCCCTTTGCTCTTCTCATTCATGCTAATGAAGCCAACAAGCTGTGGCATGAGAGATTTGGCCACCTTAACTACAAATATCTTTCTGATCTTAGTGAAAAAGAGATGGTCATAGGGTTTCCCAAGATAAAATTTTCCAAAGGAGTCTGCCAAGGCTGTATCCTAGGAAAACACCCAGAGCACAAATTTGAGAGAGCTAGTCATGAGAGAACCTCTGCACCCCTTGAGCTGATCCACAATGATGTTGCTGGTCCATTCCCTCATATGTCCATGATTCATGCCAAGTATGCATTAACTTTCATTGATGAATTTTCCAGGTATTTCTGGGTTCACTTCCTGAAACACAAGTCTGAAGTTTTTGGCCTATTCAAAGTCTTTAAGGCTTTAGTTGAAAACCAGTCTGGAAGGAAAATCAAGGCCCTCAGATCTGAAAATGGTGGTGAGTATGTCAAGTTTGAGTTTATTAACTATTTTACAGATGCAGGTATTCAGATGCAGCATTCTATCCCTTACACACCACAGAAAAATGGTGTTGCTGAGAGGAAGAATAGATCACTGAAGGAGATGGCAACATGCATGATGGAGGCCAAAACTTTGCCACCAAAGTACTGGGCCAAAGCTATCAAATATGCAGCCTATATTCAGAATAGGGTGCCTCACAAACAACTTTATTGTATGACTCCCTTCGAAGCATGGAGTGGGCACAAGCCAGATGTGACCCATTTCAGGATTTTTGGCTCAAAGGCATGGGCTAGAATCCCGATAGAGAAGAGGAAGGATTTGCAGCCCCAAAGCCAAGAGTGTATTTTTGTTGGATAATCTAAAGATTCAAAAGGGTACAATTTTATAAATTTGAGCACAAATAAAGCCTTCATCGAAATGTGTGTTCAGTTTGAAGAAGAACCCCTTGCAGAAGTGGAAGTTGGTGAAGCCTCTTCACCACCTGAACCTCAAGAAGTAAGTAAAGAGTTTGTTGAACATGATGATTCTGATTTGTCTAATGGAGATGAGTTTATTGTAGACCCTAAAAGCCTCACAAGGCCAAAATGGGCAGCCAAGACACTACATGCAGCAGGTGAGCTAGCTGGGGATCCCAATGACCCAAGAAGGACTAGATCTCAATTTGAGAATGGTCTGTGCATGAAGGATCCTATGTTTTATGAAAAATGTTATTTTATGGTGGATCCTGATCCTCAAACATATGAAGAAGTAGTAGGAGATCCAACATGGCAAACAGCCATGAAGGAGGAGTTCAGCTCACTCCAGAAGAGCAACACATGGGAGCTAGTGGATCTTTCCCCAGGGAGAAAACTAGTATAGTGTAAGTGGGTCTATAAGACCAAATTTTCTGCTGATGGTTCACCACTGAAGTACAAGGCTATATTGGTAGCCAAGGGCTACTCACAGATTCATGGCATAGATTACAATGAGACCTTTTCCCCAGTGGCAAAAATGGACTCCATCAGGCTAGCTCTAGCCATTGCAGCCTCAAGGCAATGGGAGGTACATCACATGGATGTAAAGTGTGCCTTCCTGAATGGAGATATCACTGAGGAGATATATATGCAGCAGCCTCAAGGTTTTTCTACTAACCCTTCTCTTGTGTGCAGGTTGAGAAAGTCATTGTATGGGCTAAAGCAAGCCCCCAGGGCTTGGTATGCCAAGATTGATATCTTCTTGCTATCACTGAATTTTGTTCGGTGCAAATCAGATCCAAATGTCTATTTGAAGTTAGTTAATGGTTCATTAATAATCATTGTGTTATATGTTGATGACCTCCTCATTACAGGAAGCTCACAGGCTAAGATTGCTTCCTTAAAAGGAGCTATGAACCAAGCCTTCTCCATGACAGATTTGGGGCTCTTAAGTCAAATTTTGGGGCTTGAGATCTCTCAAACCAAAGCTGGAATAAAGGTGCACCAGTCCAAATATGCCTTGGACTTGCTGAACAAATTCAAAATGAAGGATTTCAAAGCAAGCAAAACTCCTTTCCTTTCAGGAGTGAAGCTGGAAGAAGCTGATTCTTCACCGATGGTAAACAATACACTGTATAGGCAATTAATTGGCTGTTTGTTGTATCTGACACATAATAGACCTGATATTTGTTATGAAGTAAGTGTGGCTTCTATATTCATGGATCATCCTCAAGAGATCCCTTGGAAAGCAGCCAAAAGGATCCTTAACTTTGTTCAGGGAACAAGGACACATGGGATCTTCTATAAAGCAAAATCTGATCTTGAGTTGATTGGATTTACTGACAGTGATTGGGAAGGTGATAGCACAGATAGAAAGTCCACATCAGGATATGTGTTCATTCTTACAGAAGGGCCAATCAGTTGGTCAAGCAAGAAATAGAGTGCCATTGCACTCTCATCTACAGAAGCAGAGTACAGAGGAGTTGTTAATGCAGCAACTCAATGTTTATGGTTGCAGGGTTTACTTGGAGAGTGTGGTTTCAAACATGAGTACTCAACTACCATCTACTATGATAAATAGAGTACCATTCGAATCTGCAAGGATCCATTTCAGAAGCAGAGAACCAGACACATTGAGATCCATATGCACTACATCAGAGAACTTGTGCATGATGGCACCATTCGCCTACTCTTCTATTCATCTTCAGAACAAGTAGCTGATATCTTCACCAAAGCATTTTGTGAGAAGACCTTCAGCAATGTCAAATCACTGCTGGGGATTTCTTATCATGCTATGAAATCATGAGTGAAGACAATATTCTACAATTTTGTTTTACAGTCCATGTTTAAGGGAGGATTTTCCCAAGTTTGTTTTGCCTCTTTCCTTGTTTAAATGGATTTGCAGTATGTAAAGGGTGACTAAGCCTTGTCGCTAGGCCCTATAATTTTTTGATATATTACTCATAAGTTAGGATTAAGGGGGGGTGTTAGAATAATCAACCCATAGTTTACCCACTTAGACATTAATTCATTAATTTTTGTCTTATTTGCCTAGTTCATGTGTCCCACCTTGTGCAAGTTGCTATTTGCCTATCCATAGAGGTCAAAATTGCCACATTTGAATCATGTAGCACATGGGAGAGCTAAAGGAATCAATTCTACTTTATTCCTGGCCTCCTAGGTGCCCTTCTGCTTTTTCTACTTTATTGCCTGCTTTTTCAGTGCTTTAAGGCAAAAGGGAAAGCTAGACTAGGTGAGGTTGACTTGTTTTTTTCCTACAAATACTCCTCTTTTCTCCATGTAAAAGCATGTATGATCTTCCATTCCACCACTCTTTAGCTTACCTATGCCTTTTTTCCAATTCGTGAGCTCCATGACAGATTTGGGATCAACTTTTTACACCTAAGGGGGATTTGCTTATTTTTGGTAAGCCTGCTTTATGCTAGATTTGGATGCCTCCTCATGCATTCAATTTCTTGATGTATTCTATTTATTCAGCAACCTATGTTATTACAGGGTTGGCTATTATACACTCAGTTAATACAATTTAGTATTACAGCTCCATATTCAGTCTCTCTTGTTAGCAATTTTGCATGATCAATTGATAATTGTTGTGAGTAAAATTAATCTATTGCTGGCCTTAATTTCCATAGTAATTAGATATGGATCTTTATCATTCCTTTCCCATGGAATTACATTCTTCTCGTTCTCCGAAAACAGAGCCAAAATGTTATCACTCAGAAATTTCCTTTAGTTGTGGAAGGAAAATTTCAGAGGTAACCTCAAACCAATCTTTAGACCAAAATCTACCCATTTCAATCAAAGGGAGGTAACCTCAACAAAATTACCACTCAAGGTCGCTATAGCAATAAATTTTCTTTTCAACACGATGGTTAGAATTTTAAAACATAAATTATAATAGGTTTCAAATTATAATTGGTAAGATCAAGAGAAATAAATCATTGGGAAATGGAGTCAAATAAGCAACAAATATTTAGTTTTGTAGATAAAGGAAATGGACAATCTCCAACTCATAAGGAAGGAAGACAACAAATTTCAATCATAAATTTCACTGTAAGATTGTAGCAGAGTTTAAGAAAAACAACTCATGACATCAAAGCATCAAACTTTGGAGGAATTTCAATGTAATGTTAGAAAAAAAGTATGATTATTTAGTTGAATGCATTTGTATCACCATATATGAATTCCAAACCATTTCTTCTCAATTGAATACTAGGAAGAAACACATATAATGAATAATTGAGATAAATATAACACATGCACATAAAGAAGATCACAGACCTAGAATTACTACCACAATAATTTATGTTTCAAATAAAAATCCTCTCTCTCTATTCTTTGCAAAATTATATTGATAGCTCAAAAATAGTTCACAATAGTCTCTTTCCTTCTTTGGGATCCAACTCCCAATACATCCTAAAATTCAAAATATATACAAAACAACTTCTTGAGCGTAATACTAACAAATCATTTGTTACACAAAGTTATTGTAACTAAATTCCTAATTTCTAGAAACAATAACTGCAAACTTTCTTCAAATAACAAATTTAAAAGTTCCATATGGATTCCATATGAGGTACATGAACCACTCCTTTGAACTGCGACACATGCCCATCATTGATGTAATATATATTTAATCTGAAATTTTTAGTGGCTTTCCATTGTTCTTGGTTTGGGATGTTGTAGTCCATCATTTGCTTAAATGACACTTCCAATTCCACATGTATAAGATATAGGTGGAAAAATACTTTGAGTAATTAAAAATGATCAAATATTTCAAATTCATTTGTTAATTTTTCAATGATTACTTTTCCAATCAACCCTTTTATTAAATCCTCAAATTTAGAATGATCCATATGACTGTGTACCAATAAATTATGATATTGTTCTTGAGAAAGTAACCTTCCATCGTTGTCCCAGAAAGAAGGAAGACCATCATGAAAGAGTTTTTGAAATATTCACTTGAAATATCTAATTTGAAGAAGCATCTGATTTGATTTTTCATGTACATTTTGACATGATTATGCTTACCAATAAATATCCTAGTGCATAAAATAATGGCAAGTCGATCTCTTCCTGAAATAATATCTGTCGTCCACCTTGCTCTTTTGTGCTTCTGACTTCATATCTGGGTACCATGCATACACGTGCATCCTCCACATGTCTTATCCATTAGCCATTTTCATCTTTCACTCCTAGTCATGAGATGAGGTCATATGGACTTTGTTTTGTTAGGGAAACCTTCTTCTTTCAAAATTAACATATATTTCTTATCCTTGATTTTTTAAATATCATTTAACACTTAATTTTGAACCTCTGAAGTGTAAAAATTTAGGTGTCAACAATACAAATTCATTCAAAACCATGTATCATGCCTTCCATCAACAAGTCTTATGTTATCTCCACTCCATACTTTGTTTCCTGCAAGTTTTATGCCCCGTCACATTAATTAATCATATATTTAATATAAACTATTTGTATTAATTATAAAATTTTAGAAGTAAAAAATATATATACACTTACAAAATCCACAATTAATCTTTGATATGCCAACATATACTCACAACCCTTTCTTAATCCAATGTCAATCAATTCATTCGACGACTCTTCTCTGTATGTTAACATCTATTTGAAGACATACAAGGATTGGAAGTGAAAACAAAACAAAAATCAAATATACAAATCACAACCACTAAGAAATATTAATTTTTATAGGGAAATCACAAATACTCACAAACTTTGCTATGAACCCCTTTCTTCCTTGCTTTCCCATCTTGTGTGCTGATTGGGTTCCATTGTTTTTTATTTAACGCATGAACAAAACAATTGAAAATAATTATTTAATGATAAATTAATTAATGAGAATTACATAATTCTAAGAAACAATGATTTAATACATTTGAAGAACATTGTTATTGAGATGGCTCCTTTTGCGATGCAATTATTTCTATTTCCTTGACCATCTCCTTGTACATTTTTTTGGATACCCCTACTGACACATTTCACATATCACCTCGTTCATCCATTGGGATTTTCGTAATATTCTTGGAAATGTAAAATCACTACATTAATCAATTTTTATGTTTATATGAAAAAAATAATGTAGCAGAACTAAAATTATTGAAGGAATGCCCTTTTTTTTAACATAAATGAGTAACAAGTATTATATTATAAAAAGAGTATTTACATACAGAGAGACAAGCCTATATAGCTTAACTTCATAATCCCGACTGGAAGTCCATAGGGTAAAAGATATTCTTGTATGTCTAGCAAAATTATACTGCTTATTTTAATGGAAAAAAATATGTCTTTAATAGAGTATATCTTTACGAGTTGATAACAGAGGATTATACAAAAAAACTCTATACTATAAAAAAATAGAGATTCAAGACTTCATTCCTAATGGAGACTCTGGTAGACTTACGACTGTAAGTTTTCCCCTCCTTCTGTGGATGTAGTGTTATCATTATGATGCTGGGTGTCCCACTTTCCCTCAATGTCCTCTATTTCTTCCTGGACTGCCACAATCTCCTGTTGAATTTTCATGAACCTTTCCTTGTTCCTCTCATTTCTAGCTAAAATAGCTTCCATTATCGAATTTTTCATTTCAAGCATAAAATTCTTCATGCCTTCAAAATTGGCAATCTGATTGTTTTTCATGTGCTGCATCTCCTTGCAGTTTTCCTCAACTTCTCTCATCTAAACCCGCGTGTTCATTTCCACATCTTCCATCCTCGTGTAGAAATTGATTGTATCCAGTCTTGTCTTTCTATTCTCCTCTAATTCATCTTCTTTTATCTCAAAGGTGCTACACACAAACCCTTCATCACGTCCATGGAGAAATATTTGGTTTCCCGAGTTTTATTCAGAATCTCATCCATTTTGTTGGTTTAGAAAGAGTGACTAATATTTTCCAAGCTTGAGATGAGGCGTTCTTCAACAATTCCAAAGTCACTGCATTCCCATGCCCTTCTTGGTGGGTTTACACCCATAATTTCCATTCCCATCACCATTTACATTGTGGCATGCGAGAGGAAGTCTCGAGAATACCCAAATCCAACGGAAAATGAATTCCCAAGCTGGGATAATCCTCTTAAATTGATGGGAATTAAATAAGCGCACAATAAATAAAATATTGACCCGCCACTTGCCCATTGGAAAAGTCTCCCATTAAATGAATCCATTCGCTAAAAAATGTAATGGGTTTTCGTGAAGCTTTTATGGCTCCCCTTTCCTCTATTTGTCTTACACCTTAGGATGAAGGGGGAGAATACCTCATGGACCATGGGTTCCTTTGGAGGAGTTACATTCTCTAACATGGAGACCATTTCATAAAGGGGGGTTGATTGTCCAAAGTGACATAACTTGGATTTAGCTTAGCACCTTTGTTTTCAATATCATTTGCTTCCTTGTTATTGTGACTAATAATATGGAAAATTACACTTTAGATATGTCATGGATGCAAGGCACAATTCATTTTTGCACCTGTTTTCCTCAGATGCCAGATTGCCTTGAAATTTCTTCATTTTTATTAGTAATTTTAGCTTTACTGGGATTTGGTATTATCATGGCATCATATTTCATTAAGGTAGATGGATTTACTTGCAAACTTTCTGATCTCTGTGTACTTGGTTGGTATTCCATCAAATTAGCTCTCTCAGCTAATCCCTCTCTCTCTTTGTGATCAAATTCCTTATTTTTATTCTATTGTCTTCATTGTGATATAAGGTGATGAGGGTCATAGTTGATCTTTGATGCCTTCATTAAGTTTATTTCTTGGGGGAATCCTTCAATCACTAGGAGAGCAGCTTTACTCTTCATAATGAAAGGTCCCACTTTCAATGGAAACTTGATTTCTGAAGCTTTCCTAAAATTTAAAAAGTGTTCATTCTTCACAATGAGCTTTTGTCTGATAAACTCCAGGGAGAAAATTTTTGGTGTCAAAAATGTAGGTAAAACATAAGCCTCATTAACAAAACCATAAACCTTGATAATACTATGTTCCTTTAAAAGGAACCCATCTCCAATTCTTATGCCAGGGATGAATTATAGTACTTCTTCCATCTCTATTATGACTAGGAAGATTAGCCTGAAAAATCACTCTGTATACTTCTAACATGACGAGGTTTATATAATTGAAAGTATTGTTTCTAATATCATAAGTAAAGACTATCTCTGGAAACTACACATTCTCTTCATTGAAAAAAAACATCCTGACCATATATGATTGAAACCTAAAGTGTCTAGTCATGTGGAAATTCACTAGCTGTAAATGAATATTTTCAACTAGGAATTCATCAAATTTAAGGAAAAAATATTGACTGGGCTCAGAATCCAACTAATGCAGACTCAACCTAAACAATAAGCTTAATAAAAATTTAGGGACAAACCTATCAATATCCAACCCTAAAAACTGACACAACAAGGAAATAACACATTGAGAATTTTCATTGAACATGTCAATATCTAGAGGGAAAGGTTCATTTTCAATTGAGGCATTAAGTTTAAGTATTTTTAACAGGAAGACTTGTTTCACTTATGCAATATCATGCCTGTATAATTCAATTACACTCTCTTCCATGAAATCTTCAAGGTTTTGGGAAAATGAAGGCGAAGCCTCTAATGAATCTCTAACAAATAGGGAATTAATAGGGTAAAGGATTTTTCACTGGTTAGAGTCCATAATGACTTGCTCTAATTGAGAATAATTTGATGCACACCACGCAACAAAGTTTGGAAAATTCAAGGTTTGGGCTATACATAAATGGTGGAAATGGGACCTATGGATGTCGTGTACATATATTCCCTGTGTTCCTAAGGTTTTTAATTTGTTCTTTAGATCATCAACATGTCCAAAGGACTGAATTGTGTCAAAAAAATCTCCATATAGGTCCTAAAATATTTCCTCCAACTTATTAAATTCCCTAACATATGCTTCCACTTCACCTTCTTCTTCCATTTAAAAAAATATTTGGTAGGTTAAGATACGTGTCCTACATGGAAAATGACGACTGGAAAGAATAGGTCTGACTTGGATTCCAAATGTGCAGGAACATTTTTCCTTGGGTGCAAAATGAAAAATGTCATCTTTCCACATGGATTTTACTTTTATAATATTCCACAAAGCGGTTTTCGGATTGTGGAAGGAAGTTTCTTATTACTGCTTTTCATATAGTAGAATAATTATTTTCTCACCATGTGGAAAGTGGTAAAAATTCCGCTATTACTTTCCCTTTTCATCTCCCTTGAAATTTGGGAGTGTAGAATGTTCTCCAACCATCGATCTTATCTCCTCTGGTCACGCACCGTCGACCACTCCTAGAATTTAACACGCTCGCCAATGTTTTCCAATGCTAAAGATCACACACTTTCATTTCGTAGATTCCGTACCCGTCGTTTATCTCATTCACTCTCATATTTAAATCGTCAATTCTTTTACAACATGCTACAAGACACTTCATCCATTATTCTTAGTCACTTTTAAAACAACCGATTGTCCTATGAAAAATTTTCTTTCCTTTTAGTTCCTTATCTGTTAATTGATCGATCATATAAAAAAAAATTGAAATAGACCCCATCTCTTTCCCTTAAAATCCTTCAACCATGTGGAACAAAATCTGTGCTAACACATATTATTGGAACTGAAAGGTGTGTTATTGTCATGTGGATTGAATATACTATTAAATGATATAGATGCATGTACCTTAGTGTTGTTAAGATAAAGAATCATGAGAGGACTTACCATTATGGGAAAGCACTAGTAAATACTAGTTTAGTTATATTTTCTAGCAATGGGTTTGATAATACGTAGGTATAAATAGAATCCTTGGTATGATATGGCGATTATGTGTGACTAATCCAAGTACTTTGAAGTGGTATCTTGAGATATGGTAAAGGTCTTGTTGAGATGTATCTCCTATAGTTGATGTTATGTAAGTTGTTTGTCTTTCCGAACTTGGTAGCCACAAGATGGTATGTGTTGGTATAATGATTAAGTTGTATCTTATAGCACGTGAGTATAATGTTATGGTGTACTTAGCCAGTAATATATTGTACATGCATGTGGTTAAGTAATTGTGTGCTTATGTAGTTATGTGCTATATGCATACACTCTATATCCATCTTATGATCATGACAATGTGATTCAAATGAATTATTGATTATAGTATGTTTCTTGTATCTTGTTGAAAGATGTATATATATATGTACCAGGGAACTAATCTTGTGTTCTATTGATTGGTTGTGACTCAGGTGGGAACTAAGAAGGGGAAAACTAGTGGGTGTGAAATTATATGACGGAAATTTATTGTGCTTTATTAGGTTCTATCGTTTGAGTTTCCTATGATGGAAATGTATTATTCTTTCTTAGGTTTGTGTCTTGGATTTCCTGTGGGGGAAATTTATTGTGCTCATCTTGCATGAGGGGGGAAATCTTGAACAAGAGATTTAAATTGTGGTAAGTGGTTATCTGGTAGAGGGGGCACAATCCTGTTAAGGAGACCACATTGTCCATAGTTTTTTTTTCAGGAGAGGGGGACATTACTAAGAAATAAAGAATAGTGATATTAATCTTTTCTTTCGAGAGAGGGGGACAATACTAAGAAATGAAGCTTAGTGATCATAGTTTGTCTTGCAATAGAAAAGAAAAGGAATATGCAACCTTGTGAAATAAATGAAATATACAAGAAAATAAGTATCTTTGTGATATTTGTTAAGAAAATTATCTTTGTGCTCCTTGTTAGAAAATTATATTTTTTATATGAATAGCTTGTTGAAGAAATATTTATATTGTTATGTAAATTTTTATATATCGATGAAATTCGTGTAGTTAATTTGAATTTATTTCATGTATCATGAAGATGTATTTTATATATACAACATATTTATACCTAATGGATAATCATGTGGTTGATTGATTGAAATATGATTCAGGTGGGTTTATTTTGTTGAAATATCTAAGGCCTTGTAATGAAATTTGAATACCTTGTGATATGATTGAAGATTGACTCTTGCTTCTACACTAGGAACCACTCTGCTAGTCTAGGTTCTTACATGGGAAGCCTAGGAATGGGATGGTGATATTCTGAGGAACTAGAAAGGTGAAGGGGTGATGATATCCTGAGGGACTAGTGGGGTGAAGGAAGTTTCATCCCATAGGATATGGAGAAGGAAAAGAAAGTAGGTGGTAGTGGAAATTATTGTGGTTTCTTAGAAGAGGATTTCTAAGAGTTGAAATGATAAAATAATGTGTGAAGGCATGTATGAGTAAGTTTTCATAGAGGACGATGCATTGTTTTAAGGTGGATGGGATATAATATCTTGAAGTTAAGTCTCGTACACCTGTGATTTTGGTTATTTTCTTTTATCTTGGAACTAGGTTCCTGGACCATGAACCATGGATATAATGATGTTTATTGTTGAAATTATGTTATTATTCTATTATTATTATGATTACCTCTAACTAAAATAATGTCACAACATGGAAAACAACGTTGTTAGGGGGATCTTGGGACTTCACATGTGAAGGGGTTGGGGTTAGGAGTTGTATGTCCCCCTAACAATACTCTAGTATCCCTAATTTTGATATTAGTGAACCCTGGTAGTTCTAATCTATTTAATCAACAATTTGGATGAAACCATGTACACATGCAGTCATGCACATGCACCTACAACCATGTAACACTACAATCATGTGCATGAAACTGTGCAATCATGCACATGCAAGCATGCACCATGCACATACCACTCTAGTGAAATAGAGTAGTTGTTAGTCAGTTAGAGTCAGACTGTTTAATTGGAGTTGTACTCGGTTGACTAGTGTCCAAGGTCAGTATTACTTAGTTAATGAGATGAATTATAGTCATCTTCAGCCAATTTGGGCCTCTTTGAGTTAATTCAAGTTATCATGAATGCATGGGAGTGAATTTTGGAAATTTCGAGTTAGTGTGTGTGTTTGGAGTTACCTTCATGCAGGAGGAGTAATTCATGGGTGATTAAGAGTCAGTTAAGGTAGACTGGATCCAAAATTGATGAATTTGATTTAGTTAGGGATTGGGAGTGTCTTTTTTTCAATATTATAGAGTCATTATCAGTGGATTCAAGTTACTTTGTTGAGAATTTAAATGATTCAATAAGTAATTTTTGGAATCCCCACTGATTGAGAGTCCTTCCTTAGTGGTATTGAGTCCATCTATTGTAGACAATTCGAATGGGTCTAAGAGGATATAAAATTATCCAAAGGTGATTCATTCATTCAAGGTGGATTCCATTATTCAATGCATAGAGATCTCTAACAGGATTTGTGAATGCCAAAGGGAGATTTGGCATAGGATTTTGAACATTTTTGCACCCATTTGTCTGATAGGTTATGGATATCTTGTGAGGAGTAGTCAGTGAGTATTGGAAATGAATTATCCATTGAATTTGAATTCTCTAGTAGGGGTTAAAATTAGTATTTTGTGCTTGGGATGTCAATAAGGGAGATACAATCTCCATTGAATTCGAATTCCCTAGTAGGGGTTCGAAGGGTTAAGAAGTTTCCTGACAGGGTAAAAAGAGTCGCTTCACTGTAACTTTGTTTGGAAGGAGAGGGGGATAATCCTATGCAGAAAAATCCATTATTGCACTTTCCTTGCAAGAGAGGGGGTTGATACTAAGAAATTATTTCCGTTAATTGGATGTGTTAGGTCTTGCAGGAGAGAGGGATAATATTGAGCAAGTGAACTAGTTATTGTGCTCATATTGCAGGAGAGGGGTAATAATCTTGTACAAGAGAGTAATTGTGCTAAGTATCTCTCTGGGAGAAGGGGTATAATATTATTAAGGAAACTAGACTAGCCATAGGTTGTTTTTCTGGATAAGGGGTATAATCCTAAGAAAGAAAATTCCTTGATCCTAGTCTTGCCTTTTGGGAGAGGGGAATAATCCTGACAAAGAGGGGTTAGTGATCATAGTTTTGTATTAAAGGAGGAGTGTAATCTTGTGTTCAAAGTATTTTCCTTAGATATCAAGATAAAATATAACTTCTCATGTAAATTCCAAAACCTCAACTTGGGGGTGACCTACATAGGCAATGTTTTCTTGACAGTGTCTAAGGCTGGGAGGAAAGTTGTTTGGTTGATGCCAGTTACGGCCTTATAAAATATAAGTACATGTCCTATTTATTTTCCTTATGTATGTTATTGTACATGCGCCCATGGAGGATGCTAGATCCTTGTCATTATATGTGTTTAAATTATATATATGATCATGATGAATGGTTAAACCTATATTGAAAAATTGATAGCTCACGATAGAGGTATGTGGATGTATTAGACTAGTGGTTTTTATCTAGCTTGTGTATGGAATTTATGATTAATAGGATGTCTGATTTTAGGACAATTTATATGGTCATATATGGTTGTTCTGAATCAAATTATCCAAGGGGTTGTGGTTGTCATTTAATGAGAATAAATAGGACCTAAAGGTAGTGCTACAAATAGGACCTAAAGGCAATGCTACAAATAGGACATAATTATAGTTTTCCTCCTTGGGATCGTTATCCATGGAAATATTGAGAGTTATAATTAAAGGTCTATGATCATAGTTGGGCTCAAGGTTGTTGAAGATGATGAAATCTATTAATTTGTTGTATATAGGGATATTAGATATAACATAATCTACCAAACTACTTCCAAGCCCATGGATACAAATCACGTGGCTAGAGTTTGGCCATTTTGTGAGACTATTGCAAATGATAAGATCTTGAGCACTAAAAAATTTGACCAACTCAAACCTGAATAAAGTTTCACCTAGATCTTCATAATGTATTTTGTATTAGCTAGATCAAGGTCTTTGTCTAACCAAAGAGCATTAGGGTTGGAATAGTTGCTTAAAAGAATATCTTGGTTACTGAAATTTTGAGCATTGAAGTCACCAATCAAAACGATATTTGATTCCTTCCTTAAACTAGAAATATCATGTTCTAAACCATTATAAGGAATTTTTTTTATCTAAATTGGTTTTTTTATAGAAGTTGGAATTAATAGGGGAAAAATAACAGATGGCTATGTAGGTCTTTTCATCATTAATGTATGTGATCTCTATCCAAATAAATTGGTTATAAGGGTATTTATTATAACATTTAACATGCAGAGATACATCCTTCCTAATGTAACATGCTATACCCCCAATGCCTCTATGACATGAACGTTTATTCCATATTGACCATAGGACATATCCATGTATATCAGGGAACTGTTGAGGCCTAGAAAATCACAGGTAACAACAGTTAGGGATTTTCCCCAATAAATGTTCCCAACTAGCCCGTTACTATTTGGTATGGGGAATCCATCCGGTTTATGGTCCGACTACTATAGGTCAAGTAACAAATTAAAATGTTTTACCGGTTACAACCCGGTCCACCGTATATATTTTTAGTTTTTTGTGTTTAAGCTATGATGTGCAAGTGCCTATTTAAAAATGCAAATTGATAGAGATAACGAGGAGGGTCACAATGTGATGTGCAGGTTCTTACCTCTCGTCTTACCTCTCTCGCATATAAATCACAAACAACAAGAAACTAACTATAACTAACTAACATATCCCTAGGGAGTAGAATTATCAGTTAACAATGAGTAATGTATTTCTGTGCATGTATTAGGAAAAATTACAGATAGTTGTTATTTATTTCAGAACACATGAACATTAATAGAAATATGAACAACAAGATATCTTATTGTTAATTGTGATCTTCATTATTCACAGTGGAAATTTCACAGAATAAACTAGAGTACATTCATAACATGAACATAAATTAAATGAGTTAGAACAATCTCATAGTTAATGGAAATAAGCTGAAAACAAAATAGTTCACATTCAACTGATCCATAGCAAAGCATTTGACACATTCCACCAAACTTTCTCCAGCAGAAACTTGTAACTCTTTATTGTAAAAGGAAATAGTTCTTCTTACAATATATTCTCAAAAATTGCTCGGGAAAGAAGTCCCTTCTACATCTAAAATCTCCTATATTTATACAAAAAAGAAAAACCTTTGGGCTGCCCCTCAATGAATTTTGGGCTTCCCCAACCTTTAAGTTCCAAAATTTTGTCTTGTAGTATGTGCTCATAATTTATACAATATATTACATTTTAAAACACTTTATGAAGAGGGACCAACTTGGTCATTGATGAACTTTTTCCATGCCCAGGCCTCCACTGCTATACCTTCAAATCCAGAGGGTTCAAGAAAACAGATATTTATCTCATATTTGGTTGCCTGGTTTCTTACCCCTTTTATTCTTGTAGGATTGAGGCACAGCTGATCCTCTAGGAGGTGTATACTTACAATTGCATGCGCCACTGCATTCTTTAAAATCCGTTCATCTAGATATTTTACTTGTTGGATCTCTTGCTCGTCTTCCTGATATCTATTCTGTAGATGCTCTATAAACAATTTATGCTTTGGTATTGCATCCAATATCCTCTCTGCTGAAATAGAAATTGCCATATTGCCGGTGGATCTCTCCATTCTCAGAGAAGAAATAATTCCATCGGCTGGATCTCCTGGAATTTGCAGTTGAAAATCAGAGCTCCAATGGGTAAAAGTTTCAAATGATTTATGTTTTTTACTATTTATAGAAAAATTTTCAAATATTTGAAAATTTTTACCCCCTTTCCTATAGTTTTGACAGTTTCTAACCATTTTGGACCGTTTCTGACATAATTTGTGATGTAGAAGACCATTATCAGTGCCGTTTCAACCATTCGATTGACCCGTTTGTACTGATCTCAGGTATAACATCTACACTGGCATATAGGTTAGGTTCACCACCATTTTCATTTTGCATTACCTTATGACCATGTCACCATGACCTTAGGTACGAACCCACTCTATTATGTCATGGAACCTTCTTGCTTCTTTAGAAGTGGCATGATGTGAGTGGTAGAGCTTCACCTTACATGGGTACCCTAGTTAGTGCCTTATTTGCATTTGGTACCCATGCCAATGTTTTCTCCGTTAGGGTGTGGGAGTCCATTGTATAGTACTGCCATGACATTTCGTAAGAGCCTCATACTCCTCTTCATCTTATGCTGGCCTGTTTCCCTCCGGACTCCACTTACGTCAAGTTGTGAATGCATTATCATGAGCTTTGACTACCTTATTGAGATTTATGCCAGCTCCCCTGACATTTTGTTTCAGCCATATAGCCCGAGCTTGTCTCATGTCTAGCCATGCAGAGCCATTTTTATATCCTTTGCAGCTCAATTCCCTTTTTACCAGGAGGGGATTTTCCCCCGAGTGTCGATATCCTACACATGTATCCTTGCATTGAGCATAGGTATGTTCCACTACTTGGAACTAGTTTGTTTGCCCTGATGACACTCGTCTCCTCCTAGTTTGTAACTATAAAGCTAGTTTATTCTTTTTTCAAGCTTTTCAAATAACTGAAAAAGTCCAAAAAAATCGAAAAACCAAAAATCCAGAAAAGGAAAGATGTTATCTTTGGCAGTTGTCGAGTCGTGTCTCCTTCGAACAAAGCACTGTATATCAGATCCATTGGTTGGGTTATAGTTTGACTTAGGAGCTATACTCGTTTATCTGAGTTTATCTCCACCGACTGGTTAAGCTTCCAGTCCCTATGGAGCCTCTATTGATGCCTCCTGTGTCACAGAGATGTCCCATTTTGTATATTGAGTCTATGTTTCCTTCATTTAGTCACCATACGCCGTTATGCTCTTGTTCGAAGGAAGTTGAAACCTTTGTCGGCCATTCCTCAATTAGCTTGACTTTGCATGTCGGCCATTCCCGGTACAGTTACTGGTTCGTGCACCTTATGATCGAGTCCTTCCACATTAGACATATTTGCTGAGTACCTTGTGTTGGATGATGGGGGATGCCTTAATTCCCTCCTTCTAGTGGATTTCATCCCATCGACTTCAGATCATTTATTCTGGGATTGGAATCTAGAGTCCTTTTGAGTGCCTTCAGACTTGTAGTCATCAGTGGCAGGTTCTCTCGCCATCGACAGTTTCTTGGGAATACATCAATGTCCCCTGATCGATGGATTCTCTTAAGTGTTCGACCTCAACACATCTATTCACACTTGTTAGTTTGCACTCTAGTACCTTGATTCCCATTTTCATTATCGGTGGGTAATCTCACGTCTGTTAACGGTATACATCAATGACCGGTAATCAGATGATGGACTACTATGTTCGACCTCGCCACCTCTATTCGCATAGTAGGACATGTACTCGTAGCGGTTTGTGTAGAAGACCTTCCAAACTGGTGGCATATATTATATACTACCTCCTTGATCGTGCCAGTTTTCATGAGATTTAAGCTCTCGTGACTTCATTCCAGTGTATGTTAGATATATCCAGCCACTATGGAGATCTTGATCTATTGTATATCTTCAGCCATTTTGGAGATCATGGTCCTTTGTATATCTTCATCATGGAGATTCTGGTCTATGTATATTGTATGTGGTGATGACCACATATGTGATATCATGTATTATGCCTATTCATGGCCATTGTACTCTTATGTATCCGGGATTGCTATATGTACTTGCAGTTATATGCAGAGTTGTATCATTGTACTATGCTGATTGGGTGGCTGGTCTTCCATTTGGGATCCTTCATCACTCCACTTCTGGGATGGACTTATAATGTATTCCATCCATCGTATGACCCCTTTGACCTCACACATTAGGGGGCATCTGTTATAGCGGATTTCACCACTCCAGGTGAATCACACTTTGTATGGCCTTCCCCTGTCCCGCTGCAGACTCTTTAAACTCCATGGACCATATTTTATCCTTTGATGTTTCCTTGATCATCCCTAAAACTATATGAAAAATGATATACGCAGCTTTTTACCCGATAACCGCGTACATACCCGGGTTTGACCCATATAACTGCGTACATCGGGATGTGTGCATAATCCAAATCCTTTTGGAGTTTTCCTTGACATGGATCTGACTCATTTGACTCCTGGCCTTCCATATGCCTTGAGATCGCTCAGATTCGACCCTTCATTATCCCTTGTGAAGCTATATAAAGAACCCCTTGGTACATTGAAGGCATATAGAGAGATTGAAAGCAAAGAAACTATAGTCCATTGTTGCCAGAATTTATACTTGAGTCTGCATCCCTTTGTCCCTTTGGAGCACTTTTGTGTTCTTCCCAAGCTTGCCTTTTTCTAGTGAGCTTGCTATCATGAGATGGAGGATTGAGGTGGTGGAGGCCCAAGTGGGGGATTCAGTTTCTCCGGTTCGCAGACGTGTCGTCAGAGGTTGTATCTATCTTGTAATCTTTGATTTATATTAATAAGAACTATCTTTTCCCATCCAATGATGTGTATTTGATTGAATATTGTATCCATTGGAATATGTCAAATTCTTTTACATTATTGATTATATATGCTAGAATATATCTAACACCATGATATATAGTATGCTTGTATTGTTTACTTGTTGTTGATGAAGTATTATATCAATCCAAGCTGAAGATTGGAAAGCTCAACGGGGATCTACTTCAACCGTCCGGAATAAGGTACGAGGTCTGATCCTTTAGTGTTAGACATTTTATTTCTATTGCATATTGGGAAAGATTGATTTCTGGAGTCAAAGCTATCTGTTGTGGTACCCCAAGCCATGGGAATTTCTCTCCGTAACAGAATTGGTGATTCCACTGGGGAGTTCCTAGTAGTTGTCCTTTGGGGGTGATTTTCTCGGCATTCAATGTATTTGAATTGCTCTCTCTCTCTTGTTTGTGTGTCGGGTCTGGGGGCATGTATGCCTGGTAGAGTTTGATTGGAGTGAAATTTGGCTCAGCCTGTCTGTTTGCCTTGTTTTATGCACCTTTTCTTCCTGTATGCGGGTTTTTGATTTACAGTCGCGTATACACGTGGTTTCCTCTGTGATTTCCGCGTTATACACGCGGGTTTACTGCGAACAGTCGTGTATACCTTGGATTTTTCCCTTTTTGTGGAAGTTAATTGGTTGCTGGGTGAATGCTGTTAGTTGTTGAGTCTCCTTTGGCACTGCCTGAGTCTGTTTTGACCTCTGTTTCTGACCGGAAACGTTTTTTTTAAGCTTAAATTATTTTTTTTAGGAAAGTTCTTGTCATGGCATTTTCAATTTTTTGTTTGAGATTAGTGCATTAGAGTTCTTTTACCTTAGTGCTTTGCTTGGATGCTATTTATGTGTGCTTGCAGAGTCTGGGGGTGGTAGAATCATTC
>LPNX011089209.1:1034517-1060910 GCA_001517045.1 Pseudotsuga menziesii
ATTAGGTTTTAGGATCTTGGAATAGTTAATTGTAAGTCAATTCTCCAAGATCACTAAATAACAACATCTAGGTGTCTATCCAGGTGTGTGAAATCCTTGGTATAACCATCATTCTCAGGATCCTCCTCTCAAACAGGAGTTAAGCACGAGGTAGTGTGAGCAGTTATTGATTGGGATGACCCCTAGTCATAACTGAGTAGCACTAGAGATATTTCCAGGATTGTATTCGTATCTGGGGGCTCTTTCGAGAGTTTCGGGCTTTGCTACCCTGCCCATATGGTCAATCCTGCCTGCGACTGTCTGCCTGAGCTTTGATTATATTGAGGTGACCTTAGTGACCTTACCTAGGATATCGAGGGGGTACTTGTAGAGGTTATTCTGCAGGTGTCCCGGCCAGGTTGGGGTCGGACAGCATAGTTTCTTTACACGTTGAAGCTGAGGGCCACAATAATTGGTTACATACCTCCGCTTGTTGTGTATGGGAGTCTCAGGCCTCTCCTAGGAGAGACATACCTGCTTCATTCGGGAGCTCACTTATCTAGCCCTTGTTTTCTTGCATTTGGCTTTAGATTTTATTAGTGATTTCTCTGTGCACGCTAGTTGGCCTAGGGTTTACGTAAATAGAGAGTATTTGCTATTTTTGTTTTGAGTCATTATGGATTCGAGTGCGGTTCCGCACCGTTCTCATCGGTTAGCAGGACTTCCACCTTCCACTTATCCTCCTCCTTTGGGAGAGAGACCTAGACAGTCCAGGCAGACTATGTCACAGACTGATTCACACACCATGGAGGATCATTTAGAGACGATTCCTGAGCCACCTCCTCCCATTCGTGTTGACGATGGGGAATTTACTCCTACATACGATCCTTCACCTAACCTAGCTGAGTTCGGTCCTATGATTTCCAAGATAGGATCTTTGTATGATAGACCTACTCACCCTAGGGCTGATTCCCCATTGACACATTACTGGTATGGAATGTCGGAAGATGCCGAGACTCACTTTGAACCTGGCAGCACTAGCTACGGTAGTTATGCTACGACTGGTTTTCCTATGCATGATTTGACATTTCATGTCGAATCTGACTTTGAGCCCAGCACTATGCGTGGGGGCAATCCCATTCCTTACCTTATGGAGAGGTTTGGGAGTACTAGTCACATTACACCTTCCGTCCCAGTGGTGGAAGCTACATCCCATCCCCCTCCTAGGTCTAGGGTTAGTGATCCGATTAGGATACCAGGTTCGAGACAGGTGACGATAGGTGGTAGTACATATCTTATTACTGAGATTCCTTCATCCTCAGTTCCTAGTTCTTCAAATGTACATCCTCCACCTTATCCACGTGGTCCTTCGAGCCGATATATGGCTACGAGTCAGGTCCATACTGTGGTTACTAGGCCGATTGTGTCTCAAGTTCATATACCACCCGTTGCTTCAGGATGCTATATTCACACTTATAGTGGCCAGCTTGTTACATTTGGGGCATATATAGCTACTTCTGGTATGTATGTTCCCCCTTCCGGAGCTTATCTTCCTACCTACGGAGTGTCCCATGGGACACCGCATGCGATGACCTATGGACCTTATTACAGGACGCAGTCTGGACAGGTTTCTTCACCTTACGGAGGCGGGTATCAACAACCTACTTACTCTCCTAATTATGGCTTTGTAGGTCCTACTAGTCAAGGTCCACCTTACTATGGTACTTCCACGTTACCCTATACGGGTCAGACAGGAGGAGGACACTATGGCCAAGGCCATGGTGGTGCTCAAATCTATGTGAACTAGGGAGTGGTCCATCGACCTCATCATCCTAGGCTCCCTTTCCTCGTGACGCTTAACCTTCCTAACTTATTGAGACTTACGAACAATCCCGTGGCTCATGACCCGGCTTGGCTGGCTGTTTCTACCAAGCTTCCTTCGGACATACCTAAGTTCGAAGGAAAACAGGGAGAGGATCCAAGCGAACACGTTACCACATTTCACCTTTGGTGCTCTTCGAATTCATTACATCAGGAATCAGTCCGCTTGTGACTATTTCAACACACCCTCATGGGGCCTGCTGTGAAATGGTATATAGAGTTACCAAAGGGAGCTTTTACCTTGTTCGACGATCTTGCGATGACTTTTCTTAATCACTTCCAGCTACCAGTGCGCTATGACGTTGGTACTGAACTCTTGTCGACATTTCGGCAAGATAAAGCCACCCATATTTTTGATCATATTCAGGAGTGGCGTAGACGGAAGAGATTAATTAAAGCTTTTATACCGCTGGAGTTCCTTCTCGAGTGGTTCCTCAAGTCTTTATTGCCATATATCGCGAAGGATGTTTCTACATCCAAAGTGCAGAATGAGGAACAAGCAATCTTTAGGACACAGGAACTGGAATTGATTTATGCTCAGTCTGGTTTGTTGTATGAGATTATTCCCAATGCTCCTCATTCTAGTTTCGATCCCAAGGTCAAACCTGGACCACATGTTGATGGCATTGTGGGTTGTGCAAGTGCGAAACCTACAGATTCGGTTGCAAAACAAGTTAGTCAATTGTCGCTCAACCAGTCTGCTTCAGGACAAGCTACGGCTTCATCTCAACCCACCCAAATGGCGAATGTACTTTCTGTGTAATCATCGGACCAGAAGGGTAACCAGCAACCTGGACGGAATAGAAAAAAGGGTAAGAAAAAAGGGTGGGAATAGGAATGAGAATGCTACCAATAATGACAAGAACGGTCAGAATGTTGGTGGGGACAAGCAAGGTAAATGTAAGGTTAAGTTCCCTTGCAAGCTATGTAAGGATGATCACATCACTTACTTGTGCCCTAGAATTGATGAATCTTCGAGACTCTTAGCACAAGGCCTAGCTGTGCTAACGAACCCTTTACTGCATAACCAGAATATGAACTCGAAGTCCCAGGATCAATCTAGTGAGAATGATCCACCATAGACTAGTGCTCATGGGTGCATTAACATGGTCCGTGCTGCCAAGGTTGTGAATCATGCGAAAGATTATGGATCATCCCAACCCAACCTAGGAAAAGAACCTGATCCACCAGGAACCCCTTTGCACATTGAGAAAACTACGGATAAACCTGAGGATGCACCTCGCATTCCTAAGGGGGTACTTAAGCGCTCGGGGCATAATCCAAATGCTCGAGCCACCCAGAATTATTCAGTTGTTGAGGATTTGGGCCATACTCCTTGTGCAATGTCTGCATTGGAAGTGCTTCAGAGTTGTCCTTCACAAAGGAAGGCTTTGCTTTCTGCTCTTGGTGTGAACGGTGATGATTCTTCCTCAGTGATCAAATTTGAAACCGCAGGTCATTAGCCTCGCTTGCCCTAATATGTGTCGCTTTTGGTACATGTATAATGTCTTAATATGATCGTCAAGCACACTGTGATTGATGAGGGCGTTGCTGCATCTGTGATGTCTTTGTCCTGTTGGAAGGGTCTTGGTTCTCCTGAGTTGTCGAAATCAACAACTATGTTAACTGCTTTTAATGGGAGATCTTTTAGGCTACACGGCATCATTCCATCCCTTAAAGTATGTTTGGGGGGGAAGACCGTTGCGATAGAGGTTGAGGTGGTTGATGCGCCCCTCGACTACAATCTCTTGTTGGGTCGAAATTGGATGTATAGTATGCAAGCCGTTGCTTCTTCCATGTTTTTTGTTGTATGCTTTCCACATAATGGGAAGATTGTAACGATTGATCAAATGACATTCAAGAATTCCCCTGTTACTGCATCTTCGGGAGCTTCGGTCCCGGTCATTGAACACTCTCAGCCGGCAACTGGGAGTGTGGGTGTAGGCATGTATCCATCCTTCATGGGAAGCTTTAGTTGTCCTGCGCTAGTCCTCATGATAGGATCTTGTTCCGATAAGTCTTCGACTTCTACAACCTCAATGTATTTTCGCACGACTCATATGGAAGATCCTTGGATTCTTCCTACATTGAGTATTTTGAGTGAGCCTGTCGAGACCAACATGCCGCTTCCTATAACCATGATAGCTTATCAGGCCAATCTTAAGAATGTTGCAGAGCCTTGTTCTTCCTCTTCGCGGATGGAAGAGGAAGACCCCTATGTGCTGCCAGCATGGGCAATACAGTATTCTCATGCCCACAACTACCTGTATATGGTTTTCCCTTCAGATGAAGCGATCATCGAGGCTATGTCGGGTGTTGAGCCACCATGGGAGGAACTTCATCATAGATCATATTTCCTTCCACCGCTTGACCATTTGGAGCATGAGGATTATAGGGAGATTCTTAGTCAGAAAGTTGGTAGTCTCATGATTCCATTAAGCTCTCCTGGTCATATTGTTGATGGGAACATGGCGAACATATATTCCATGATTTCTATCAACATCTCTCGAAATATTAGCACCATTGAGAATGTTTATATTGGGGCGGAATGTTCCCATGCTGATATTCTCGAATATACCGAGCTATTCAAGGAATTTTGTGATATTTTTTCTTGGTCTTATGATGAGATGCTAGGTATCGACCCTCAGATTGTCGAACATGAGATTAATACTTACCCCAATGCTAAACCTGTTTGACAACGTTTACGTGCCATGAATCCTAGGAAAGCACCCGCCTTTAAGGCAGAGATAGAGAAGCTGTTGAAAGCCGGTTTCATCTATCCCATTTCCTTGATGGAGTGGGTGTCAAACCCCATTCTAGTGGATAAGAAGTAGGGAGCGATCCGAATATGCACTGATTTTCGTGATTTAAATCGTGCCCGTCCTAAGGATAACTTCCCCACACCATTTATAGATCAGATTTTGGATGAGTGTACGGGTAGCGAGGTGTTCTCCTTTATGGACGGCTTTTTCGGGTATAATTCGATCCAGATTAAACCTGAGGACCAACACAAGACTGCATTTATTTGTCCTTGGGGAACATTTTCATATCGAAAGATGCCTTTCGGCCTTAAAAACGCCGGAGCTACATTTCAGCGGGCAATGACCATGATTTTCCAAGATCTCAATTCTATTATTGAAGTATTTTTGGATGACCTCACTGCTCATTCTCGTATGAGAATGTGTCATTCATATCACTTGAGATTGGTCTTCGAAAGATGCTGGCACTATTCGGTTCAATTAAATCCTCATAAGTGCATCTTTTGTTTGAAGTCAGGTCGTTTAGTAGGATTCATCGTTTCAAAGGAGGGCATAAGAGTCGATCCCTTAAAGGTTGAGGCAATACTTCAGTTGTCTCCCCCGAAGAACATTCGTCATCTTCAGTGTTTGCAAGGTATGGAAAACTTCTTATGAATATTTGTGGTCAACTTTGCCAATTTGACTAGAGGCTTCATGTGTCTCTTGAAGAAGGATATTCCCTTTGAATGGGATGAGCGAGCCCAGGAATCCTTTGATGCACTTAAGAAAGCCCTAGCATCGGCCCCGGTGATTAGTCCTCCAGATTATAGCCATGATTTCCTATTATATGTGGCTGCATCTTTAGAGACGGTTGGTATGGAATTGGTTCAGGAGGATGAGGAGCTCCAGGAGCATGTCATATATTATCTAAGCTGAAACCTTATTGATGCAGAGATTCATTATTCTCATGTCGAGAAGCTTGCTTTAGCAACCGTACATGCGGTTCAGCATTTGAGACATTATATTCTCCTTCGCCAGACCTTGGTTGTGGCCCATGTCAATCTGTTTCAGTTCATCCTCACACGAAGGATGATTGGGGGAAAGTATAATAAATGGATTGTCATTCTGCAAGAGTTCGATCTCGAATTTGTTTCGGCAAAGTCGAAGAGGTCATTAATTTTTGCAGAGCTTATATCGAATTTCTCGAGCGAGGGCGAGGAGTTGGTTTGTGAAGATACGTTTGTCGATGAACACATATTCTTAATCTCAACGTCTGACCCATGGTATGGAGATATCATAGTATATCTGCAAACACAGAGGACCCCTACTCACCTCTCGCGAGATGAACAACGACGATTACGTCACGTCTCTAAGAACTACCTTATAGTGGACAATACTTTGTACTACCATGGGGTAGATTCCATTTTATGACATTGTTTAACTCGTGAGGAGGCTGAGGTTGTGCTGAATGATTGCCACGGAGGGGTGTGTGGTGGTCATTTATCTGGGATTTCTACAGCTCAAAATATTTTGAGAGCAAGTTATTTTTGGCCATCGATCTTTAAAGATTGTGTTGATGCGATCAAGAGGTGCCACCCTTGCTAGGTGTTCACATGAAATATGCGCTCGAAGCCTGCCCTATTACATCCCATTATCACCTCCGGTCCCTTCACCAAGTGGGGGCTCAATTTTATGGATTGCAACCCAATTTCGGCTGGGGGGCACCATCATATCATAGTGGTTGTGGATTATTTCACGAAATGCGTTGAGGCAATGCCTACAGTAAAATCCAACGGTGAGACATCCTCTCACTTCGTATTCAACCAAATCATTACTCAGTTTGGGATTCCGAAAGATCTTGTCACTGACCATGGCTCGCACTTTCAGAACCGTATGATGGAAGAGTTGGAATCCAAGTTAGGGTATAAGAAAAAGCACTCCTCTTCTTACTACCCCCAAGCGAATGGATAGGTTGAAGTAGTGAATAAATCACTTAAGTCCATTCTCCAACGAACCATCGCACAGAGAAAGACGAATTGGCATATTATGTTATACCCTGCTTTGTGGGCATATCGAACCGCGGTTAATACTGCCACTGGTTTTTCTCCATATCAGCTTGTGCATGGAGTGGAGTTGATATTGTCGGTTGAATGTGAGATTCCTTTGTTCAAGCTAGCTGTGGAACTCTTACCAGACACTTCACCTTTGGAGGAGCGTTTGGTTCACCTCGAGCAACTTTATGAGCAGCGTCGAGATGCCTTGGTGGCTCTAGAGGTGTTGGCACCCTGAAATTCGCAAGCAACAACAGTAAGGGATTCTCCCCAGTAAACGTTCCCAACTAGCCCGTTGACTGTTTGGTATAGGGAATCCATCCGGTTTACGGTCTGGCTACCGTAGGTCAAAGTAACAAAACAAAGGCTTTACCGGTTGCGGCCCGGTCCACCGTGAATTCTGTATTTTTGACTTAATGTATGATATGCAAGTGCCTAATTTACCATGCAGGGTGATAAGATGCAAGGAGCAGTCACAATGTGATGCGCAGGTTCTTACCTCTCGTCTTAGACTCACTAGCATCCCAATCACAGACAACAAGAAAAAGAAACTAACTACCTAAACTATCCCTAGGGAGCAGGATTATCACTTGTAGGTGAGTAATACATTTTGTACATGCATTATGAAGAGTTACAGTTAGATGACACTTCTTTCAAGACACACGAACAATTACAGATATTTAAACAACCAGATAGCCGATTCTTTTATGAACAACATTTATTACTCACAGTGGAAAACATCCCAAAAGATACTGAAGAACATTCAACAAGAACATAGGTTCAGGAAGTTAAATACTCTCACAGTAAATGAAACACAGCTGAAAATGAAATAGTTCCTCTTCAACATTATTCATTTAGTCGCATTGATACATTCCACATTTCTCTCTCTCCAGTAGGAAAAAGTTGCACTTTCTGACTGTAAAACGAAGTAGTTCCTCTTACAAGCAAAAGAGTTTACAAATTTTTCCAAGAGAAAAAAGCCCCTTCTAAGTCCTACTTTCAAATATTTAAACTACAATTACCCCATGCTTCAGTTTCCCTCAGACGCATGATCTTTCCATTTCTCAAACACTTCACATTCCTATATCTTGTCTGTATGCAATCATGAACCACTTGGTAACTGATCAGTTGTTTGGGTCCGCGCATTTATAGCTCTGGATTTTGTCTTTTACTCCCCTGGCCCTCCTGGCAATCCTCCTGGTTTCAGTTATACTTCTGCCAAAACGGTCCGTCTTTCTCCGCACCACGGTAGATTGACCGATCTCCTCAAAACTGCCTGCAATCAAATCGACAAGCATCATTCAAAAGCATCAAATTTTACCAATTGAAATGACTATTCCACAAGGAAAACCACCAGGCATACTACCATTGTATCATCATAAATTTATCAGTTGCTGACACTACTACCTCGACCATCTCCAGATCGGACAACCTTACCGGGGGCGGCAACAGGGAAACTTATCGATGGCTAAAATACCAACACCAGAAGGGTAGACCACTCCCTAGGCGGGAAACTTAAAATTGACAATCAAAGGATATTAACATCGGGGGATAAACTGCTTTCCCAGCCGTAGCGGCAGAAGAGAAATAAGCTGTAGGTAAGCGAAACGCGGGCAGGAAAATGCTATCAGTCGGAAGTTGGACGGATTTACACTTCGGAAGCTGAAAGACTTTGGGAGCCACAACGACGGAAAAGAGAAGGCTAGAGCCATGCGATGCAAGTCGGAAGTCGATCAGATTTGTACTTTGGGGCCCAAATGACTTCCACAGCCGCAACGGCGAACGAGAAACGGCTTCGAGTACGCAGCTAAATCAGGTTAACACGCATCGGCAGTCGGATCTTTTCACACTTCGGATGGCAAAACAGTTTGGGAGCCGCAATGACGGATGGGAAAAGGCTATCAGCCGCCGATTTAACAAAAATGACTTAAGTGTTTCGGACAGCTTTTCAAATCAACATCAGATAGAAAATCTGCCATACCTCTGCAACGGCGACCACAGCACAGACAACTGGTTTGATCAACAAGCAAAACAAACTTAAAAGCTGCGACTCACCATAAACTGCAACGCAATCAAAATCTGAACCTTGGTCAAGAGTTAAGTGTTTGTAGCCATTAAAAATTAAAACACAGACCGACAACTCAAAGGATTCAACGATCAAAGCAAAACATGAGGAGGGTTACAAAATTTAAGAAATTTGGGGAGAAAAGTTGCAGCTGCAACAATTGGCAATTACCTGGTGAACCTAGATCTCTGGGCGATTAACCTTTGAGTGACAGACTGTCTAACAACAAATGCATTCTATTGAATTTTTTCAGCTATCTGGATTTCTCGAATGCCGGAAGTGTGTACCTTCAATCATTGATAATAGTCCAATTTGGGAGAGTGGAAACCGAGATTTTCAAGTCTAGATAACTTTGTTGAGGCCAGAAAATGAGTTTCATTATTACCTTTGTCTTCAGGTAGCTGACAGCTTGGACACCATAGGATTGTAGCACATGGTAAACATAAATATTCATTTGTTCCTCGTTCCCATGCCATTTTAGCACTTTTTTGTGCTTTTTGGACTTTTGTCCCTTTTCATATGAGTCCTCCTGTACGCCTTTCTTATTGAATTTTAATTCAGGATCCTCTATCCCATAGTGTCCTTTTGTGTGAGTGGTGTACTTCAAGTTTCAGCTCACGGAAGGAGAGGATATTTTGGCAAATTAGTATTTATGGTTCAGCACCTGCTTTGATTTATGATGCTTTCATAGGAGTTTTCCTCTTTATTTTCCTTTTGGCATTCGTTTCTTGGCATGGGATCATTTATGTTTAACATACTGTTCACCTTGCTCCTTTCCATGGGTCTTCTGCTGTCGCTCCTTAGAACATTTTAAATGTGATGTGGATGGATCCCAACATAGTATTCCAGACTCTCTGAATCCGGTTTATTACACAGGGATTACGAAGGACTTCAATGCACACAGAATTATTCGAGAAAACGACTAAACTGGAAGAAATTCTTTTATATAAATAGAAACCCACAGTCTGATCACTGAATTGTTCATCACTCCCAAAAATTTTGATGTTCCCCAAGCAACCACGGGTTCATCCCCTTTATTGAAAACAATAAAAAATCAAACTAAAGCAAACTGAAAAAACATGACTCAAAGACAGCCAGACGGATTATTTATATACGAGATAGAAGAAATCAAACAAACTCAGGAAAAATAAGGCTTGAGAACCAAACCATTTACTGGTAGGTTCTCCTCCCACCCCTGCAGATCTTGCAACTTGTAAGTAGAAGGACCAAGCTTGGCTGCAATCTGAAAAGGGCCTACCCACAACTGCTGGAATTTGGTATGCTTTCCCTTCTCATCATGGGGGTGGTCCCATTTGAGGACTAGGTCTGCTACTTCAAAGTCTTTTGTCCCAGCTTTATGCTTGTCAAACCATCTCTTAACTGACTCTTGTTGTTGCTTAAAGCGTCCTTTGGATTTATATCTAGCCTCTTCTACTTTCAGGAGATTATATATTCTTATCTGTAAAACTTCATCATCAGACCCTCTAGACTCTTGAGCTAGTATGGAATATGGTAGCATGATATTGGGAGGAAGAATGGCTTCTTTTCCATAGACAAGGGTATAAGGAGACACTCCAATTGCAGACTTGGGGGTGACTCTATCAGCCCAAAGGGAATTTGGTAATGCTGAGTGCTAACTCCTCTGGTTTTCTACCACAGTCTTTTTTAAAATTCTAATCAAATTTTTGTTAGAGGATTCAGCCAGGCCATTTCCTTGTGGATAGTAATTAGCAGAATAATGCAATTTTATCCCTTTATCATGAGCAAATGCAGTCAATTTAATTGATGAAAAGTATTTAGCATTATCAAATACTAACGAAACTGGAACTCCAAACCTGGTCATGATATGATCCTGCAGGAAACTGATGACTTCGTCTTCGTTTATCTTGCGCAGCGGGATAGCTTCGACCCAGCAAGTGAAATAATCAGTCGCGGCCAGAATGTACTTGTGCTGCAGAGAGGAATTTGGTTTTATTTCTCCAATAATATCCAGCCCCCATTGCTCGAATGGTTCTGTGATCATCACAGGATTTAGGGGTGCTGCTGCTTTAGGCTGTCTCCCACCACACCTTTGGCAAATATCACATTTCCTGACATGTGCATGTGCGTCTCTAAAGAGCGTAGGCCATTAGTAACCCACCCTAAGGATTTTGTGAGCTGTGGTATCCCCTGAATAATGTCCTCCAGCAGGACCGTCATGCAATTATGCCATCACTTTCTTTGCATCTTCCTTTTCTAAGCATATGAGAAGAACCTTGTCATAATTCTTTCTGAACAATACCCCTTCCACAATTTGATAAGATGCTGATTTAAGACGTAGCGCTCTTCTTTTCTTGGAATTCCAATGTTCAGGTAACAGCCCTGCCTGCAAGTAATGCACAAGGTCTCTATACCAAGACTCGGGAGCTGTAAATAAAGGACATACATCCATTACATGTAATTCGGCCTCATCCCCCCAGGCTTGTTCTTCATTGTTCCCACTTTTAGTCATAAATTTACACAACCCTTGACCTTTAACTATAGAGGCTGGCTTGAATTCAAGGTCGTATTCTTGAAGAGCCGTTACCTAGTTACCTCTTCTTTCTCCTAATTCCTTCTGTATAAGAAGAGATCTTACGGTTGGGTAGGGAACTATTACCTTGGTTTGATTCTTTAATATATAAGGCCTGAATTGCTTTACTACTTTGAATACTGCGCAAGCTTGTTTATCAACAGCTGGGTAGTTCAATTCGGCCCCTTGTAGGCCATTACTCATAAAGGAGATTGGGAATTCATCCCCCCCTTCTTCTTTCTGGGTGAGCACAGCTACCAGTGAATCATCGGATGCAAATGTATACAGAATAAAGTCTTTCTCAAAGTGTGGGATTTTCAAGGAGGGTGTGTGTGCAACAACAGTTTTATTTTTTCTGAAAGCATTCTTCTCAAGTTCAGTCCACTTGAATTGTGCATTTTGCTTGACCATCTGCTACAGCGGCTTAACAGTCTGGGCGAAATCAGGCACAAAACTTCATACGAAATTTATGGTTCCCATGAAGGATTGCATCCCATTTTTATTATGGGGCAAGGGGATTTGTTCAATAGCCTAATTCTTTCTGGATCAATGGAGATCCCTTGCTTTGAAACTATGTGGCCCAACAACTTTCCTTCCGTGACAGCGAATACACACTTTTTAGGATTGAGTGAAATGCCATACTTACGACAGCGTTCGAAAATTTGCCTTAAGTGAAATGTGTGCTCTCCCCTTCTCTTCGAGAATATTGTAATATCATCAAGGTATACTACAACGCTTCGGCCAATCAGCCCGTGGAAAGCTATGTCCATAGCCCTCTGAAATGTTGCTCCAACATTTATAAGCCCAAAGGGAATCCTTCTGTAGGAAAAGGTTCCCCACTTGGTTTTGAACGTTGTCTTCAACCAGTCTTCCTCGGCTACTAATACTTGATTGTAGCTAGATAAATCGTCTAATAATGAAAAAAGTTTAGAACCAGAGACCATTTGCAGCAATTGCTCCATGGGTGGCACAGGGTAGTTATCTTTATCAGAAGCGTGGTTTAGATTCCTGAAATCCACGCAGAGCCTGATTTCCCCATATTTTTTTCTTACTGGTACCAGATTTGACACCCACTCAGAGTGTCTAACTTTGAAAATGATTCTAGCATCCAATAATTTCTTCACTTCACTCTGAACCAGCGGTTCCAACTTTGGATGCATTTTTCTCAACGGCTGCTGATATGGGTTGACGCCTGCTTTAATGGGGATGACATGTTTGATGATGCTCGTATCGTATGTTTTCAAGTATTCGTACGTCCATGCGAAAATATCTTTATATTGTTTAAACAAACTGATGAACTTGTCTCTTTCAATTGGTGAATAGCCTTTTCTGAGATTCACAAATTTAGGATTCGTTTCAGTCCCTAAATTAATCAACTCAAACTGCAGAGATTAGCTGTGGGTCTTCACGTTGGGTGGTCCTCTGAATTTTTCATTTAAATCGAACATTTTTTCCAACGTTCTGACTCCTTTAGGAATGAAATTATCGTATTTCATCTCAGCCTGATGCTCTTCATCATCTATGATCGCTCCTTTAAACACTTCATCATTCGTTAAACATTCTATGATCTGCTGGTCATCATCGAACACTCATAGGTTCGTAATCATATCAGGTACAGAGGGCCTGAAAAGCAGTTCAACAGAGCATCGATTATTAGTGGGTACGAGTCTAGCGGCTGATGTGGCCAACAGATCAGCAGCTGCGTTTTTAATTCTTGGAATTGAAATAATGTTAAATGCATTAAAATATTTTAGCAAATCCCATACCTCATTCTGGTAAGCCTTTAAGTGAGGAGAAATACAATGTATCTGATTCCGGATTTGTTTCACAATAATTTCAGAATCCCCAAAAACTTTTAGATTACTTACCTTTAATTCAATTGCCTTCTTTAGTCCCTGCACCAGTGCTTTGTACTCAGCTGTATTATTAGTACACTCAAACTCTAATCTACATGAAAGGAAATGTTTATTCTTCTGTGGGTCAATCAGAACACATCCAACCCCTGACCCTTCTAATGTCTTAGAGCCATCGAAAAATAAAGTCCAAAAATCATTAACTACTGAAAATGAATCTACTCCTACTGTTAAGTCTACTATTTTACAGTCAATCTCATCAGCCTGTGAGAATCGAAGGAGATCAGGCTGGGTATCAGATGTGTTGCTGGCTTCTTCTACTTGGTAATTACCTGGTTCCAATTCAATAAAATAGTTTCCCAATACAGAATCCACTGGTACATTCTTCTCCTCCAGTTGAGTAACATTGTACTTCATGTGAGGCTCTCTTAAAATCTTGATCTAGTTCAGACTTCCTTTGTATGGCAACCACAGTTGCAACCAATCTGAGGCAAAATATCCATTTAATTTAGCCGACCAATCTCTGCTCAGGACGAGACCGTAAGCATCTGGTATATCAGCCACCACGATGTTAATAACTTGGAAAACTTTGTCATTAGATGCCAGACGGACTAGGACATCTTCCAGCTCACCAATTACCTTTACATCCATTCTGTCCAAGTGAACCACCCTCCACGTGGATGTCTTGGGCTGCCCATTGATCTTTTTACAGACTGATATGGGAAAAACATTTACTGATGCCCCTGAGTCTACCAAGAAGTTATGTACATTATGATTGAAAATTTCAAACATGAGGAGGAAAGGTGGATGTTTTCTTTTAGACTTACCTCCCACACTGGTTTCCCCAATTTATTCCTCTTCTTGAGGTTGATTGTTAGTGGGCAGCTTCTCATCCGATGCTTCAAGTGCTTTCAACAGTCTTTCCTTTTGCTGCCGCATTTTACACATTTCGAATAGTGGAACAATCTCTTTTATCTTCTTTAAATCCTCCACAATGTCATAATGCATCGGTTGCTCAATGAGATGGGGTTTTCCAGCATTTTCTTCACTGGGCTTGGCCTGTGCGTCACTCTGCCTAGGATTTTGGCTGGTAATAGTGAACTCTAGAATTTTATCAGCCAAAGATTTGTCTTGAAATCTCTTCTTAACATTTCTCTGCAGCCTCTTAATCTTTGGGAGTATAATACTGTCTTCCTTAACCGTCCCTTGGCTCCTCGTGGCTAGGTTGGTTTCCATAACGTCTTTACACCCCTGAGTCTTTTCTTCTTCAGCATCAAATAGTGAGACAGAATTCCATAAATCCATGGTTTCCTTTTCCTGTTCTTTAGTAGACGTAGAAGCATAATTTTCTTTTCTTTCTTCATTTCCCTCTTCTGTCAATCTAGAATCTAACAGCTGATTCATGACCAACGTCATTGAATTTATCCACTGCGGACAATTCTTCTCAGAGTGTGGCTATTGGTGGAACGTGCAAAAATTATCCAAGCCTACCTCTATTAAATTCATAGATGCAGTATTGTGCGGAGGAGGTTGAGACTGGTGGTTATCCTCTCTTTTCTTATAATATGGCTTATAAAACTTTTGTGCTTCCTTTTCTTTCTCCATATCTATGATTTTATTGGAAAGCTTCTGCATCATTTTGGCCATATTTTCCAAATCTGGAGACTTTTCTTCCTTAGGCTTAGTAAACAGTAAGGATTTTCTTCCTGTGTCTTTCTCTCCAGACTGTTCTGGATAGTCTTCAATGTTCTCTCTTTCAGCTTCCACCACTTCCGCTTCTTCATAGGTTTCTGCCAAAGTAGGCTTGGCCCTACCTTTAGCAAACATGGCCAAATCAGGGCCTAAAGATGAAGTATAGTATTGAATAAGAACTTTGTCTGAAGGCTTATCTGTTTCAGAGAAGTTCTTGAGATATGCAGCAAACCTTTGAGTGAAACTGTGCACTTTTTCTTTTCTTTCTTTCTTCAATGCACACAGCCCTTTCATGAGAGCTGCATGAGTTTTCTGAGTTGCATACTTACTTCTGAAAATTCTTTCGAAGGTATCCCAATCAGGGATAGAGTTAGCAGGGAATCCAAAGTACCATGATGCTGCAGCTCCTTTAAGGGTATGCGGGAACAGTCTGCATATCATGTCTTCATGTTCCCCGGCCCTTAATCCCTCAATTGCCAAGTAAAAGCTTTGTAGGTGATCATCTACTAGTATTTTCTCATTGGGATCAAACTTGGGCAACATCTTGTCAAATGCTTGAGGTAGGTCATGTAAGGGAGGTGTAAGGTTTAATGGTGATCTGGCTCTCCATGCAGGTGGTGGATTTGGTGGGTTAGGTGGTTGATTAGCATTTACTCCTGCCATGAGTCTGGGTGGGGAGTGAGGAGGTGAACCAACTGGAGTATGAGCAGGAGAATTATGAGGGGTTTCTGGGCCTTCTTGGTTCAAAGGTAGTACAGCTTCCTATAAGGTTGTTTCTACAAGTTCTTCCCAGTCTCCAACCAACACTGAGTCTTCTGCTACAGGGCGGTCTTTCCTTTTATACTCTCTCCTGGGCAGTTCAGGGATGATTGGCAATCCTCCAATCTTCTTTACGTATGCTTTGGTGTGTCTTCTCAGATCATTAACAATTTCGTTACCAATAGAATATAGATGTTATCTTTCTTCTGGAATTGGATTATGAAACCTACTTCTTTCAGAACTATTACCAGTGGAATATTCTCGGGAAAATGGGTTTCCTCGGTCAGCCATGCACTGGTGGCCCTCCTTCTAGAGCAAAAAATATTGGGGCCCTGAAATTTGCAGGAAACAACAGTAAGGGATTCTCCCCAGTCAACGTTCCCAACTATCCTGTTGACTGTTTGGTATAGGGAATCCATCCGGTTTATGGTCCGGCTACAGTAGGTCAAAGTAACAAAACAAAGGCTTTACCGGTTGCGGCCCGGTCCACTGTGAATTTTGTATTTTTGACTTAATGTATGATATGCAAGTTCCTAATTTACCATGTAGGGTGATAAGATGTGAGGATCAGTCACAATGTGATGCATAGGTTCTTACCTCTCGTCTTAGACTCACTAGCATCCCAATCACAGACAACAAGAAAAAGAAACTAACTACCTAAAATATCCCTAGGGAGAAGGATTATCACTTGTAGGTGAGTAATACATTTTGTACATGCATTATGAAGAGTTACAATTAGTTGACACTTATTTCAAGACACATGAACAATTACAGATATTTAAACAATCAGATAGCCGATTCTTTTATGAACAACATTTATTACTCACAATGGAAAACATCCCAAAAGATACTGAAGAACATTCAACAAGAACATAGATTCAGGAAGTTAAATACTCTCACAGTAAATGAAACATAGCTGAAAATGAAATAGTTCCTCTTCAACATTATTCATTTAGTCACATTGATACATTCCACATTTCACTCTCTCCAGTAGGCAAAAATTGCACTTTCTGACTGTAAAACGAAGTAGTTCCTCTTACAAGCAGAAGAGTTTACAAATTTTTCTAGGAGAAAAAAGCCCCTTCTAAGTCCTACTTTCAAATATTTAAACTACAATCACCCCGCGCTTCAGTTTCCCTCAGATGCATGATCTTTCCATTTCTCAAACGCTTCACATTCCTATATCTTGTCTGTATGCAATCATGAACCACTTGGTAACTGATCAGTTGTTCGGGTCCGCGCCTTTATAGCTCTGAATTTTGTCTTTTACTCCCTTGGCCCTCCTGGCGATCCCCTTGGTTTCAATTATACTTCTGCCAAAACGGTCCATCTTTCTCCATACCACGGTAGATTGACCGATCTCCTCAAAACCGCCTGCAATCAAATCGACAAGCATCATTCAAAAGCAACAAATTTTACCAATTGAAATGACTATTCCACAAGGAAAACTGCCAGGCATACTACCATTATATCATCAGAAATTTATCAGTTGCTGACACTACTACCTCGACCATCTCCAAACCGAAAAACCTTACCGGTGGCGGAAACAGGGAAACTTATCGACGGCTAAAATACCAACACCGGAAGGGTAGACCACTCCCTAGGCGGGAAACTTAAAATCAACAATCGGAGGATATTAACATCGGGGGCTAAACTGCTTTCCCAGCCGCAACGGCAGAAGAGAAATAAGCTACAAGTAAGTGAAACACGGGCGGGAAAAGGCTATCAGTTGGAAGTCGGACGGCTTTACACTTCGGAAGCTGAAAGACTTTGGGAGCCGCAACGGTGGAAAAGAGAAGGCTAGAGCCATGCGATGCAAGTCGAAAGTCAGACGGATTTTCACTTCGGGGCCCAAATGACTTCCACAACCGCAATGGCGGATGAGAAACGACTTCGAGTATGCGGCTAAATCAGGTTAACACGCATCGGCAGTCGGATCTTTTCACACTTCGGATGGAAAAACAGTTTGGGAGCCGCAACGATGGACGGGAAAAGGCTATCAGCTGTCGATTTAACAAAAACAACTTAAGTCTTTTGGACAACTTTTCAATTCAACATCGGACAGAAAATCTGCCATACCTCCACAACGACGACCACAGCACAGACAACTGGTTTGATCAACAAGCAAAACAAACTTAAAAGCTACGACTCACCATAAAATCCAACGCAATCAAAATCCAAACCTTGGTCAAGAGTTAAGATTTTGTAGCCATTAAAAATTAAAACATAGACCGACAACTCAAAGGATTCAACGATCAAAGCAAAACATGAGGAGGGGTCCGAAATTTAAGAAATTTGGGGAGAAAAGTTACCGCTGCAACAAGAGGTTAATAAACGTTGCATTAAGGTCCAATATGATAAGTCTGTCCGTCCAAGAGTGTTTAGTGAAGGAGACTTGGTCCTTTTGTGGGATCAATCGAAAGAACCCTTGGGGGCAGGGAAATTTAATCCTATGTGGTGTGGTCCTTACATGGTCAAGCGTGTCTTAGAGAAGGGTGCCTATGAGTTAGTCAATTACGAAGGCACAACTTTGGTGGAGCCTAGAAATGGGCTCTATCTCAAAAAATACTATGCATGATCTTTAGCCAAGGCTGCTTATTGTATATTATTGTATAGCTTTGCATAGTTAGGTCTTTTTATTATCGTGATCGGGTTTGCAATTAGTTTTCGTTTCTTTTGGAAGATGTCAATGGAATCTTCCACCTACATAGGATTCGCGGATGGTGCAAGCCATCACACTTATCACTCAACCTCTGCTGCTTGGGTGATTTATACTCCTATGGGTCAGGTACTGTCTTCAGGAGGTGTATGTCTATGACCATCTTCCAAGAATGTTGCTGAATATAGTGCCATTATCGAGCTTCTATGGGATTCCATTTCACATGGCGTTCTATCTCTTGAGGTACGTCTTGATTTGGAGTTAGTAGTGTCACAGCTCAATGGTTTGTACCATGTTAGAGATCCAAGGTTATTGAGAAGATTCTTACGTGTGAGATTGTTAGAACGGAAATTTGACAGTATCACATATTTACACATTCCAAGAAATGATAATCAAGTTGCTGACTCATATGCTAACTACATGTTAGATTGGCATTTGTTTCATTCATAATAAATTAATCACAAACATTTTTACACATGTAAATAAATAAACTGATCACCATAAAACCTTTTATATATATCAAAAATGTGGTAATACATAGTGTCATATACAAAAGTGGAGCTTTCAAAGCTTCCATCATATAATACACAGTCGTACAAAACATATACACTCCCAGGTATCTAATCTTGTGGAGGGGGAGGGTTGTGATCATGATACGACACTAAGGCTCTAGCTAGCTGCCGGAATAAACGCACCCATGCGCGTGGCACGCCCAACACCTGTCGCTGCATGGCCTCAGAAAAGTCCTTGACTTGCGCCATGGGAACCCTATGAGTTAGTCACATGAAGTTGGTATGAATGCTCTGGAGCGTTCGCTCTGCATCCATGCATGTGATGTCATCCCCTCTTCCCCTCCGTCTATGACGTGGGAAGCCCTCTAGTCGTCGTGGTCCCACATCTGCACATGAATGGTAGATGTCACTATGTTTTGTCACGCAAAAACATGTCTTTTTGATTCCACATAATCAAGAAAATACAAAAAAATTAAATAAATAAAAAAACTTTGAAAAAGAGTGAGAGTCGAGATTCAGTACCTATCTCTCCATATGCTGATCCTGGTGGCAATGGCATGTCCGGATCCCCCCGAAAATCTATCCCTCCATAGGGGTAGTCATCTATGGCAACAATCTGTCATCGCCACCATGGAAAGAAGTCAGCTGGATATGGGTTGGCCACCCTACCACCCCCCAGTCTGCGCATAGAATCTGCCCAATGTCGTTGGGCCAGATCTCGAACCCCGTGGAGAGGAACGTCCACTCTAGGGCTCAATTCTGGAACATGCTTGAAGAAAAACATGCTCAATATGATGTTGAACCCGAAGTTCCGTATCCTATCTGCCTTACACTCACTGATCTGGCGTTTCATGTTGCTCAGTAGTGTAGTACTCCAGTCGTATATGGTTGGTCTCATACACTCCACCGCATAGAACATCAGTGGTTGCGAGGCCTGATGGAGTGAGGCTAAACCTGCTATCCATCCCATCGTCAGTAGTATGGCCTTTAGGCCCAGCACCTATATAGAATTGGTGGGGACTTGAATTCCCACCTTCTCAGTATCTGGGTAGCAGTACACAGCTACGTACTCATCGATAGTAAGCCCACCGCCTGGCCCACCTCGAGAAAGAAGGTTCACCACCTCCTCTTGTCTAGATAGACCTGTGATAAAGTATATGTCTTCCACCTCTATGGTGAGAGACATCTCATCTATCCTGAAGGACTCTGATTCTGGATCCCAATAGTCTACCAGCATCTCTAGCAGTCTTGGTTTGGCCCTCAAACCACCAAGACACCAAAACTTGTAGAGTCCGCATCCTCGAAGATCTTGTTGAGCCATCACGTTAGCCCTTACAACTTCCTCTACTTCACCATGCTCGCGCTCTCTCCATTCTAGCACCATCTTGCAAGAGAAATCGCCATATTTCCCATTAGATTCTTATAAATTTACTTGCGCAGCGTCATACGGGACTGTTTTGCAAACAACTGCGTATGTACGTGGGTTCTAGCCTATTTTCGATATCCACGTGGGACGCAGCGCTCATGTAGAGATAGCCTAAACTACCTCATTTCACCATGAAAATCAACAAAAAATTATATTGAAATGCATGAGGAGAGCATGAGTAACTACCTGGAAGAAACAGTTGTGAATTCCGCCGGCTGGATCTCCTGGAATTTGCAGTTGAAAATCAGAGCTCCAATGGGTAAAAGTTTCAAATGATTTATGTTTTTTACTATTTATAGAAAAATTTTCAAATATTTGAAAATTTTTAGCCCCTTTCCTATAGTTTTGACAGTTTCTAACCATTTTGGACCGTTTCTGACATAATTTGTGATGTAGAAGACCATTATCAGTGCCGTTTCAGCAATTCGATTGACCCGCTCATACTGATCTCAGGTATAACGTCTACACTGGAATATAGGTTAGGTTCACCACCGTTTGCATTTTTCATTACCTTATGACCATGTCACCATGATCTTAGGTACGAACCCACTCTATTATGTCACAGAACCTTCTTGCTGCTTTAGAAGTGGCATGATGTGAGTGGTAGAGCTTCACCTTACATGGGTACCCTAGTTAGCACCTTATTTGCATTTGGTGCCCATGCCGACGTTTTCTCCATTAGGGTGTGGGAGTCCATTGTATAGTACTTCCATGACATTTCGCAAGAGCCTCATACTCCTCTTGATCTTATGCTGGCCTGTTTCCCTCCGGACTCCCCTTACGTCAAGTTGTGAATCCATTATCATGAGTTTTTCCTTCCTTATTGAGATTTCTGTTGGCTCCCCTGACATTGTGTTTCAGCCATATAGCCCGAGCTTGTCTCATGTCTAGCCATGCAGAGCCATTTTTATATCCTTCACAGCTTGATTCCCTTTTTACCGGGAGGGGATTTTCCCCCGAGTGTCAATATCCTACACATGTATCCTTGCATTGAGCATAGGTATGTTCCACTGCTTGGAACTAGTTTGTTTGCCCTCATGACACTCATATCCTCCTAGTTTGTAACTATAAAGCTAGTTTATTCATTTTTCAATATTTTCAAATAACTGAAAAAGTCCAAAAAAATCAAAAAACCAAAAAGACGGAAAAGGAAAGATGTTATCTTTGGTAGTTGTCGAGTCGTGTCGCCTTCGAACAGAGCACTATATATCACATCCATTGGTTGGGTTATAGTTTGACTTAGGAGCTGTACTCGTTTATCTGAGTTTATCTCCACCGACTGGTTAAGCTTCCAGTTCCTATGGAGCCTTTGTTGATGCCTCCCGTGTCACAGAGATGTCCCAGTTTGTATATCGAGTCTATGCTTCCTTCATTCAGTCACCATACGCTGTTATTCTCTTGTTCAAAGGAAGTTGAAACCTATGTCGGCCATTCCTCAGTTATCTTGACTTTGCATGTCGGCCATTCCCGGTACAGTTACTGGTTCGTGCACCTTATGATCGAGTCCTTCCACATTAGACAGCTTTGTTGAGTACCTCGTGTTGGATGATGGGGGATGATTTAATTCCCTCCTTCTAGCGGATTTCATCCCATCGAATTCAGATCATTTATTCTAGGATTGGAATCTAGAGTCCTTTTGAGTGCCTTCAGACTTGCAGTCATCAGTGGCAGGTTCTCTTGCCATCGACAGTTTCTTGGGAATACATCAATGTCCCCTGATCGATGGATTCTCTCAAGTGTTTGACCTCAACACATCTATTCACACTTGTTAGTTTACACTCTAGTACCTTGATTCCCATTTTCATTATCGGTGGGTAATCTCGCGTCTGTTAACGGTATACATCAATGACCGGTAATCAGATGATGGACTACTATGTTCAACCTCGACACCTCTATTCGCATAGTAGGACATGTACTCGTAGCGGTTTGTGTAGAAGACCTTCCAGACTGGTGGCATCTCTTATATGCTACCTCCTTGATCGTGCCAGTGTTCATGAGATTTCAGCTCTCGTGACTTCATTCCAGTGTATGTCAGATATATCCAACCACTATGGAGATCTTGATCTATTGTATATCTTCAACCATTTTGGAGATCATAGTCCTTTGTATATCTTCATCATGGAGATTCTGATCTATGTATATTGTATTTGGCGATGACAACATATGTGATATCATGTATTATGCCTATTCATGTCCATTGTACTCTTATGTATCCAGGACTGCTATATGTACTTGCAGTTATATGCAAAGTTGTATCATTGTACTATGCTGATTGGGTGGCTGGTCTTCCATTTGGGATCCTTCATCACTCCACTTCTGGGATGGACTTATAATGTATTTCGGCCATCGTATGACCCCTCTGACCTCACACATTAGGGGGCATCTGTTATAGCAGATTTCACCACTCCAGGTGAATCACACTTTGTATGGCCTTCCCCTGTCCCGCTGCAGACTCTTTAGACCCCATGGACCATCTTTTATCCTTTGATGTTTCCTTGATCATCCCTAAAACTATATGAAAAATGATATATGCGGCTTTTTACCCGATAAGCGCGTACATACGCAGGTTTGACCCATATAACCGCATACATTGGGATGTGTGCATAATCCAAATCCTTTTGGAGTTTTCCTTGACATGGATCTGACTCATTCGACTCTTGGCCTTCCATATGCCTTAAGATCGCTTGGATTCAACCCTTCATTATCCCTTGTGAAGCTATATAAGGAACCCCTTGGTACATTGAAGGCATATAGAGAGATTGAAAGCAAAGAAACTATATTCCATTGTTGCCGGAATTTATACTTGAGTCTGCATCCCTTTGTTCCTTTGGAGCACTTTTGTGTTCTTCCCAAGCTTGCCTTTTGCTAGTGAGATTGCTATCATGAGATGGAGGATTGAGGTGGTGGAGGCCCAAGTGGGGGATTCAGTTTCTCCGGTTCGCAGACATGCCATCAGAGGTTGTATCTATCTTGTAATATCTGATTTATATTAATAAGAACTATCTTTTCCTATCCAATGATGTGTATTTGATTGAATGTTGTATCCATTGGAATATGTCAAATGCTTTTACATTATTGATTATATATGCTAGAATAGATCTAACACCATGATATATAGTATGCTTGTGTTGTTTAATTTTTTTTGAGGAAGTATTATATCAATCCAAGCTGAAGATTGGAAAGCTCAACGGGGATCTACTTCAACCGTCCAGAATAAGGTACGAGGTCTGATCCTTTAGTGTTAGACATTTTATTTCTATTGCATATTGAGAAAAAATGATTTCTGGAGTCAAAGTTGTCTGTTGTGGTACCCCAAGCCATAGGAATTTCTCTCCGTAACAGATGCTCTAGCTGTAGAGTTTGTAATTCTGCTAAGCTGTTCCAAGCATCCTTTTCCGTTTTCTCTACAAAGACTTCTAAAGCCACCTTATTTGCCTACAGATTTTGGAGTTCTGTCCTTGAATTCCTCGCTTCATTCATCATGTCCTCATATTTCCTTTTCAATTTATGACCTTCATCCCTCTCCTTCTTCAGTGTTTCTTTTAATTATGCTACGTTCTTTCTTGACTACTCAAGATCCATCATCATCCTGTCTACATTATCTTCAATAGCTTGGGTTAATGCCACCCCAACTATTGTTATCAATCTTGGATCTACATCTATTCCATACACCAATGTCTTATCAGTTATCATCTTTCTGGATTTTCCTTTAGTTTCAACCTTTTTCTCGGTTCTTTTTACAATCCTTTTCTTCTCCTTATCATAGAAAATAGTACTGAATTCAAGGATCTCCTCCCCTTCCTTAGGCATGAAAGGGATCATATTCATTCCAGAAAATGAAGCTTTCCCTATTGTGCTGCTAGAAGCTGAAATAGGCTCCTAAGGATCAAGATTATCTTGTTTGTGCCCTTGATATATATGATCATGTCCCCATTGTGTATCTACCTGCTCAGTAGTCTGTTGGTCCTTTTGAGATCCTGTCAATCTTAGACCTTCACTTTATTGCTTTCTTTTCTTTATCTTTGCTTCTTCAATTCTCTTTCTCTCCTCCTCTTCCTTCCTTGCTGCTTCCTCTGCAACTCTCTTTATTTCTTCTTCTTCATTCTTCAGCCAACTCTTTGCCACCAGTGCTATCCTTCTAGCATGTTCTTCCCTATTTTTGGCCTCTTCTTCTTCCACCTTCTTAGTCTTCTATGAAGTTTTTCCCTTTCCACCCACAATGATTATTTTCTGTTTAAATCTCTTTTTGAGGGCGGTCATGTTCTTTGCACTACTGAATGTTTCCTTGTCCTTGTCCCAAAAGTTGTTATATTCAAAATGAATGCTTGCCTCCTTGCAATGATTTGCCACCTTATTTCAGGAGTCATTCCTATGAAAGTTCATTTCACCAAAATGGAAATTATCTAGTTCTTGAACAAACTCTGTAGTCTGTTTTACCTTTGAAAAATTATAACTTCCAAGCCAGAAAGGTATTGCACGATAGGCTGCTTTCTTATGTTCGAAAAGAAAATTTACTACACCATCAATATAAACCTGTCTAAGTGAATCTCTGTGTAGTAAATAATCAGTGGCATACTTAGGGAGTAGATAAGGTGCTCTGGAACCCCCATACATTCTTATGTACAATCCTTCCTCAGTCAAATAATAGTCTCCATATTCCTCGATGACCTTGAATGCTTCTTCAGACATGCAGTTGCATTCAGTCAGGAAAATTAGGGTGTACAAAGGCATGATGAAGTGTTCACATATTTCTTTGTAGTATCTATAGTATTTGTGGGCCCAAAACAATCTATATGCTGTGTATACCGGGGTCTTGTCCCTATCCCAATTACACCTTAAGGATGGAAAATACTGGGTACACAATATACATTCAACTAGGATAGACTTCATGTAGAACTTTGATTTCTTCTGTGACACCCCTCCCAAGGCTGAGGATATGCATGCTGAGAGGCTATTAGCCACTATGTTTAACCAATTAAATATGGTTCCTTGAGTGGCCACATAGAAGATAATTGGTATCCATCCTATTTTGAAGCTTTTTCTGTGAGCTCTACCAAAATTCCTATTCAACATTAGTGCAATAAATCTATAGGGAGTCCAAAGAGCAGATGTATCATATTCTCCTGAAGTCCTGGTTCGAAAGTTATTCCCTGGTATCATCATTCTTTTAACTGTTTCTACTAGGTCCATAGCTGTCTCTTTCAACCAGCTTTTTGTCAAGTAAATTTGAGCAGGAGGCAGATGATATGCCATAGAGACATATGCAGGGCTATATGTAGCGTAGCCCTACTTAGCAGTATTTTCAAGGATCATTATAGTCACATCTGCCCTAGGAAAAATCCAGCTTATTACCTTTGAGCACGGGAACAACTCAGGTCTTATGGCGACTTTCATGAGAGCTTATTTATCAATGTTTGCATAAATGGTTAGCTCTTCAAATCCTACATCAGGTACATTTTGATTTGCAATCATCCTGTATATTTCTCCCCATTTATAGTCCGGTTCGACCCTGGTGGTAGATTTGGTATCTTCATATATATATTCAACCTTGGTGATGATTTCAACCTCTAGTTCTGCTTCAACAATAGGAGCCTTTTTCTTTTGTCTTTTGGACATATTTTATTTGCAACAATCACCTTGTCATAAACATAGCATGTTCTTAGACCATTTAAAATTTTAGCAAGTGTTTTAATAATAACAAAAAATAACTGTATCAATCTATTTACCTCTTCCATATGCATTCTGAAAAAATAAACTATACACAGTATTAATGCATGAAAAGAAAAAAATGACAAGGCAAAGAAAATCCTACAAGTTTTTGTCTTAAAACCCTCTAAGTCCACTGTTTGTAACCAAAATCATAACCCCAATAGAACAGGCTCTTCATTTTAATCCAGGCCACATTCGAACTAATCTAACCCCTCTGATAAAATCATGAACCACATTGTCACTACTGCTAATCCTCCAAACGCTAGAGCCTATACTGTGCTCTTCATCGTGGAAAACCCTAACTCGACCAAAACATTGAAAAACCTCTGCCATCCATGAAATAGGGTAAATGCAAACAAAATGTTGAAAGCCCCCCTAGATGGCCATGGAAAACCAAAGAATGGGTGGTACAGATAGCGTAACACTTGTCTGCACTGCCCCCTTAATCTTTTGGACAGGAGTAAAGCATTCATAACGGCTCAATTAGTCACGCGGGTTCAACACCCCCCCCCCCCCCC
>LPNX011089209.1:1061011-1085235 GCA_001517045.1 Pseudotsuga menziesii
ACCATCCCACGGAAAAACCTAAGTAGGGAAAACCACAGTTTCAATCAACCAATAAAAACCAAACAACAAGGTCATGGATTGCCTACCTGGAAAAATGCAATGCAGTTGACGGGATAACCCAAAAATCTCCACGGTAGCATGCTAACGAGTCGAAATCGGATAGCTGGGCACATGAAAAGTTCAATTGACAAGGACTAGAGCACAAACTTAACTTTCAATACAGATAAAGGATAAAATAAGGCTCCCCTTTGCCTATATATAGAATCCTTGGTGGAAAAAGTCGGCAGGAAAACCCTATTTGTAGTTGAAATCTCTAAACGTCGGAAGGATAGTCCAATAGACAGCCTCAATGATGGACGTAGCATCAACTACGAACCTGTGAGGTCTTAAACCTGTCAGTGTCAAAAGTTCTAAATGCTAATGGTTGAAGATTCAAAACTTAACATTTCCGTAGTGTTGATGATGCCAAGCACTATCATCACGATGATTATGTATCGGAGATCAGAAACATTATCCTTTAAAGCATCGGTGAGGAAACTAACTCCCACAACGTAGTGTCAATGATATAAAAGTATCATTCTGACTATACTCTATTAAAAAGTATCAGAACCTTAAACACCTAAGTTCTTCAGTATCGGCGAGCGAAAAAACTATTCCTCGAAACACTCATCAACTTTCTTCCGAAACGTCGGCAGCGTAGAGGAAAAGTCTTCCGATTTATTTGTCAATTGACTTCCAACAACGATAAAACAAAGTCATCAACAGTTAAAACATTTTTGAGAAAATAAAATGAAAATAGGAGCATTCATGGTATCGACAAGAAACAAACTAATCTCTCGAGACGTTCATTACCTAACTCTCGTAACGTCAACAACATAAAATACTAATGCTCTGGATTACTCATCAACCAACTCCCGAAACGACGAAAAAATAATCAACTAATCATCCGATTTCAACAACTCAATTTTTTAAGTAGAGGAATGACAAATTTAAGGAAACCAAAAAATCCTAGGCTAGCTAAAATCAAAAGGAGGGTCCAATTTTTTTTTAAAATTTGGGAACAAATTGTTGCAGCTGCAACAATTGGCGACTACCTGGTGAACACAGATCTCTGGACAATTTCTTCTTTGACAAACAGACTATTTTGACAATAAATACCAACACGCTGGATTCTTCTAGATGTCTGGATTTCCCAAATCGAAGATGTATGCACTTTAATCATTGATGATAGTCCAATTTAGGGAAAATGGGAATCAAGATTTCAAAGTCTAGATAACTCTTTTGAGGCCAAGGATATGAATTTCATTTTTTACCTCTGTCTTTGGGTAGCTTCCAGCTTAGACACCACAGGATTGTAAGATATGGTAAACATAAATATTCATTTGTTCCTCATTCCCATGCCATTTGCACTTTTTGTGCTTTTGGACTTTTGTCCTCTTTTGAGTCCTCCTTTATGCCTTCTTTCTGAAATTTTTTTAATCCAGGTTCCTCTATCCATAGTGTCCTTTTGTGTGAGAGATGTATTTAATTTCAGCTCACAGACATAGAAGAACTTTGGAAATCTTGTACTAATATGGTTTATTATTTTGTTTTGATACATATTGCTTTCTTAGGATATTTTGAATCTTATTTTCCTTTTGCCTTTCAATTCCTAGCATGGAATCATTTAAATGTAATATATTGTTTACCCTGCTTCCTCTCCATGGGTATTTTGCTATCACCCCTAAGACATTTTTAATGTGATATGAATGGAGCCTCAAAATAGTATTCCATACCTTTTGATCCTGATTTATTTCACAAGGATTAAGTAGGACTTCAATGTGTTCATAACCATTTAGGAAAACTGCTAAACTAGAAGAAGTTCTTTCGAAATAAATTAACAGTATACAGTCTTGTAATCAAAGATTTAGTTAATCTATAATTCTGATGAACTCCATGCAACCAAAGGTCATGCTTCTTTATTAAACACTTAAATAAATCAAAACCTAATTAAAAAAAGAACAAAAATCTTCAAAAATAAAACAAACCAATCAGTTTATTTATTGAAAAGACAACCAAAAAATGAAAAATCAAGAAAAATAAGGTTTGAGAACTAAACCATTAACTGGTAAGTTCTCTTCCCACCCCTGTAAGTCTTGCAATTTGTAAGTTGAGGGGCCAAGCTTTGCTGCAATTTGAAAAGGGCCCACCCATAAATATTGAAACTTAGTGTGCTTTCCCTTTTCATCGTGCAGATGATCCCACTTAAGAACTAGATCTCCTACTTCGAATTCTTTGTTCCCATGTTTATTCTTATCAAACCAACATTTCACTATTTCCTGTTGATGCTTAAATATTTCTTTGGCTTTGAAACTAGACTCTTTCGACTTCAAAAGGTTATAGATTCTGATTTGTAGGATCTCATTATCGGTACCTCTAGACTCCTGAGCTATTATGGAAGACTATAGCAGAATGTTGGGAGGAAGAATAACTTCTTTTCCATAAACAAGCATGTATGGTGACACACCTAAGGAATTCTTGGGTGTGACTCTATCGGCCCAAAGAGCATTAGGTAATGCTAAATGCCAACTTCTCTAATTTTCTATTACGGTTTTCTTTAAAATCCTAATCAAATTTTTGTTTGTAGATTCTGCCAAACTGTTTCCTTTTGGGTAATAGTTTGCAGAATAATGCAACTTGATTCCTCTTTCTTTTTTTTTCCCAGGATAAAAAGCATAATTTTATTTCAGCCAAGGCGAATCAAAATTACATTTTGTAGATGCAAATGCATTAGGAGCATATAGCTCAAGTGCCAAAGCAAGCGGTCAAAAAATAGACCAAAGGTCTATGATAAAAAAAGATAAAACTATAATACAACATAGTACATGGTAATCAAGGATGAAAATATGTCTCTATTTTCCCTTTTTTCCCCATCTTCTTTCTTTTCACTTCAGTGCAACCCTCCTGCGGAGTGACAGCTACGATCAATTGTTTACCTGTAATCTCCCCTGGCTGCTGAATAGTAACTATATATTTTTTAGAATCTAAGCTTTATGTTTCATGTTCACACTTTAGTCCACTAAAAGAAGCATCCATAGGATTCATTTCATTTGGTAGTGTTTCCGCACCATTGTTCTTTTTTCCTGGTGTTTGTGCATCCACTGATTCATATTTCATCATATTTTCCTCATTTTTCTGTACTTCCTGTTGTTCTTCGTCTTCAATTTCCTCATCCCCATCCAGTGATGGAGAATAATCTGTTTGCCAATTTTTACGGATAGATGTCTGCCCCTTTTTTTTCTTTGTGAAATTTCTAGGGAGTGGGCATGTGTCTTGTAGGTGACCCGTCAAATGACAGAATCTACACCTAAAAGCAGTATTTTCATAGTCCAACCTCTGAATCCAGTTGAAAGATTCATGTTTCAGCTGTAATCTATTTGAAAGTCCTTTGCTAAGGTCAATCTCCACACAAATTCTTGCATAGGTAAATAATCCCTGTTCTTTCCTGTCGTTATCACTTTTGATATACCTTCCCAGAAGATTGCCAATGTCTTTCAGTACTAAGTGGTAACTTGATTCCTCTTTCATTAGAAAATGTAGTTAATCTAATAGAAGAAAATTAAGCATCATTATAAAAAACCAGGGAAATTGGAACCCCAAACCTGGTCATAATGTGATCTTGTAAGAAATCCATGACTGCATCTTCATTTACTTTGCGTAATGGAATAGCCTCGACCCATCTGGTGAAGTAGTCAGTTGCCGTCAAAATATACTTGTGCTGCAAGGAAGAATTTGGGTTTATTTCTCCAATAATATCAATTCCCCATTGCTTGAATGGTTCTATTATCATCATTGGTTTTAAAGGCCATGCTACTTTAGCTTGTGTTCCACCACCTCTTTGACAACAATCACACTTTCTTACATGAGCATGAGCATCCTTAAAAAGTGTAGGCCAGTAATATCTGGCTTTGAGAATATTATGGGATGTTGTATCTCTGAAAAAATGACCTCTAGCAGGCCCATCATGCAATTATGTTATGACTTTCTTTTCATCTTCCTGTTCTAAGCACCTGAGAAAAACTCCATCGTAATTCTTTCTGAACAATACTCCATCAATTATATGATATGAAGCTGATTTAAGACGTAATTCTCTTTGTTGTTTAGAATTCCAATGTTTCGACAAATATCCTTCTTGAAGGTAATGGACTAGGTCTCGGTACCAAAAATCTGGAGCTGTGAATAGAGGACATACATCCACCATATGTAACTCGGCCTCATCATCCCAGTTGTTTTCTTCATTGTTTTTACCTTCAGCCATTAGTTTACACAATCCTTGTCCTCTTACTATCGATGGTGTTTTGAAATCAAGATCATATTCTTATAATTCAGTTACCCAGTTGCCTCTTCTTTCTCCTAATTCCTTTTGTACAAAAAGAGATCTCACAGCTGGGTGTGGAACTATTACCTTCGTGCGATTCTTAAGTATGTATGGCCTAAATTGTTTTACCTCTTTAAAAGCTACATAAGCTTGTTTATCAACCATTGGATAATTCAATTTAGCTCCCTGCATACCCGTACTCATAAATTATATGGGGTACTCATCTCCCTCATCTTCCTTCTGTGTAAGCACCTTTGCCAATGAATCATTGGACGCAAAAGTGTACAAAATAAAATCTTTTTTGAAATTTGGACTTTTGAGTGACAGTGCATGAGCAATAGATGTTTTTATCTTACTGAATGCATTCGTTTCCACATCATTCCACTTGAATTGTACACTTTGTTTAACCATTTCTGCAAAGGTTTGACAATTTGAGCAAAATCTGGTACAAACCTCCGCACAAAATTTATTGTCATCATAAATGATTGCATGCCTTTTTTGTTATGGGGTAAAGGGATTAGTTCTATGGATTTAATCCTTTCTGGGTCTATGGAGATCCCTTTCTTAGACACCACATGACCCAGTAGCATTCCTTCTATGACCACAAACACACATTTCTTAGGATTAAGTGAAATACCATATTTCTGACAATGCTTGAAAATTTGTTTAAGATGGAATGCATGTTCCTCTCTCTTTTTTGAAAATATTTTTACATCGTTTAGATATACCACAACACTACACCCAATTAGACCATGGAAATCTATATCCATGGCCCTCTGGAAAGTAGCTCCAACATTAATAAGTCCAAAGGGCATTCTCCTGTATGCAAAAGTTCCCCACTTGGTTCTGAATGTAGTTTTAAGCCTGTCCTCTTTAGCTAGTAATACATAACTATAGCCAAAGAATCCATCTAATAATGAAAACAATTTAGAACCTGAAACCATCTACAGTATTTTCTCCATGGGTGGGACTGGATACTTGTCTTTATCTGACGCACGATTTAGGTTTCTGAAATCTACACAGAGACTAATTTCTCCTGACTTTTTTCTTATTGGCACCAAATTAGAAACCCATTTCGAATGTCTGACTTTGAATATAATTTTAGCATCCAACAAGTTTTTTGCTTCACATTGAATTAAAGGTTCTAGCTTCGGATGCATCTTCCTCAAAGGTTGTTGGTAAGGCTTGACTCCAGCTTTAATCGGGATGACATGTTGTATGATCTTTGTGTCATAAGTATTGAGCTCTTCATATGTCCAAGCAAACACATATTTGTACTGTTTGAACAAACTAATGAACTTACTTCTTTCTCCTGGAGAACAACACTTTCCCAAATTTACATATTTGGGTTCAGTTTCAGTCCCCAAATTTATTAGCTCAAATTGCAAGGATGAGCTATGAGTCTTGACATTCGTTGGCTTTCTGAATTTGTTATCTAAGTCAAACATTCGTTCCAAGGTCCTGACTCCTTAGGAATGAAGTTCCCAAATTTTAATTCTGCTTGATGTTCTTCATCATCTATTATTGCTCCTTTAAAAGTCTCATCATTCATCAAGCATTCTAAAATTGTTGATCATTGTCAAAAACCCATAGATTTGTGATCATATAAAGAATAGAAGGCCTGAAAAGTAATTCAATAGAGCATCTATTATTAGAAGGTACTAGCCTTGCAGCTGAGGTAGCTAGTAAATCAGCTACTGCATTCTTTACCCTAGGAATGGACACAATATTGAATGTATGAAAATTTATAAGCAAATCCCAAACTTCATTTTGATAGGCTTTTAAATGTGGTGAAATACAGTGTATCTTATTTCGAATTTGCTTAACAACAATTTCAGAATCTCCATATACTTTCAGATTTTTCACTTTCAATTCTATTTCATTTTTAAGTCCCTGAACTAGTGCTTCATACTCGGCTGTATTATTTGTGCATTCAAATTCTAATCTACAAGAAAGAAAATGTTTATTTTTCCTTGGATCAAAGGACACAACCAACCCCTGATACTTCTAATGTTTAGATCCATCAAAATAAAGAGTCCAAAAACTATATACCTCTACTGAATTTAAATTACAAACTACATTTGAAACTAGTTCTACTATTTTACAGTCAATCTCATCAGCCCATGAAAATCGAAGGAGATCGGGCTGAGTATCAGGTATACTACTAGCTTCTTTAGCTTGGTAATTGCCCAGTTCTAATTCAATGAAATAATTTCCCAAAGCAGAGTTCATTGGTTCATTCTTTCCCTCTAACTGAGTGACATTGTATTTCATTTGAGGCTCTCTTAATACTTTTATCTGATTGGGACTTCCCTTATAAGGTAACCATAAATGTGACCAATCTAATACAAAGTATCCGTCTAACCTTGCCTCCCAATATCGACTCAAAACCAATCCATAAGCATATGGTATATCAGCTACTACAATGTCGATGTACTGACATACCCTCTCATCTACAGATAAGCGAATTAGAACATCTTCCATTTCCCCTATTACTTTAACAGTTGTCCTATCTAATTGAATAACTTGCCAAGTAGATGGTTTAGGTTTTCCATTAATTTTCTTGTAGACTGACCATGGAATAACGTTGACTGATGCTCCTGAGTCTACTAAATAGTTTTGCACATTATAGTTGAAAATCTCAAAAGTAAGGAGAAATGTTGGGGTTTTATACTTAGACTTCCCTCCCACACTTGCCTCACCAATTTCTTCTTTAGGTTGGTTGTCATTGAGAAGCTTTTCTTCTGGTGTCTCAAGTGATTTTCAAAGTTTCTCTTTTTGCTGAGGTAAATTACACATTTCAAACAATGAGATATTTTCTTTGGCTTTTTTAATGTCTTCCACAATATCATACCCCATCTCATGTTCTTTGAGATTCTTCTTGACATTTTCATTCTTATCTTCAATAGGCTTAAGAGGTGTGTTAATTTTCTTCGGATCTTGACTTGACATGGTGAAATCAGGTTCTTTAACAGTTGCAGTGTTCTTCTATATATTTTTCATATTTTCTTGAAGTTTCTTAATCTTAGGAAGTATTGACTTATCTTCTTTTAACAAACTATGACCTCTTGTTGTCACATTGGTCTCTGATGTTTCCTCTTGTTTCAGAGAATTCTCTTCTTCTATATCAAACATTGAAACACAGTCCCATAGAACTAAAGTATCTTCTTCTTGTTTTTCTATAGATTGGTTATCTTTTTCTTCCTCCTTACTAGTTTCTGTCAGCTTGGAATCCAATAATTGATTCATTACCAGTGTCATAGAATTTATCCATTGGGGGGGATTCTTTTTAGAATGAGGTTGTTGATGAAAGGTACAAAAATTATCCATGCCTACAACAGTTAAATTCATTGCTGCAAGACTGTATGGAGGAGGTTTAGGTTGACTGTTGTCTTCCCTTTTCTTATAATAAGGCTTATATGATTTATGAGCTTCATTTTCCTTCTCTAAATCTATCACTATGTTGGATAACTTTTGCATCATCTTCAACATCCCCTCAAAATCTTGTGAATGCTCATCCTTAGGTTTTATCAATCCAAATGGAAATTCTCCGTTCGAGTATCGACGTCTTATAGGTTGGTACACAAAAGGACAATTTTGGATTGAAGGTTGCCTAAACACTATAGATGGGCATGACATGAAATGCATTCACTCTCCAACCAGCTTGCCATTTTATCTTTCTCTGTGTGGATTTCCATACGCGACAATGTCCATTGAAAATCATGTACATACGCAACTATGTTCGTTGACAACCCACGTACTGTACGCGACTATTTGCATTGCAATCCGCGTACAGATATGTACGTGGGTTTCCCTGAAAGCAACTCGCATGTCATATGCAGGTTGCCAGTATCAATAGTTGCGTACACATCCATTCGACATTAAAAATAATAAAACATGATTAATGGAGATTAGTTAAACCTTAAAAATTAACCATCTCAACTGTATCAACCTCCTCAACCTTAGAAATTGCTCTATTTTCCAAAGTATAAATAGAGGCCTTGGGGAGGGAATTAAGAGAATCAATCTTGGAGAGAAAAGTTATGCTGGTTGTATATCTTCAGAAGTATTTGGAGCAGTAGAACTCAGAGTCCTTTGGTTGCAGACGAGTCCTTGTTTCAGGCGTTGGGTTGTACACTTATCTCATTCACTATTGTTAATAAAGAGAATTCTTCTTCCAACTTTGTGTTGAGTCTCTTTCATGTATCATGGTTGATAAATATATTTGATTAGGTACTATATATGTTATTTATCTAACCTTTCATATATACATGTATAAGTTTGTACTTGGATAATTTTCTCTTTGTAGGTGAAGGAGGTGCATCCCTGAAATCTTTGGAGAGAAGCAGAGCGGGAGAAGACAAAGCTTGGATCAACCGTCGATAATCGGGTGAGTCCAATATATCTTCCTATTTCCTTTTTGTACTTTAAAGCTGATTGTCTGCAAGTTTTAGATGTATGTTGGTAACCCCATAACCTATGTTATAAGTGTGTTTATTACTGAACAACAGAACTGGTGACTCCGCTGGGGAGCCCAGACTGCTGTGGGTTATATTCTGTATATCAGTGCCCAGTATTTTCCTTGATTTAGTGTGTGGTGTCTTGTTGCTAGGGTTTTCACCCTAGCTTGTGCGAATGAGCACCTACTAAGGAATATGGATTCCTTAGTAGTAGTTCAATGATATATGAGTTAAATAATGATAAACTGAAACGAAAACTAGTCTAAATACGTTCTTGAAGCTAAAACAGTAAAAAGTAAATAACATGAAACAATACGGTGAAAAGTAAATAATATAAAGCAGAAACAGTAAAGAAATAAATAATGATCTTTATTGATGTTACCTCCAATGAGGAGGTTGATAGAGTCCGTTGCGCTGGTCCGATGTCGGTGGCTTCGAGCTCCAAGCTGCCTCTTCCCTTTCTCCGGTGGTGGAAATGGGCCAAAAAGAGTTCTCAATGGTGAAAATAGCTTAATGGTAAGCTAGGGTTTCAAGAATAATTTCGGCAGAGGGAGGATGCTTATGATAATGGATATGGAATAATGGGTCTCCATCACTTATTTATAAAACCATGTGGTTTAGGTCATCTTTTTAGGGTTTTAGCTGTTTAGGGTTTCAGCTATTTAGGGTTTCTTCTTTTTTCCTCATTATTTTATATTTTTTATTCCTTTTTGGATATTTTTGGAGGAAAAAAGGATTTTATAGCCTTTTGGAGGCATTTTAAGCTTTTCGGTGACCTTTTAGATGGTTTTATGGGTTTTTGATGGAGATATGGTAGGAAAGTGGAAAAATGAGCCATGTAATGGGGTAGATGAGGTAGTTAACCATTTTTGGGTGTTAACATGTCTTTTCTTGGTTCATACTTAGAGTGGTGTTTGAAGACCTTTAAAATTTTTCTTTTTATTTAAAAATTTTATACCTGTACGTGGGTTTCTCTTGCACATAGTCACGTACAGAGGTCGACGTACGTGGGTTTCTCTATAGCATAGTCACGTACAATACGCGGGTTTCCCTTCTACATAGTCATGTACAAGCCTGAGCATTAAAATTTTTGGGTTAGGGTTTTCTTGTCCCTGTCCCTCTATAAATTTTGTTTGCTGATTGGCCTTCTTTATAAGCATTGCACTGTGAGTTTGATGACTTTGTTAGCCATACCTTATGATTTCTTGTAAATCCCTTGAGTTCTTATTGGTTTGGATTGTATTTCTGTTAGAAACTTGAAGTGGGTTTTCCTTTTGGGTTATAGGTTCAAGTGTTGGTTGTCTGAATCAGTGATCAGGGTTCTAGACACTGTATATCCCATTCTATTCCCGAATAGTATTGGTTTGCCACTTGCCTTTGTTTGATCTTAGTGATTTCCATTCATTATTTCACCCAAGCTAGGGTTCCAAGTCTTCCTTAGTTGCTTGATCTTTGGTTCTATGAATCTTCTTTAATTCATTTTGCTTATTTTATACAGTTAGTTTATTCAAGCATACTCAAGTATTGTTCATTTAGATGCATAGTAGTGTTTGAGCAACTTGAAAAGCGAAAAGAAAACATTAGAAAATTTTTCATTTGCTTTGCATATGGTAGTTTTGTTTTCAGTTTTTAAATATAATGTCAAAAATTACAAAAATATAATCTTAGTTTTCTCTTTATTCGTTGCATTTTCATCAGTTTACATTTACAAAAAAAAGAAGAAAGAGAAGCTTGTTTTTAAGTAGTAATAATTTTGTTTGAAAGTATACACCAATTGTTTTTTACATTTCTTATTGAGTTGAAAACATCATATCCTTTCACTCCACTTGCCTTCTGAGTAAAAAATAGCCCTTAAAATAAATGAAATAATTAAAATTTATTAGTAATTTTTGTTTTTTAGGGCCATACACCTACTAGCTTAGGCTAGACTTGTGGGATAGGAAGTGTAAACTCCCCATAAGTATTTAAATTCAGACATAGTGGTCCAATCGATAGGTAAATCCTTCTCTCTATCGATAATATCTGGGAAGCTCCTCTCAAATGGGATTCAAACACGAGGCCGCTTGGAGGCATTAGACTGAGGAGATAACCCTCTGATTCCTTGTTGAAACGTAAATCATGATTTTTACACATCTGGGGATTCTGTCCTAGACAATGTTTTGGGCTCAGCTACCTTTCCCATACGTACGAATTAGGCTTGCGACTGTCCCCCCAGACTGTTGGTATAGTTAAGTTAGCCTCTAGTCTCTTGACATCTAGGGTTCATACATAGGTAAACTGGAAGGCTATTTCTGGTTCACCTTGGGTGGGATTGGAAGGTAACCCTTGTTGAAAGTGTAGGAGGGTGGTGGGTGATTCCTCCGCTTGTGCCTAAGAATCTCTTCAAGGATGCCAAGAAACTATATTTCATCTTTCTTCGGGAAAGCATATCTTTTACTCTTGCTGACTATTGAGACTTTAGGATTTTTCATAGTGATTGCTCTGTGGTTTGTCTGTGTTTAGCCGACCTTAGGGTTTGAATTGTCAAATTTACAATTGTGTAGGACCAACCTATCATAAGGTCATGAAGGTTGCAAAACCTTCCTCCTCTTATCAAATTGGAACCTCCACCTCCCCCTTAAAGGCGGAGATTGGACACGGACAGTTCATTTGAACTGATAGGAGTTAGCGAAGTTCTGGGTGAACCAGAACTTAGGGCAAACTATCTTAATTTGAAAACAGTTGAGATAGAAGACTTGCAGGCTGACAAGTTTACAATTAATTTTAATACACCTCTGACTGATTTAAACAATCCTGTGATCGTTCAGGTTCGTCCTTTTGATCCACCTATATTGGTGTCCCTATGGGAAGAATAATGTCTAGTGCAGGAGAGAGTTCTTTCATTTTCACCTCAGCCATCCTGGCTGAAGGGGTACTACCTCCCCTGGTAAGTACCCCTAGATCAAGCATACCTACTACACCCTTAAATCCATCGAACTAAGTGGTTCAACCACTACTTTCCACAAGCCTAGAAGGTGCTTCTGGTGGTATGGTCACTGGGATTCCTAGTGTACCTACAATTCCAACCTCTTTCACACACACTGCCCAGAGTGGTCCTATAGGATCCTCGGCTTTTGTCCAAGGATTTCCTTGGAATGGGGGGAATATACCCCCATCCACTCCATACGTAGGCCCACCACCCTCTTACATAGGAGTGCAGTTTGGAAGCACTAACCCTTATGGTCAAGGTTTCCAAACCCTGGTCTCTGCTCTATTCACGAGCTCTCCCTTTTTCAGTTTTAGTGGAGGGATACCCGCTCCTATATTTCAAACCCCACTTTTGAATGGGGTAGCCAAAACCTCTTATACTGCACCTTATACCAACATTCCTGTGGCTTATGGATGGAGTCCATTTCAAAGTAACCCATCCACTTCGCAACCAGTAGCAGGGGGAAACCCCACCTTTACATATGGGAATTTGGGGGCAAGTCCCTCTAATCCCCAGACTGGCACTTTTAGTGCTCTGGTTTGACCTAAGCTTCCTTTCTTGGCAATGTTAAGCTTTACTGATGAACAACCCGATGAGGCATGATCCCTCCTGGCCACCTGTCCCCACCAAATTTCCCTTGGACACCCCAAAATTCGAAGGCAAAGTAGGTGAATATCTTGGGGCTCATGCCACCACTTTTCATTTATGGTGTTCTTCCAATTCACTGAATGAAGATTCAGTTAGGTTGAGGTTGTTCCAAAGAACCTTGATGAGTACTGCAGCAAAATGGTACATTGAGTTTCCTTCTGCTGCGTTCAGTAGTTTTTGGGACTTATCTAATGCATTTCTTAGCCACTTCCAACTTCTGGTCCGATATGACTTCAGAATGGACTTGTTATCTAGGTTTAGGTAGAACAAGGCCACCCACATATTGGATCACATCCAAGAGTGGAGGAGGTGGAAAATCCTCATTAAAGCCACTATTCCTCCTGAGTTCTTACTAGAAGTGTTCCTTAAATCATTATTTCCCTATATATCTAAGGATGTATCTACTTCAGGAGTGATGAATGAGGAAGAAGCTATCCTCAGGGCCCAACGATTAGATTTGATTTACTCTCAGTCTGGGATCTTGTATGAGATTATCCCTGAGGCACCGAGGCCAACCCACGATGTAGAGAAACCTATGCTTGGACCCCATGTCGATGGTGTGGTTGGGTCCGTTAATTCTCCCACTATAGAATCTTTGGCCAAACAACTCCATCAGCTATCCGTTAAGCATTCTATGGAGGAGGCAGCAAAGGCTTCCCCATCACCCCAAAATGCAAATGTTTTTGCATAGACCTCTCAGAAGGGCAATCAACAACCCGGTGGGAAAAAGAAGAGAGGAAAGAAAGGGGAGGGAAATCAAAACAAGCATAAACCCGCAAATAATGCTTATGGGGGGAAGAAAGAAAAGAAAAGGTGAAATTCCCATGTAAGTTGTGCCATGAGGATCACCTCACCCATCTTTGTCCCCTTATGGAACAAGCCCAGAAGCTGTTAAAAGCTCAACAACCGACTGTCCTGAAGGATCCATTTCCCCAAGGGCAGAATTCTGCTTCAGCTTCGAATGCAGCAGGGGGAACCCCAAATTCCCCTGACCCCAATTATATCAACATGGTTCAATATTCAAATTTTCTACAAACCAGGAATAAGAACTATGAAAAAGAGACCTCTGAGAATGGTAAGTCTATAGGTGAAACTTCTAACCCTCTCATGATTGAGAAACTGGATGAAACTATGACCAAGATACCGAAAGGTGTCTTTAAGAAGACCTTGCATAATCCTAATGCTAGGGCTGCATCCAAATACTCCATGGTTGAAGACTTAGCCCAGACACCTTGTGCAATGTCAGCTTTAGAGGTGTTACAGAGTTGTCCCACCCAGCAGGATGCACTCTTACCAGCCTTAGGCAGTATGGACTCATCGAGTCTCATGGCGAAATTTCACTTGTTTTATGTCAAAATCTGCCTACCTTACCATGTAGCCTTATCACTAGATGTCATCCATGGTGGAAATACCATTGGAATGGAAATTGTTGACGAGGGTGCTTCTACATGTGTTATGTCGTTGTCATGTTGGAAAGCTCTTGGATCCCCAGAGCTGGTCTCGTCAAACACCTTGCTTATTGCTTTCGATGGAAGGTCATTTCATCTGCATGGTATCCTACTGGATTTTGAAATTAAGCTGGCAGGGAAAGAGGTGTCTATTGAGGTAGAGGTGATTGATGCACCTTTGGACTATAATTTTATTTTTTGAAGAAGCTGGACTTATGCCATGTCTGCTATTGCATCGGTCGTCTTTCAGGTGGTAGTGTTTCCACATGAAGGGAAGTTGGTTACTGTTGACCAACTCAATTTTACTCGAAAAGGATGCATGGAGTCTAATGAGTCTGCTACTCCATTGGTTGATCAAGTCAAACCTGCTGCACAGAGCTTAGGGGCTGGAATGTATGCATCACTAATGGGCACATTCGATCTTCCAACTCCTATTAATTATATAGGTTCTACTAGTGTGGGAAAGTCCATTGCTATGGTTGTTGATAGGACTGATCCTTGGGTTCTCCCTACCCATCATGAACCTGAAGTGCCCCTATCGATAGTGGAAATAGCTTATCAAGCTATCACACAAACCACTGTTGATCCCATTCTGGTTCCACTTTCAGTCTCAGAGGAATTAGAAGAAGTCTATCTTCCTGCTTGGGCAGAAAAATCTTTGCATTCGATGGATTGTTTAGATATGGTTTTACCTTCTGATGAATCCATTCTAGAAGCCATGTGCGGACGATATAAGATCTGTGAATATCTTCATCATCGATCCTATTTTATTCCAGAGCTAAGTAGGATAGAGAATCAAGAGTTTTAGGTGAGACTGACAGATGATGTTGATACTCCCGTTAATCCCTTACCTAGGGAAGGAATGTTTGCTGAGGGGAATATGGAAAATATTTATGCTACCATCCCTATCAAGATCTCTTTAAATTCTGACGTTGTAGAAAATATGCATATCAACACAAACTGCTCTCCTGAGGAGATTGCCATTTATACCGCCTTGTTTAAGGAATTCTGCGACATTTTTGCCTGGTCATATGAGGAGATGCCAGGAATTGATCCATCTATAGTCTATCATGAGATCCAAACATACCCTGACGCTAAACCTGTTCAAAAAAAATTGAGACCTTTTAACCCACGTAAAGTGGCGACAGTGAAGGCTGAAGTGGAAAAACTGCTGAAAGCTGGTTTTATTTATCCCATAGCTTTGAAAAAATGGGTATCCAACCCTATTCCCATTGATAAGAAGAAAGGGACCATACGCATATGTACTGACTTCAGAGATTTAAATAAATCCTATCTTAAGGACAACTATCCCATGCCATTTATAGAACAAATTATTAATGCTTGCGCGGGAAGTGAATTTTTTTTGTTTATGGATGGTTTCTCCGGATATAATCAAATCCAAATAAAATCAAAAGACCAACATAAAACTACTTTAATTTGTCCTTGGGGTACCTTCATGTACAAAAAAATGCCCTTTGGATTGAAAAATGCTGGGGCAACCTTTTAGCGGGCAATGAATTTTGCCTTCCATGATATCAAAGCCATTGTTGAGCCCTACCTTGATGATTTGCTTGCACATTCTCGTAAGAGGATTGAGCATCCGGATCACTTGTGTTTGATATTTGAACGATGCATATACTATAAAATTTGCTTGAATCCCCACAAGTGTGTATTCTGTGTCAAGTCAGGGAGACTTCTCGGATTCATTGTTTCTAATAGAGGCATTCAGGTGGATCCGTTAAAAGTTGAGGCCATTGTAAATATGCCTCCTCTTCGTTCTATCAAGCAACTTCAGAGCCTGTAAGGAAAGTCCAATTTTCTTTGATGTTTCATTATAAACTATGCCAAGATTACTAAGGGTTTCATGCGCCTGCTAAAACAAGACACCCCATTTGTATGGGATGAAACTGCACAACTCGCATTCGAGGCATTGAAAAAAGCTTTGTTGTCGGCACAATTGTTGTGTTCACCATATTACTCTAGGGATTTTATATTATATTTGGCCACGTCTGAGTCGACCATAGGGGTATTCCTAGTGTAGGAGGATGATAGGCTCCAAGAGCATGTCGTTTACTATCTTAACTGTGCTTTAGCCGGACCTGAACTGGGGTACTCCCATGTCGAGAAATTGGCCTTAGCAGCTGTTTATTCTGTTCATAGGTTATGTCACTACATCTTACTAAGGACTACAATGGTAGTGGCAGATGTTAATCCTTTTCAATATGTTTTGTCTCAATGTATAGTTAGAGGAAAATTCAACAAATGGATAGTCATTCTCCAAGAGTTTGACTTGGATTTTCAGTCCTCCAAATCCAAAAAATCCTTATTTTTTGCTGAACTTATTGGAGAATTTCCAGTGGATGAAGATGTAGTCATTGAAGAAGACTCATTCCCAGATGAGAACATCTTTTTTATTTCCACCTATGATCCCTGGTATGAAGATATACTTATCTATCTCTAGACTTTGAAGTATCCTACAACTTTCTCATGGGAAGAATGACGTAAACTACACCTACATGCTAAGAACTATCTCATCATAGGAGATACTTTATATTGTAGAGGGGTAGATTCCATTTTGCGATGATGTTTGACCCACGAGGAAGTGGAGATTGTCCTAAATGATGCCCATAGTGGAGTGTGTGGGGGTCATTTATCTAGGTTAGCAATGGCCTAGAAAATATTACGTGCCGATTATTTCTTGTTGGAGACATTTACCATCATACACACTCTTTCGGTCAAATTGGCCTAGTTAAACCACTATCCTAAGTATAATTAACATTAATTGACATCAGTGGAGCATTAATTTCCATCACCCAGTCACACCCATGCCTGCCTACAGTCAAGGAGGCTAACTTAGCCTTCTCCTATAGTCAAGGAGGCTAATTGGAGCATTCCGGGGGTGATCTGAGTGACATTAATGCACCTAATTGCTAACTGGTGGTTACAATCAGTTCAACCAGTCAGTTAAGGCACCTCCAGTTATTAAATATATTATTAAATGATTATTTATTATTACTTAATGATCTGGAGTCAACAAGGCGCCTCCACCAACTTTTGATGGCCAGTTCAGCTTTAGTTAACCTCATCGGGGTTCATTGAAGTCATGGAGCACTAGCACTTGATGGTTGGCTTGCTATGACATGTGTTTGATCTCCTTTAGTTGAGATTCAGTCATTTATTGCACTCCAACTTCAGTTAGGGTTTGGTGAGTCAATTAGGGTTTTTGTCATGTGGTTAACTGAGTGTGACTGAATGGCTAAGAGTCAGTTAAGCCAGAATCACTCACTGAATTCGAATTGTCTCCTTAGGTATTTGAATTCTTCATGGAGTTAAGATATTGCTTAGCATTGGTATTTGTAACCATTCATTGTTTATTAAATATACTGAGAGGAAACCAATTCCGGTTTCGATTATTACCAATTCATGAGTATTTGTTAATTATTCTTTGATGATTTTGATTCCAAGTTCCTAGATCATGTGCAAGAATTAATATGGTATCAGAGAATACGGCGGGACGAAGATCAATCTCTCAAAAACAATATTTTTGGCATATTTCTCCATGGAAAGTGGGCAATAGCTCAAAATTCTAGCATTGCACTAGAAGCCAAGGCTTACCACTCAATATCCCAAGTAAAGAACTTGTTGATCAAGCTTGCTTGATTGACTATGCTGGGTGTGATGAAAGCCTAGAATGTGCAGGCTGTCCGACCTTATTTTTCTCTTTTTGTTTTGATTTTCAGGTTTCTACAGGTGAAGCATTCACTACAGCATATCCAGATGGCATCCTCAGTACCTCTCTTGACTCCATACAATTTCCACACATGGAAAAATAAAATGGAGCTTCAGTTGCACTCCAAAGGACTCCATAGAGTCACCATGGACACTGAAGTTGAGCCTGGATCCGCCATAGAAAAATCAAGATTCTTGAACAAGAAGGATGAAGCCTTTGGTTTCTTGTGCCTCTCTATTTTAGAAGACCTTCTCTTCCATCTTACAGATCTGAAGATACCAAAAGAAATGTGGGACAAATTGGAATCTCTATATGGAAACCATGATGACTTGAGAGTTTACCAACTCGAAAATGAACTCATGTCTCTCCAACCTTCCAATTTCGAGACTCTGAATGATTTCTTTACAAAGTTCAAGCATACTATTTTCCTCTTGAAGCAATGCAAAGTGGAGAAGGAGGATGATCAGCTCATCCTATCCATCCTCTCCAAACTCAGGGATGATTATTTAGTTTTTGTTTCTGCATTCCGTGCGGGGAAGCTCACAACCCCCGGATGGAAGATGCCTACACTCAATGCCTTCATTGAGTCCCTAACTAATGAACATGACAAGCTTCTCCAGATGGGGATCATCCGATCTTCCTGTGATCAATCCCTCCATGTCTCAGGGCGCAAAGATGTGAAGGGTAAAGGAAAGCAGCAGAAAAAGCAGAAAACTAAATTTGATGCTCCCAAGCCTAGAGTTGAAAATCATCAGCATGATGAATCTTCTGGCTCAAGGAAGAACAAAGGAAAAGGGCACAATGGGAAAGAAAAAGTCAGGTGTTCTTACTGTGGGAAGGGTTTTCACCCTGAACATGCCTACATGAAAAAAAAGCTTGATGAAGCAACCTCTCTCCTTGAGAGGAATCACATCAATCTTCCAGAGAGCTTTCAGAGGAGAGATCACCAAGATCAGGAACCACAGCATGAGAAAGGTCATGCCCTCATGGCAAGCACTTCGAAGTCCAAAGCACTGCTGATTGATAGTGGAGCTTTGAATCACATGATGGCTGAAAAAGAATCCTTTTCATCCTTAGAGACTGGCAAATCCATCCCCATCCACATGGGAGATGACTCCACCATCATTTCCGAAGGACAAGGTATTGTAGATCTAGAAAATGGTTTTTTTTCTAATGTTTTGTATGTACCATCTCTAGCAGCAAATATCCTTAGTTTCTATTAGATGACACATACAATAATGCCTAAGAGAGTCTCTTTCAGCCCAAATTATGTTGAGATAACAGAAATTGCATCCAGGAAACTCATTGCAAAAGGCCTTGCAAATCATCATGCAAAAGCCTATGAGTTCTCTCACTTTGTTGCGGATGTAAATCCCACCGCTCTGCTAACTCATGGAAATGAGGTTAGTAGGATGTGGAATGAGAGGTTTGGCCATCTTAATTTCAAATATTTGCAGCAATTACAGAAAAACTCCATGGTTGAAGGCCTCCCGGTCATCAAGGCAACCACGGGAGTCTGCAAGGGCTGTGTGATTGGAAAACGCCCTGAGCACAAGTTTGATCGGGGGAAGCAAAACCGAGCTACAAGAATATTGGGGTTGATACATTATGATATAAGTGGGCCAATTATTGTCACATATATGAATGGATAAAGGTACCTCCTTAACTTTATTGATGATTTTTCAAGGTATACATGGGTTTTCTTTCTCAAAAAGAAATCAGAGGTATGTGAAAATTTTTCTGAATTGAAGGCCTTGATCGAAAATGCCTCTGGGCTTAAGATAAAGATATTGAGATCTGATAATGGAGGGGAGTATGTTAGTAATTATTTTCTGTACATTTTATCCCAAAGTGGTATTCAGGTCCAACATTCAATTCCCTACACTCCCCAGCAGAACGGAGTAGCGGAAAGGAAGAACCGGTCTCTCAAAGAGATGACCACCTGTATGTTGGAGTCAAAGAAGCTTGCTGAAAATTTGTGGGCTGAATCCATGCATGCTGAAGAATAAATTCAGAACAGGGTTCCACATTCATTAGTGAAAGGAAATACTCATTTCGAAGCATACTTCGGACACAAGCCAGATGTGTCGAACCTACGGGTGTTTGGGTCCACTGCATGGACCCGAATTTCGCTTGATAAAAGAAGGGATTTGCAACCGCAGAGCATAGAATGTCTGTTTATTGGGTATCCTAATGAATATAAAGTATTCAATATTCTATATATCAATACCAAATATATCATCATTGAGAGAAGTTTCAAGTTCGAGGAGCCTCTTCAGGAGGTGGAACTAGTGAAGGAGAAAACTGCTAAATTTCCTTCCTATTCCACTGAATATTTGGATGATGAAATTGGGGGTGATGAACCTGATTTGGATCCTTTGATTTCTGATATTAGTGTGCAGAAATCATCAGATACTGAATCAGAACCTGAAGTGCAAAATCATCTTCCTACATGGTCCCAAAAGACACTCTCCTCCGCAGGAGACAACATTGGAAATCCGGATGATCCAAGGAGAACCCGGTTTGATTTCCAAAGAGCAGGTATTGCACTCTCTTGTTCTGATAATTTGCTGTTCAAAACTTGCTATTTGATTATTATTTCAGATCCAAAATCCTACTACCATGCTCGAAATGATCCGAGATGGCAAGTTGCCATGGATGAAGAGATGAATTCTCTTCAGAAAAACACTACATGGGAGCTAGTTCCTCTTCCTCCGGGAAGGAAATTGGTTCAATGCAAGTGGGTGTTTCAGAAAAAGGTTTCTGCTGATGGAAGCACCTGAAAATATAAGGCAAGGCTGGTAGAAAAAGGTTTCTCTCAGGTTCAAGGAGTGGACTACCATGAGACCTTTGCACCGGTTGCAAAAATGGACTCCATCCGCCTTGTTTTGGCTATTTCCGCATCCAAGCACTGGGAGGTGCATCACATGGATGTTAAGTCAGCCTTTCTGCATGGAGATCTTCATGAGGAGATATAAATGAATCAGCCTAAGGTCTACATCACTGATCCATATTTGGTTTGCAAGCTAAAGAAGTCACTATACGGGTTAAAACAGGCCCCAAGAGAGTGGTATTCCAAGATGGATGCTTTCCTTCTCTCGCAAAATTTTCAGAGATGTAGATAAGATCCAAATGTGTATTTACAGCAGCATGATGGTCATATAATTATCATTGTTTTATATTTTGATGACTTACTGATCATAGGTAGCACAATTGCCTCCATTTCAGCCATCAAAACTGCTCTCCACAATGCCTTTGAAATGAGTGATTTGGGGGCTCTAAAACAATTTTTGGGGCTCGAAATCGAGCAAAATTCTGATGGGATTATGGTCACTCAGTAAAAATAAATTTCAGAACTGTTATTCAAGTTTAACATGGCTGAATGTAGGCCTGCACCATTCCCTTTCCTTTCATGGATCAGCCTTGAAGAAGGAAAAAACACACCTCCCATGGACTGCATTATCTATCGACAGCTGATTGGTAGCTTGTTGTACTTGACACATTCTAGGCCTGATATTTGTTATGCCATGAATAATGTATCAAGATACATGCAGCAGCCTCATGATATTCATTGGAAGGCAGCCAAGAGGATCCTCCAGTACATTCAGGGAACCAGGACCTACGGCATTCACTATGCTCCAGACTCTGAGCTAGAGCTGGTTGGATACACAGATTCCGATTGGGCGGGTGATTCTATTGCTCAGAAGTCAACTTCTAGATATGTATTCATGTTTGTTGGTGGACCTATTTGATGGTCAATCAAAAAGCAGGCTGCCATAGCACTATCTTCAGCAGAGGCTGAGTATCGAGGAGCGGTGAATGCTTGCATCCAAGCAGTTTGGTTGCAAGGCATTCTTTCAGAGTTTGATCTTGGTAGTAATTTGTCCACTGTCCTCTTTTGTGACAACCAGAGTGCTATTAAGATATCCATAGATCCAGTTACCAGGCAGAGGACCAAGCATGTAGAGATTCACATGCACTACATCAGGGAGCTAGTGCATGACAGGACCATCATTCTGCAATACTGCCCGACTGATGAACAGATTGCAGACATCTTCACCAAGAGATTTTCAGAAAAGAAGTTCACTTACCTCCATTCACTATTGGGGGTGAGTTCATCAGGGTGATCCAGACTACTTTCAGTGTTCAGCTTGAAGGGGGGTTTTCCCACTGGGTTTTCCCTCTTTTCCTCACTTAGTTTGTTTTGAGCATTGTTTCAGTTTCAGCATTGTACAGGGTGACCTATGGCCTTATTTTCTAGGTCCCTAGCATTTTTATGCATCTATGTTTTCTAACTCTTCCTGAGTATAGCTTAAGGGGGGGTGATGGAGACATTTACCATCATACACACTCTTTCGATCAAATTGGCCTAGTTAAACCACTATCCTAAGTATAATTGACATTAATTGACATCAGTGGAGCATTAATTTCCATCACCCAGTCACACCCACGCCTACCTACAGTCAAGGAGGCTAACTTAGCCTCCTCCTATAGTCAAGGAGGCTAATTGGAGCACTCCGGGGGTGATCTGAGTGACATTAATGCACCTAATTGCTAACTGGTGGTTACAATCAGTTCAACCAGTCAGTTAAGGCATCTCCAGTCATTAAATATATTATTTAATGATTATTTATTATTATTTAATGATCTGGAGTCAACAAGGCACCTCCACCAACTTCTGATGGTTAGTTCAGCTTCAGTTAACCTCATCGGGGTTCATTGAAGTCATGGAGCACTAGCACTTGATGGTTGGCTTGCTATGACATGTGTTTGATCTCCTTTAGTTGATATTCAGTCATTTATTGCACTCCGACTTCAGTTAGGGTTTGGTGAGTCAATTAGGGTTTTGCCATGTGGTTAACTGAGTGTGATTGAATGGCTAGGAGTCAGTTAATCTAGACTCACTCACTGAATTTGAATTGTCTCCTTAGGTATTCAAATTCTTCATGGAGTTAAGCTATTGATTAGCATTGGTATTTGTAACCATTCATTGTTTATTAAATATACAGAGAGGAAACTAATTCTGGTTCTGATTATTACCAATTCATGAGTATTTGTTAATTATTCTTTGATGATTTTGATTCCAAGTTCCTAGATCATGTGCAAGAATTAATATTTATAGCCCATGATCTTTAAGGATTGTGTGGAAACCATGAAGCACTGTCATCCTTGTCATATTTACACCAGGAAGATGCGGTCACATCCCGCTCCGTTATTTCCCATTATCTTGGTGGGCCCCTTCATGAAGTGGGGGATTGACTATGTGATGTGTAACCCAACCTTGGCTAGTGGGCACAAATATATCATTGTCATCGTGGATTATTTTACAAAATGGGCGGAGGAAATGCCCACCTTTAGAGCTGACGGGGAAACTGCAGCTTTTTTCGTGTTCAATCAAATTATAGCATGATTTGGTATACCCAAGGTGATTGTCACTTACCATGGCAGTCATTTTCAAAATAGCATGATGTTGGAACTAACCACTATGCTAGGATTTAGACAAGAACATTCATCCTCGTTCTATCCTCAAGCCAATAGTCAGGTCGAGGCTGTTAATAAAAATTTGAAAACTATCCTCAAACGTACTATTAATGCATCCTGTTCAAACTGGCATATCATGCTGTACCCTAATCTTTGGGTGTATTGAACCAATGTAAAAACTGCTACAGGTTTCTCCCCCTTCCAACTCATCCATGGAGTGGAAGCTATTACCCCAATTGAATGTGAAATCCTGTCTTTGAAAATTGCTTTTCATGTGTTACTGGATACGACTGAGCTTGAAGAACTTCTATTACATTTAGAACACCTTGATGAACAGCATAGAGATGCGTTGACAACAAACCAAGCTCATAAAAATAGGGTCAAAATCCAATATGATAAATTGGTCAAGCCTCGAATTTTCTCTGAGGGAGAACTTGTTTTGCTTTGGGACTAAGACAACGAACCCCTGGGGGCAGGAAAGTTCAGGTCTATGTGGTTAGGACCTTATATCGTGTTGAAAGTATTAAATAAAGGCACATATGAATTGATAGATTTCGATGGGAATAAGCTGGCTGAGCCTAGAAATGGGCTCTACTTGAAAAAGTACTATGCTTAGGCTTAGCACTTTTTCTTGTATTTTATTGTATGTATTTTTATGTACATTAGTTTGTTGGTTTGTGTTTTTTATACCATCTACTGTTTGTTTCATATGTCTTCCAAGAGGTTCGTAGGTTTCGCTGATGGTGCCAGTCGCCACACTTGTAATTTAGCTTCAACTGCATGGATCATTTATTCGCCCTCAGGACAGCTAGTTTCCTCAGGAGGCGCTTGCTTAGGTCCTACTTCCAATAATGTGGTTGAACATAGGGTCATCATTGAGCTTCTATGGGATGCTTTGTCATGTGGTATCACTCAACTGGAAGTCCGACTGGACTCTAAACTGGTGGTTTCCCAGCTCAATTGAGCTTACCAGGTGCAGAACCCTATTCTATTATGTCAGTTTATGCAAGTTAGGTTATTCGAATTTTTTTTTGAGTTCATTACATTCAATCATATTCCAAGGAATCAAAATTCATTAACTGATGCATACGCTAATTACATCTTGGATTGGCATTTAACACATTTTTCATAA
>LPNX011089209.1:1085590-1131246 GCA_001517045.1 Pseudotsuga menziesii
CAGGTGGTACACCAACCATGAACTCCTGCATGATGGTTGGGATGTGCTCAATTCGTAAGGTGGGTACTCTCTGGGTAAGCCTGGCCAGCTTCCCCTCCAGAACCCTAATCAACCCCTAGTCTTCTCCCAATACAGGACACACATACATGCATGGATGACCTTAAGGTGGACTATTCCAATATCTACATTTGAAATTTTGATAGGATTAGAACTCTTATACATATGTATATATCTCTATATTTTAAAAAATTCATAAAAATTTTAAAATTTGAAAATAAAAAATTACCTAACTCTCCCCATGCTCCTCCTGGAGGGAGGATGAGGTCTTCATCACCCCTGAAATCCATTCCAGCATATGGAAATTTCTCCAAAACTGGCAATTAATGCTCCCACCAAAAGTAGAAGTCATCATCATAGACACTCTGCATTGAGCCACCACCTCCCTGGCGGAGGAAGATATCTCCCCATCTACTCAGCCTAGGCTGATGAGGAGAACAAATTTGCAAGGGTACTAGAGGGCTAAATCCTGACACTCCCTCAAATAAGAAGGCTATCAGCATGATAGAATATCCAAAATTCTTTCTCTTTCCTCTATTGCATCCAGAGAGCTATTTTCTTATAATCGGGATCACTCCCGAGCACCAGTCATATAGGGCCCCCTGCATACAATCCACTGCTAGTCTCATCTGGTTCCGTGTCGCAAGATGAAGAGAAGATGATCCCATAACCCTCACTATGGTACTTGTCAATACTTGTAGAGGAAGGTCACGTATGTGTACAATGGGGATGCAACTACCCCTCTTTTGTGTGCCTGGTGCACAGTATACATCAATATAGTTTTGGACACTTACAAGATCACCGCCTGTGCTGATGCCTTCTAAGTTTACTGAAGCTCCCCATCATGACAGACCTGCAATGAAATAGATATCCTCTGAGGTAATCTCCAAGGACTCACCTTGAAGGTCAAACATGCCCAAGTCATGATCCCAATAATTTATTAGGAACTCTAGGAGGCAGAAATTGGCCCGGATAGGTGAGGTACAAAAAAACTTTAACAACCCACTTGAACGTAAAACATTCACGGTGGGGGCATCTTGGAGTGATTCTTGATCCATATCTTCATGTTTGCGCTCCCTCCACTCAAGCACCATCTTCAAACCTAGTAAACATGCATTTGCAAGCTTTCAGTTTCATGTAAAATTTCAAAATTTTGACCCTATATGCTTCTTGTTCACCTCATGTAGCATACATGACTGTCTATTAAGGAATTTCATGTACTGTACATGACTGTCCTTCAGGAAACCCGCGTACAGAATGCGTGTACGCGAGTTTCAATATAGTGAACCCGCATACACAACGTTTCTTGGTTTAGGGCGTTTAAAAACATAAAATTAGGGCCTAATTTTGATAAATGCTTGGATCAAATTGAAGAGCATGGAGTGTAGTATTACTTGACACTTACACATTTGGAATCGGTCCATCGGATTGTCCACACCAAGCAATTGAAGGTATAGGTGAAAACTTGTCTTTTATGGCTAAAAATCCAAATGGTGAGTTTTATTTATGTTTTTGAACTATTTAAAGAAATTTTATTTCTTAAGTGGGTTTTTTCCCTATAGTTCACAATTTCCATAACTAATACCATATCTTTTTGCCTTGTAACAGGTTTATCATCATTCTAAGGTGTTTTTTGCTCATATAGGATGGTTTTTTGCCACTTCACATGCATTTTGCATCTATACCTACTCAATCTTAAACCTAGCAATTAACATTCTAACCACGGACTATGGTATTTTAAACCATTAGCTCCTTGTCTTTACCATTGTTCTTCCGTGGATAGGGCCTTCCTCTCATGAGTATCCCCATTTAGAACCTATTTTTTCTTTTGATACTCATGCTACAGATGTCTTAGGTGCAGGGGAATATTTTTAGCTATTTTTCATGCCAAATTGAGCCTCATTTTGGTCTCTTTTTACAAGCTATCTCTTTATAGGACTCCTCGCCCTTATGGAGTTTCTTTAGGTCTAGGTCTGACTCCTTAAAATAGACTTGACTGCCGAGTTAACTTGTTTGTTCAAGCTCATTAAGAATACATGAATGGGCATCCACATTGGTGGTAGGTTATCTCTTTCTCAGACCATGTGGAATAATACAAGAAAGGATCACTCTCTTTTCTACGGAATTGAGAAGAGTATTCTTAGGTACAGGTTTATCACTTTTTCAGACCTGAGGGACTAAATTTACGGAAAAGGAACACCCGATTTAAGCTTAGTTTTCTCTTTTTCATGCTTTGGACCTAAACATGAAAACGATTTCGAGTGTACTTTATTTCTTTGTCATGCTCGTTAAACAATAAAGAACAAAGCATCGAGTTTATTGTTGTAATCCCCATTTCTCGTACTCAAATGGATATTTTCGAGTGATCTTACTTTCCTTCACACTTGTAAAACTCAAGCTATATGTTGTTCTTGAAGGAGCATTGGGTAGGTGGTAATTTAACCTTTTTCGGACCTCCCCGACTAAGTATGAAAAAGGTTCACCTTTTCTTCTACGAAAGTTAAGAGAGTTCTTCTGTGGTATTTTTTATACTTTTCCGACCTCAGGAGACTAAATTGGACGAAAAAGGACCCCCCCTGGAGTCTTCTTTGGAATTTTCAGACTCTCTAAATAAGAAAATACCAAGTGATCATGTACTAGTTTGGGCTCATAAAATCCACGAATCAGTGACACTATCAAGCATTATTCCCTCTTCTCTTCAAGCTTGTCAAAAAATGAAGAGAGATTCGAGTTGAATTTCCTGGACTCGTTAAAATTTAACAGGGAAGGTAAGGAAGAATTTTCCTTTTGGTTTTCAGTTAATGGCAGCATGCCATCCTTGAACAAAGCACTCTCTTTTTTTTCCGATACTCTTGTCTTAGTGTTCACTTTCAGTTCAGCTATTACTTTGAGTTTCTTACTCCTCCTCTTGTCATTTCTACCTAGGGAATCTGAGCATGTCTTCTACATGACAGATAAGTCTAGTTGTTCTATATATAAAGTTAAAAATCTGCCTTGGGTCATCTCTGTGTCATGCTCACTGTTCAAGGACTTAACCCTATGTCTGATCTATATCCTGATTCCATCATTGTCATATCTGTTATTGCTTGTGTCTCCCTTCTTTTACCCAGTTCCTAGTCACCCTTGTGATCCGTTGGAGGATCTATTGCCTTCCTCATCACAGTATGGTTATGCATCAACACTTCCTGATGACAAAGACCTAGAGTTTTGATGATTGTACCTTAGGATTCACTCTCATTATTGGTGAATTCCTTTATTTCAGTTGTCGCTTATCACCTATTGATTGACAATCTATTGAATCCACTCCATGTTCAAATTCAATAACATCTATTCACATGGCTTGGATTGTACTGGTTCTTTGGGATTGTTTATGAAGACCTTAGTTTCCTATCTATGGACTAAGTTGTGCAAGACTATGTTGTACCTATTTATACAGCTTCCAGATCTTTGAAGACTCATCATTATTGTATATTGTGGCTTCGATCCACCTTTGTAATATACATGGTCTAGTACTCGTACTATATGATGTACTCAAATATTGTAAAGGAGCTATTGTTCCAGTATATTGAACATAGCATCCTCAGATATGAATTTGTATATGACATTATTATGTATTTGTTTCAGGTACTACCTCTGCTCCGTTGGATTTCTGAGTTCTCCAAAGATAATGATTATAATGTATTTCAGCCATCGCTTCCCTCTGACCTCACACATTAGGAGGCATCTGTTATCGACGCAAATGGCACTTCTCTGTCCAAGTACCAACATCCTATAGGTTGGTACATAAAAGGACAATTTTGGATTAAAGGTTGCCTAAACCCTTTATATGGGCATGACATGAAATGCATTCACTCTCCAACCAGCTTGCCATTTTATCTTTTTATGTGTGGATTGCCATACACGACTATGTCCATTGAAACTCACGTACATACGCGACTATGTTTGTTGACAACCCGCGTATTGTACGTAACTATTTACATTGCAACCCACATACAGATCTGTACCCGGGTTTCCCTTAAAGAAACTCATATGTCATACTTGGGTTTCCAGTATTAATAGTCGTGTACACATTCATTCGACATTAAAAATAATAAACATGATTAATGGATCTTAGTTGAGCTTTAAACATTAACCATCTCAACTGTCTCAACCTCCTCAACCTTTGAAACTGCTCTATTTTCCAAAGTATAAATAGAGGCCTTGGGGAGGGCATTAAGAGAATCAATCTTGGACAGAAAAGTTATGCTGGTGGTATATCTTCAGAAGTTTTTGGAGCAATAGAACTCAAAGTCCTTTGGTTGCAGAGGAGTCCTTGTTTCAGGCGTTGGGTTGTACACTTATCTCATTCACTATTGTTAATAAAGAGAATTCTTCTTCCAACTTTGTGTTGAGTCTCTTTCATGTATCATGGTTGATAAATATATTTGATTAAGCACTATATATGTTATTTATCTAACCTTTTATATGTACATTTATAAGTTTGTACTTGGAGAATTTTCTCTTTGCAGGTGAAGGAGGTGCATCCCTGATAGCTTTGGAGAGAAGTAGAGCAGGAGAAGACAAATCTTGGATCAACTATTGATAAATAGGTGAGTCCAATATATCTTCCTATTTCCTTTCTGTACTTTAAAGATGATTGTCTGCAAGTTGTAGATGTACGTTGGTAACCCTAGACCCTAGGTTATAAGGGTGCTTATTCCTAAACAACATTAGGCTTAGTTAGTAATAAAGGTTTCTTGCTTCCAAAAGTATTTTCTTCCGATTGCACAGGGTAATTCTCTATACTTTCCATCTCAGCCTCCACCTTCTTAGCTTCTTCGTAGGTTTCTGCTAATGTAGGTCTCACTGATCTCTTGGAAAACATGGGTAGATCAGGCCCAAGGGCTGAGGTATAGTATTCTATTAGAGCATTTTCAGATAGCTTATTTACTGTAGTGAAATTTTTTAGGTAAGAAACAAATCTTTGAGTGAAATTATGTACCTTTTCTTTTCTTTCTTTCTTTAGAGCACATAACCCCTTCGTTAAGGCTGCATGAGTTTTCTGAACTGCATATTTACTTCTAAACATTCTCTCAATTGTGTTTCAATCCATGATTGAATTGGCAGGAAGTGCAAAATACCATGAGGCTGATTTTCCTTTCAGAGTGTGGGGAAACAATCTACACACTACATCTTCATGTTCTCCAGCTCATAGTCCTTCTACAGCTAAGTAAAAACTCTGTAAATGATCATCTACCAAAATTCCTTCACTTGGTTCAAACTTAGGTAACATATTGTCAAAATCTTGATGCAAATCATGCAAGGGAGGTGTCATATTTAAAGGTGACTTAGCTCTCCAAGCAGGAGGTGGAGGTGGTTGATTTGCATTTACATTAGCCATGATTCTGAGTGAAGAATGAGGTTGCGATTGAACAGGGGTCTGGAAAGGTGAACAGTAAGGTGAACCTGGATCCAATTGATTCAAAGGTTGGTCAACTTCTTGTAAGGATACTTCTACCAATTCTTCAAGATCTTCTACCAACACCGAGTCTTCTAATTGAGGGTGATCTTTCTTCTGATACTCTCTTCTAAGTAAGACATAAATGATAGGTAATCCTCCAATATTTTTTGCATATTCCTTGGTGATTCTTCTTAAATCATCAACCACTTCGATATCAATAGGATACAAATACCCTTTCTCTTTATCTTCAGGAGTGTGTTTGTGAAACAAACTACTTTCATAACTGTCACCGGTGGAGTGATTTCGAGGAAGTGAGATTCCTCGGCCAGCCATCTACTGGTGGCCCTCTTTCTAGTGCCAAAAAAACTGATGAGGCCTGGAAAATTGCATATAACAACAGTTAGGGATTCTCCCCAATAAATGTTCCCAACTAGCCCGTTACTATTTGGTATGGGGAATCCGTCCGGTTTACGATGTGGCTATCGTAGGTCAAGTAACAAATTAAAATGTTTTACTGGTTACGGCCCGGTCCACCGTATATATTTTTAGTTTTTGTGTGTTTAAGCTATGATGTGCAAGTTCCTATTTAAAAATGTAAATTGATAGAGATAACGAGGAGGGTCACAATGTGATGCGCAGGTTCTTACCTCTTGTCTTAGCTATCTCGTATCTAAATAAAAAACAACAAGAAACTAACTATAACTAACTAACTTATCCCTAGGGAGCAGAATTATCAGTTAACAATGAGTAATGTATTTTTGTGCATGTATTAGGAAAAATTATAGATAGTTGTTATTTATTTCAGAACACATGAACATTAATAGAAATATGAACAACAAGATAGCTTATTGTTAATTGCAATATTCATTACTCACAGTGGAAATTTCACAGAATAAACTAGAGTACATTCATAACATGAACAGAAATTCAATGAGTTAGAACAATATCACAGTTAATGGACATAAGCTGAAAATGAAATAGTTCACATTCAACTGATCCATAGCAAAGCATTTGAAACATTGCACCAAACTTTCTCCAGTAGAAACTTGTAACTCTTTATTGTAAAAGGAAATAGTTCTTCTTACAATATACTCTCAAAAAATTGCCCGGGAAAGAAGTCCCTTCTACATCTAAAATCTCCTATATTTATACAAAAAAGCAAAATATTTGGGCTGCCCCTTAATGAATTTTGGGCTTCCCAAACCTTTCAGTTCCAAAATTTTGTCTTGTAGTATGTGCTCATAATTTATACAATATATTACATTTTAAAACAAAAATATTTTAGAACACTTTATGAAGAGAGGCCAGCCTGGTCGTTGATGAACTTTTTCCATGCCTGGGCCTCCGCTGCTATACCTCAAATCCAGAGGGTTCAAGAAAATGGATATTTATCTCATATTTGGCTGCCTGGTTCCTTACCCCTTCTATTCTTGCAGGATTGAGGCGCAGCTGATCCTCTAGGAGGTGTATACTTACAGCTGCATGTGCCACTGCATTCTTTAAAATCTGTTCATCTAGATCCTTTACTTGTTGGATATCTTACTCGTCTTCTTGATATCTATTATGTAGATTCTCTATAAACAATTTATGCTTTGGTATTGCGTCCAATCTCCTCTCTGCTGAAATATGGGATCTATTGTATGTAGCAAGCACCCTCCTACAGTATTTGGCACATGCTCCCCTCGTTTTCTTTACAGTTTTCTTGAATTCTTCCACAACATTGATTGCAAACTCCAACAATCATATTCCTGCTTTAAACTCTACTGGTCTTTAACTGGTAGCTCCACAGGAGATTCCTCATTTGTTTCTATCCACACTATTCTTCCCGTTAGAATCTCTAGAATCTCTTGAGATATGTCCAAAAAATAGGACGTAGTATCCAAAATTTCTTCTAATATGCTATCTATTTGTAAAATATTACATCTTTCTTCCTCAATGTACATTTGTAAATGGTGGATCTTCCTTCTCTGAGTTAGAACATGTTCTTTTAAAGGCTAGAAGTCTGTCTTCTGTTCTATAGCATCTTTCATTGATGCTGTCAATGAAGTATTCTCTTCTTCCAAGGATACCACCTGTATTTGATATTGATTTTCTCTTTCTTTTGTGGTGGCCTTCTCTGTTTCCAACTCAGCAATTCTTCTTTGTAACTGGTCCTTCTCTACACTCAAAGTTTCACAGGACACTTGAATGTCATCTTTCTCAGTTTTCAACACTTGATTCTCTAGATGTAGCCTTTGTAATTTTGCTAAGTTGTTCTGAGCATCCTTTTCCATTTTCTCTATAGAGACTTCTAAAGCCACCTTATTTTCCTACAGAGTCTGGAGTTCTGTCCTTGAATTCCTCACTTCATTCATCATGTCCGCATATTTCCTTTTCAATTTATGACCTTCATCCATCTCCTTCTTCAGTGTTTCTTTTAATTGTGTTGTGTTCTTTCTTGACTGCTCATGATCCATCATCAACTTATCTACATTATCTTTAGTAGCTTGGGTTAATGCCACCCCAGCTCTTGCTATCAATCATGGATCTGCATCTGTTCCATACACCAAGGTCTTATCAGTTATCATCTTTCTAGATTGTCCTCCAGTTTCAACCTTTTTCTCGGTTCTTTTTACAATCCTTTTCTTCTCCTTATCATAGATAATAGTACTGAAGTCAGGGACCTCCTCCCCTTCCTTAGGCATGAAAGGGATCGGATTCATTCCAGAAAATGAAGCTTTCCCTATTGTGCTGCCAGAAGCTGAAACAGGCTCTTAGGGATCAGGATTATCTTATTCATGCCCTTGATCTGTATGATCATGTCCCCCTTATGTATCTACCTACTCAATAGGCTGTTGGTCCTTTTGAGATCACTAGTACAAAAGCACAGATTTTTCCATGGAGGTTTTCCACGTTTCTTACTTTTTGGTGTAAAATCCGATGTAACAGGAACAAGGCGTCGCTGTATCCACACCTAGCCGTCGCTGTATCCATGCCTGGACTCTTAGATGTCTCTGTATCCATGCCTAAAATCTTGGACATCGCTGTATCCATGCTTGACCGTCTCTTGGATGTCGCTGTATCCACGCCTGACCGTCTCTAATAGACCAAAAACCATCCAACAAGTTCTTGAAGGGGAGAATTCGACAATTGGAGAAGATATAAAATGAAACCACATTAAGTGTATTCCATAGTGCATTCATCTAGTAGAAATGAAAAACGAAGGATAACATTGTAGTTGAACACAAATAGATCGTTTACCATTGATTGTAGTGGTTTTGTAAATCAATTGAAACAACCATGGTACTTCTCTCCAAATATCCAATTCTGCTTAAGCATAAAAAATGTAAATGCCATATAAGCACCAATAGCCATATGTTTCAAAGAACCCCCAAAAAATACCAAATGATTTATTACCTAGGAAAACCGAGAAATCCTACCGAGGATGATTCAGATAAGGGAAAGAGAAATAAACTACAATGCTAAACATACTGAAATCTACAAAATAACCATATGAATGGAGGAAGTATAAACAAACAATTAGAATACACTAGTACCGAGAAATATTTTTATGAATTTGCACAATTGGTACAAATTAGAAATTTATATTTAGGGGATCATAATGTGTAGGCTACCCTTTTTCCTTCCCCACACAAATTGCAACCATGTCCAATCATTTATTAATTAAATCATATGGTCACACCTACGAATAATGGATGGATACCAAATACAAGCCCTCCTTTTGTCAATATTTCTAATTGGGGGTTTAATGTATTTAACATTATGTTTTGGCAGTATGTGATGGTGCAGCTGAAAGGGTCGGTAGCGATTTCATTTGGGGGTACTCAGGAAACGGCAGCGTATGGGGAATTGGTGTCCATTGGAGGGTTGGGGTCTGATACCAACAAGAAGCTCAGCACAGCCATTGTCACCACACTGGAGAGCAAAGTCAATGTACCCAAGTCACACTTCTACATCAAGTTCTACGATGTCAAGGTTGGTTCTCAGTTCCTCAGTTTGTTCTGTTTATGTGAAAATAGCTTCCCAATTGAACCATCATCTACCCCTGTGGTGTTGATATTCTGAATTTGTTTTGCACTTTCTGTTGTGGCATGGGAATGGGGACAGGCACATTCATTCACAGAAAATGTTCAGTGCTTTCATGGTTTACACCAGTAGTGTCAGCCTTTGTCTTCTAGACCATCACGGGCAAGCGATTATAGGACTGCTTGATTATTAGCACACCAGAGCACCGTGCAATTTTTTCTTTTTTGGAGATTGAGGTCATTTATGGTTTTGGGATAACCACAATACAGTGAAATACAAAAACAAAAACTTGTATTCACAAATTTGGTATGCTAATCCACAAGACAGAGAAATTCAGAAACAGACATCTCAATGAAGAACCACTGTGAAAACCTGCATTCACAAATTGTATTGCTCTATTTCTAGTTAATTTTCTGGTTAATATTGACTTGACATGTTCATTACCCTGACTGGTTGCATTTTGAACAAACTCAACATTGAAGAAACGGTTGCTTGACATATGTTGATGCTAGTGAAATGCGTGGCAAATGTCTCAATCTAACCTGCTGTTGAGCGATTGAGAGAACGTGTGGAGTCGACATGCATTGGGGAACCCTGGCATTGAATCTGTCTGAGCATTTCGATTTCATCTGCAAATTAAATTGTCCAGCAACCCTTGTGGAGGATAAACTATGCGATCTATAAGTTGAATGCCTTAATCATTGTTAACACGGATTTGTTCTTGCCATTATTTTTACCAAATCGTTGGAGGTTTGTTGGTTAATAGTGTAGAGATGAAGTATTTAATCTTGTGGTTTCCAATATAGCCATGAATATTCAGTTCTGGATGAAGCAATAAAACTGCTGATGATATGCATTTAGATATCCGTTCATGATTGAAGCCCAGTCTAGTTAGAAATTACAACACAGAGTTTAAATCGTTTACACAAACTACAGGAAGAAGGAGACCCTGCATCAAAATCCAAGTTGTGTCTCCGTTGGAACAATGCTTCCAGAGGGTTTCTGTCTAATTTTGAGTTACTCAACATGAATTATATCCATCAAAACCATGACTTTCTGTATGGAAAGAGTTGATTCCATCTTGCGAAGGGAAATTTGCTCCCAGATTAGACACCCTGGGGTCTATGAGAGGTTTCATCTTGTAATAAGGATTGCTTAATATCGCTCCTATTGATGGATCCATCTCTGTCTAGGTTGTTTTCTTTTGCTTTGCTCCACAGTACGGTAAAAAGACCTGTGATGATAAAAATTGATCCCAATAAACTTCAGATGAAGCAAAGTTGTTAACAAACTGTCAAACGACATCCAACTTCAAATGATAAATATAAAAGGGAAAGATATGCCTGTTGACCTTCTGAGATAAAATTTTATGTGAAGGATGGCATGTTCCAAGATTGCAATCATTATTGTTGTTGTGGGGTGAAACAATGCAACAAATATTGGTCCCTTTATACGGATACAATAGATCTGTACAAAGTATCCAAAACTGGTACATAATCCCTGTACCAGAGTGAACATGATTTAAAACTTGGCATTTATCAGGCTTTCAACAAATGGAACTGGAAAATATGTTTAAGCAATAACTACAATGACTAGACTCTCATAGAGAAGAGAATGCTGAGAAGCCCGATGTCCCACTTTAACCTCCAAGCAGAGGCCTTTGGATCAAAGATTAAAGCCACAAAAAATGACAGCACTTTTCCTTGGAATAACATGATTGCTGTTAATGAGAGTTGAGCTGGATATTTACTCAGCACTGGAGCCTGTAATCAAAACAATATAAAATCTGTCAATGATAATATGTTATATTTTCACTCTCCTCTGTGGTGGTTTTTCTATCTATCTGTGTACATATGTTCAAGGGAGGGATAAACACCTGAAAAGTAACCCAGCCAGACATAAATAAACAGCCCACAAACACCATTATGGCCCCGAACATCCATGTGCTGAGTATATGCCTATTAGGCTTTGCAAGGACTACAGGGCCCTTGTAGAAGATCATAATCATTGCACCACCAACTCATTCAAGGTTTATATCTTTCCTTAATTGGCCAACTCAAAATAAAAACATAATGTTGTAACATGCTTTGACTTGTCATAACTTGCTTGAAGCAGCAAATTTAGTGAAAACAGTGCATCATCTTCGCATTCTTTTCCATCAATAACAAAAAGCACAGCTTTTCGCAGTGCCCCGACATGCATGCTGAAAAGGGATGTCAATATTTTCAGCAAAACGCTTGATTTCCCATCCTTCAATACACAAAAAACTAACTGCTCACAAAGTGTGAGTAATGAAGTATCTTTAGATGTCTACTCTATCCAAAATGTGTCCTCTCTTGAAGAACTTTGTGTTCTACAATACCCCAGTTATGAACCCCACTAACGTGAATCAGTTGCTGAAAGATATCAGCCATTCCATGCTCTTCTGTGACTCCCTCATTCACATTTATAACACTTTGTACCACATGATATACCCATGATTCTAAATAGCCTGTTCCTGTGGGAAGCTGAAAAGCTCCTCCTTGTGTAATCTGTATTAACTTATTTCTTATATTGAACATCAACCAGGATGGGAAGGTTGTAGAGTGGAGAATCATGCGCTGAAGAATCAACATCAGTCTTGAAATTAGCAAAGACCAGCAAACCAATTGTGTGCTGTTAAGTTCCACTGGAGGACAACTTACATTGCTAAGGGTATAAAAAATATTCTCTGCCTTCAGAACTTGATTTAGTAGGTGTTCTTCAAGTTCGATGGATAAGGCATGCCTCATAACAAGTTCATGTAACAGGTTAAAGCATGCTTTGTGAAAATGAAGGTTAAAGCATGCTTATATATGTAACGTGGTGTACTAAGAGTTGGATCCAAAAAGATGAAGGTTTATTAAATTATTTCTGGATCAACTTTCATTTCAGAATAGACAAATTGAGTTTGGGCTAGCATTTATTTCCATGTTTGATATCATTAGGAATCTCATTATAATTTTTTAATATTTTATTGATATAACACAAAAAATTGGTGCGATTGTTCAAATGTGTCTGTATTTTTGTTCATAATCAGTTTTAATGTTTAGAACATGTGATCATTGAAGATTTGAGCCGCTCATTATTTTTCTGCGTGTCTTTTAGCATTTCCTCTAGATTTGGTCTTATATTATCTTGATCTAACAGGGCACATTGATGTCCAGGTTGTGATGTCACAGTGGTCAGGATAAAAAATTGGGAACTTCAATATTGTACAGACATCTGGTTGGATGCTTATGTTTTACTGTAGCTTATACATACATAACATTTATACCCATCCATCCATGTATCTTTCTATCTATACACATACGGGAATACTCTCCATCTTAGTTCCTATGTTCTGTTATGCCTTTAAATGACTGTCTTGGTCTGTATTGAGGTGAATCTCTCTGCTGTGCCTTTAAAATGACTGTCTTGGTGTGTATTGAGGTGAATCTCTCTGGTTATGATTGGAGTGTAAAATGTCGAAATAATTGGGGAAAGACTCAAATTCAATCTTCTTGATGATTTGTCCAAGGGGAATTGTACAAGAATATTGGTCAGTGTTTTCGTGTAGTTGCTTCATTTCAAGTATAAAGTAGTTGGAGTAGTTGGATATATGGCTTTTATTATATCTGATTTTCTATTTTGTTTTGGTATTATCATTTTGATTTGTTCATGGATGTGATATTTATTATTTACTATTGCTATCTATTCTAATTAGTATTTTATCTTCTAATATAATGTCTTAGGAGGAACTAATTTGTAACAATTTGAGATTTGCTATTATCGAGTATATAAATATTAGCATATCTTATATCTTCATGTATACTTTCAAGTGGTCACCTCCCCCTTATTTAGAATTTTAGAGAGGTAAGAGATTGTAACACAGCATTTTCTTAGCTTTAGTACCATCTACATGTTGGTATGATGTCTTCCTGTACAGTTACATTTCATTGGTTCGAGGATGTGGTAATTACGATTGCTGGTAAAATAGGTCGTACAACCACTCTATGAATGAAATATAAGGGGATTTAATTTGTTGTATTGAATGACTCAATTTATAATAGTTCACATATCCCTGTGTATTTTTGTATTCACTTTTTAACAGTGTACCCATAAACTCAAATTCCTCCAAGATTTTTCTTTCTAGTTCATGTTTTGGTTGCAACATGTTTATGTAAAACCCTATTTGATTTCTAAAGAAGTCAAACCTTTTATTATTATAGATTACATTAGTTATAACTTATGAACCATTAAGTAAGCTCACTGTTACTCTAATCAGGCCTTATTTAACACAAGTGACCTTGTACAATGAAACAATTAATATCCAAAGGGCTTAGCCTAGGATCATGACTTTGCCTATTACTCAACAAAATAATGAGTTCACATCCAAAATAGCTCATTTAGTTATGACAAAAAATGTTCATATGTAAAATAGAATGGTTTTGAGTATTTATGTAAGACAACTGAACAACCTTCTGTAAGAGGGGTTGGATTGGTTTAATTCCTTTTTTTATTATGAAAAAGGTTAGCCAAGAGTAGTTTCCACCCTTGGGGAGACTTGTGGGATAAGGAGATGAGACAGTGGTTGAATTAAAGAGAAACCAATCTTACATAAAGATTTCCAACAACAGACAAGCAAGCTTTTCTAGGTAGATAAGCAAACTTTTCTAGAACTTTGCAAGGTTATTTCTGATTTGATTCTGTTCAAGGTAAATTTGGATGGCCAAGGACCAGCTTGGAAGGATTGGAAATGGTGTTGTGGAAAACCTTTTATGTATTACATGACTAAATAGTAAAGAGCTATATCCAAAAAGATGACCAAATCTGCCAATCGCAGCATGTATAAATAAGAGATGGACCATATAAGATAATGAAGGTTGATGGGTTGGGCATTGAAGATACATGGAAAGGCTATTCCTCCTTTAAGACCAAATTGTTGTTGCCATGTGGACTACACCTCCCTGTACCTGCTGCCACCTCAGTGAAGGCTGCTGGAAGCCTGCTGCTGCCTTCGTGGGCTACTTCTACCTTGGCAGCCTGCTGCTGTTACCTCAGACTCCACACGGTGAGCTCTGGTCCCACCACCGTGAGCTGCTACTGCTGTAGATAGCCCCCACCATGAGCTCTGCTCTCACCACCGAGAGCTGCTGCTGCTGTAACAAGCCTTGACCATGAGCTGTAGCAGCTCTGATGCTACTACTCCTCACCACTGAGACTACCCTCCACCATGAGCTGCTATGTGCTGTGAAGGAAGAAGCCTAGCAGGCTTGGAGCTGCCACACTAGGGAAGAGATAAAGAATAAAAACCTAGCCATGAATTTTCCTTACTCAAACACAATTGCGATGAAGAAGACTTCAGTCAATGAATTGTTTTGGAGTAGTCAAGTGATCTTGGATGATGATAACTCCCATCTGATGGGAATGATGAAGCAGAGATGTTGCTGATAGCTGTCCATTGACACAAACTAGTAGAGGCATTTGAAGAAATGGTTGTGACTGCTTCAGTAAAGAAAACTTCAAGAATCCAGCCATTAGAGCATATTGATGATGGAATCCCACTAAATTTTGTTTTATGCCTTGTGAAAATCAACCTTAGATAATGACCTTTTGACTAGGCTTCATTTTCCCAGTCAATACTTTCCTAGGAGTAATAAAATTATCGAGGATGAAATGGCCTTTGAGAAACCCTGTTTGCTCAGGTCGAACACTTTGGGAAGCTGTATGTTTGATTCAAGTAGCCACATTAAGCAAATTTATAGGCTGCTGACCACTCAGTTTCCTTTCATGTTCCTTTAGATATCAAGATAATAAGATCTGCATTTACTTGCTCCCCAGTGTGGCCTTGTGTCCAAAGCCTCTTGGCACATCCAGGAAAGATCATTGCCATTGATGGTCATTTTAGCCATGCATTCTGGCTAAAGCATTTTGAGTAGGGGTGGCATGTTATATACCCAATAAAGGGGTAATTAGCAAAGACCAGCAAACCAATTGTGTGTTGTTAAGTTCCACTGGAGGACAACTTACATTGCTGAGGGTAGAAAAAATATTCTCTGCCATTTTGATTTTTTCAAATGCATTTGAAGAATGAAAATCCATTTGTCTTGATGATAGATAACATAGTGTAACAGTTAGTAAATGAACTTTTGTTCATTTTAGGGTTGTTGGAAGTTGACTTAGCTGCTATACATCGTTTTCAAGCATGCTTTTAGGGTAATCTCTAAGGGAAGTTCATGGTGGTCTTTGGGATTTATTACAACTTATTTTTCTTAGTACATAACCACACTTGCATGTTTTCCTTTGGCTGTAACAACTATCCTCTAGTTAATCAAACATGCATGGGTTAATTTGAGAAAAGCTCATTAATTCTTTTCAGAACTTACAAATAGGATTCCATCAGAATTGATTAGATTTCATAGGTTCTCTTTATCATAGTTTGTTTTTAGTAACATGTTGAATTGAAACAAATTTGCTTCTGAATCTATACTCTCGTTTTTGTGGATTTTTTTTTGGCATGCAGTCAAAATGCAATCCGACTTGAAGAAAAGGAGAGAAGTGAGAAGGAGATGTTGTATCAAATTATGGATGAGGCAGAATCATTTAGGGAGGAATTCTACAGTAAGAGGAAGATCCACTGCGAGACAAACAAAAACAACAACAGAGAAAAAGAAAAGGTGATCTACATGTATATTCTGCGTAAATCTATCTTGTTTTATATATTTTTGTATCTGCTACGATGTGATGAAGAACAAAGAAGATTATTCTTTAAGTGAAGTTTTAACTTCTATTTTGGCTGTAGATAGTCATGGGATATGATTGTCAAATCTTTTGCATAAATTTGATACACAGTTTTTTTTTTCATTAGTATGGTCATATTGATCAGGTGATCTTTCTTTGCATTGTAGTAAGTCTAAGATGCTTGATTTGCACATTTAACTTTGGCTTTCTGTATGTGAGGCCACACATTTCCTACAATTGCTATCTTCAGTCATCTAATTGCTGTCTGTAGGAAATGATCACAGTCAATGATTTTATGGAAGCCACAATATGTTATTTATATAGTTCATTCATTTTTCCAAGGAAAACATTGTTAGATTCCCCCCCACTTACCTAGACTATCGGGATGGAGGGAAGCTCAAATGCCAGCCACAATAGCGTCCCCATTGGCAGCATGCCTTGGTTGGATGCATTGCTTGATTGAGCTAACCCTTGTGGCTTTTATATTTCGGTTTTTGCTGAGGTTCAGTGAGTCATTGCAAGCTTTGGGCTAGGTTAGCCCTGATGACTTGTTTCAAAAGGGACTTGACAAGACTATTGAAGAGTTGGAAGTCATTGTCAAATATCACACACTGCTATTATGTGGTGCCTGACGATCCATTGTTGGTGATTAGTTCCTTAGATCATTGTTGAGGTAGAGTTTGGTGGCCATCTATTGCATCTTCAAAAATAATTTTACTCTTTTCATATTTTCATGTGAATTCTTATTCAAGGCAAACTAGATATCCATATCTAGTATTTTATAAATATTATGTTTAGTTGCTTAAGACTTAGTCACAAAGGTGACTAGTACAATGAGGTCCCATACTTCCTTTAATATGATGAGAACTTTTTAACTGCCTTGATTTCTAGAAAGGCTTTTCAAGATGCTCCTTAATCATATAAAATAAAATATCTGGTCATATATGATGTAACCTAACTATACAGTATATGATACCTAATTTGCTTGGGTTAAGGGTTGAAGTTGGCATTCCAGACTTACATGTTTGACTTGCTCCCAAGCAAAATAAGCAAAACTGATTCAAGGTGAGTCAAATTTGTGTTGACTGTGTTAGACTTGGGTCAAACTCAGTCAACCCGAGTTCACTTGCCAAATGCCTATATATTCCCAGAAGCTGTGGCAAATGAATCATTTTTATTTTTAGTATCTGTCAAGTGTTTCCTGAGCTGAGGAATGTAATCCAAATATATCCAAAAGACTGGTGTTGTGCTTTCTCAACACTTTTGAGAAGTGTTAACCTTCCTCCCAAAGATATTTATTTATTACACTATAAGTCTATCCTCCTCTCTATCTCCACATTATGGTGTTTATGAATGTGTGTGATTCACATCTATATGTTTAATGTGATGTCTATGGTGGGTTTGGTTGTTATTGAGTAAATCTGATTAGATCTAGATATATATTTCTTATATCTACATGTTTTATGTCATTTACATGCATTTTTATATACTTTATAATGGTTTTAAAAAAGGTTACTTGCCTCTGTTTGTGTGTATGGTACTAGAAAGTGGAGTTGGATCCAAGTCTATCAAATTTGAAGCAATTAGGATTGATCTTCACCAAAGACCTCACATATGTTAAGGTGTGTAAATATATCTTCTGTATCACTTCATATCTTGTGTGTGAGTTAATTGTTAGATATAGTGAATGAATTATTCGATCTAGTGGGTGAAATCATAGTTGTATACACCTCTATCTGTCTTGGATCAAGGAAAGGATCCAATGGAGGTATCACCTTTCCACAAGGGATAATTCTCCATAACATATTTTGGCATGGAACATTCAAAGAGTTTAATATTTTCCACATTCAATACTAAGTAATGTGCATGTGAGGGGGGTATACCTTGCTTCCTATTACTGAGATTTCTTCTACAACAAAGTATGCATGCTATAATAAATGAAGCTATGTTTTCTTGCATTCTAGGTCGGTAAAAATTCCTTTGTAAGTTCAAAACTATCTTCCCAACACTAAAGTTAAAATCATGTAAGTTTTCCACTGATCTGATATACTTGTATTATTTGATGGCTTTTCTTATTTATAGGATAGAGCACAATGGATTCTTTGTAAAGAGATATTTTAAGAATTTTGTGGTCTGGAGTTTTTTTGATGTATCATATAATAGAATGTTGGAGCTCTTGTAATTTTCATATGGTTGTATCTTTTACAGCACTCAGAGGCTGGATTGACAGTCAGAGACAATGAGGACTTTCGATCAAATAGGTATGTAAGTCTATAACGGTGTTTTTGAATGGTGATGCATTCCATATGTATTACATTCTACACTGTTGGCACTGATGTCTTTGCCCTGCTATGTTAACCTGCTAGATATACGATATTTACAGTACTTCAATATGCATCATACATTGCACATGTAGAGATAATGATAGCACTAAGCATGCTCAGTACATTTAGCAAGGGGTAATGACATTTGAAAATTATATTTAGCCATCTATTGTCGTTCTTGTAAGTGCACATATGCACATCAGACAATCAATGGATATGGGTAACATTCAGGTATATGGACACTTTTGTATTCCTAGGATTTTTTACATTTATAAATGGCATGATGTGGAACTTTGCCTAGTCTTCCCGTCATAGGTATAGCATCCCCGTTTCTATTCCTGGGGTTTGCATTTGAAAAAAAAAAAACTTATACAAAGCATGGATACAGCGAAGGCTAGGCGTGGATACAGAGACGACAAGGCATGGATACAGAGACGACAAGGCGTGGCTATAGCGATGTCTTATTCCTGGGTTTGCATTTTTAAAATAAAAACCTTATACAGAGCGTGGATACAGTGACGACCAGGCGTGGATACAGAGACAGCCAGGCGTGGATACAGAGACATCCACGCGTGGATATAGCAATGACTTAGACATCTAATGAAATATAGAACATTTTCGCTCTTGCAACACAAATTAGGGGTCATCTCTATTGCGACGGAATTGTTTCCATGGAAAAAAAAACACTTAGACGTGGCAATATCCATGCTTTTCCGTGGATATTGCCACGTTTTTCCGTGGAAAAATTGATCACTTGTACTAGTGGATCTTGTCAATCTCAGAACTTCACTTTCTTCCTTTCTTTTCTTGATCTCTGCTTCTTTATTTCTCTTTCTCTCCTCCTCTTCCTTCCTTGTTTCTTCCTCTACAGCTCTCTTTATTTCTTCTTCTTCATTCTTCAACCAACTCTCTGCCTCATGTGCTAGCCTTATAGCATCTTCTTCCCTCTTTTTGGCCTCTTCTTCTTCCACCGTCTTAGTCTTCTGTGAAGTTTTTCCCTTTCCTCCCATAGTGACTATTTTCTATTTAAATCTCTTTTTTAGGGCGGTCATGTTCTTTGCACTCTTGAATGTTTCCTGGTCCTTGTCCCAAAAGTTGGTATATTCAAAATGAATGGTTGCCTCCTTGCAGTGATCTGGCACTTTATTTTGGGAGTCATTCCTGTGAAAGTTCATTTCACCAAAATGGAAATGCTCCAGTTCCTGAACAAACTGTACATTATGTTTTACCTTTGAAAACTTATAACTTCCAAGCCATAAAGGTATTGCGGGATAGGCTGCCTTCTTATGTTCAAAAAGAAAATTTCCTACCAAAAATCCTATTCAACATTAGTGCAATAAATCTATAGGGATTCTGGAGAGTAGATGTATCATATTCTCCTGAAGGCCTAGTTCAAAATTTCTTCCCTGGTATCATCATTCTTTTAACTGTTTCTACCAGGTCCATAACTGTCTCTATCAACCAGCTTTCTGTCAAGTAAATCTGAGCAAAAGGAAAATGATATGCCATAGAGACATATGCAGGGCTATATGCAGCGTAGCCCTGCTTAGCAGTATTTTCAAGGATCATCATAGTCACATTTTCCCTAGGCAGAATCCAGCTTATTACCTCTGAGCACGGGAACAACTTAGGTCTTATGGTGACTTTCATGAGAGTCAATTTCTCGATGTTTGCATAAATGGTCAACTCTTCAAATCCTACATCAGGTATGTTTTGATTTGCAATCATCCTATATATTTCTCCCCATTTATAATCTGGTTCGACCCTGGTGGTAGATTTGGTATCTTCATATATATATATATTCAACCCTGGTGATGATTTCAACCTCTGGCTCTCCTTCAACAATAGGAGCCTTTTACTTTTGTCTTTTGGACATATTTTCTTTGCAAAAATCACCCTATCATAAACATAGCATGTTCTTAGACCATTTAAGCTTTTAGCTAGTGTTTTAATAATAACAAAAAATAATTGTATCAATCTATTTACCTCTTCCATATGCATTCTGAAAAAATAAACTATACACAGTATTAATGCATGAAAATAAAAAAATGACAAGGCAAAGAAAATCATGCAAGTTTGTGTCTTAAAACCCTCTAAATCCACTATCTGTAACCAAAATCACAACCCTGATAGAACAGGCTCTTCATTTTAATCTGGGCCGCATTCAAACTAATCTAACTCCTCTGATAAAAGCATGAACCACATTGTCGCTACTGCTAATCCTCAAAACACTAGACCCTATACTGTGCTCTTCATTGTGGAAAACCCTAACTTGACCAAAACATTGAAAAACTTCCGCCATCCATGAAATAGGGTAAATGCACAAAAAACATTTAAAGCCCCCCCAGAGGGCCATGGACAACCAAAGAATGGGTGGTGCATATAGCATAACGCTTGTATGCACCGCCCCCTTAGTCTTTCGGACAGGAGTAAAGCATACATAACAGCTCAATTAGTCACGCGGGCTCAACACCCCCCCCTCCCACTAAATAAAAAATGTCACAACTTGCTATTTTACCCTAAACATTATCCATGTATACAGCAGAGATAAACATTCTTTATACGAACAAACCATCCCACGGAAAAACCTAAGCAAGGAAAACCATGGTTTCAATCAACCAATAAAAACTAAACAACAAGGTCGTGGATTTCCTACCTGGAAAAATGCAGTGCAGTCGACAGGATAACCCAAAAATCTCCATGGTAGCACGCTAACGAGTCGAAATCAAAAAGCTAGGCATGTGAAAATTTCAATCAACAAGTACTGGAGCACAAACGCAAGTTTCAATACGGATAAAGGATAAAATAAGGCCCCCCTTTGCCTATATATAGAATCCTCGGTGGAAAAAGTCGACAAGAAAACCCTATCAGTAGTTGAAATCTCTAAATGTCGGAAGGATATTCCAATAGACAGCCACAATGGCGGATGCAGCATCAACTACGGACCCGTGAGGCCTTAAACCTGTCAATGTCAGAAGCTCTAAGTGCTAATGGTCGGAGCTTCAAACCTTAACATTTCCATAGTGTTGGAAATACCAAGCTCTATCATCGCGATGATTATGTATTGGAGATCAAAAACGTTAACCTTGAAAGCATTGGTGAGTAAACTAACTCCCACAATGCAATTTCGGTGATATAAAAGTATCATTGCGACTATACTCTATTAAAAAGTATCGAAACCTAAAACACTTAAGTTCTTCGGTATCGACGAGAAAAAAAACTATTCCTCGGAACACTCATCAACTTCCTTCCGAAACATCAGTGGTGTAGAGGAAAAGTCTTTCAATTTATTCATCAATTGACTTCTGATAGCGATAAAACAAAGTCACTGATAGTTAAAACAACATGTTTGAGAAAATAAAATGAAAATAGGAGCGTGTGTGGTATCGATAAGAAACAAAATAATATCTTGGGATGTTCAATAAATAACTCCCACAACGTCGACAACATAAAAGACTAATGCTCTGGATTACTCATCAACCAACTCCCGAAACGGTGGAAAAACAGTCAACTAATCTTTCGAATTTCAAAAACTCAATTTTTTAAGCAGAGGAATGACAGATTTAAGGAAACCAAAAAATCCTAGGCTAGCTAAAATCAAAAGGAAGAAATTGTTGCAGCTGGAACAGGACCTTGGGCTCCTCATGTTCCCAAGTTTCAACCAATAATATAATATCAATTTCACTCAGGATCCAACTTAACTTAGGGCCTTTGCTCCATGGAAATCCTCGACGGTTATAGGAGACGTTCAAAGGGTGTCAAATTGCTATTTATTACTATCCTTTTGGTTTCTATCTTTAAAAACATATCTCTTGTTTCTGATTAATTCCCATTTTTACTCCTTCCTTGCTTCTTTTACCTTTTGGACCTCTTTTCTTAATTAGGATTTATCCTCTGGGATAAGGTCTTCACTTATAAGTATCCACGAATCTTTTAAACTTGATGCCTTAGTGATTATGTTGTATTTTTGTTCGGTAGAGTGTAACAAAATCCAAATTTAATTATTAATATAGGTTAATTAATGTAAATAAACTAAGAGGTGACTTGAAAATTCACCTCTCTTCCCCATTCATGGTATAAATTACTGGGTCCCTATTATGTAATACATCTTCTACATTATATAAAATATACAATTCTACATTATGTTCTTCTTTGCAACTTCTTTCCTCTTTCATTGGTATCAGAGTGTCTCAGCTCTCAGCACCAGCCCATCACCACTCCCAACTACCACCTCCTCTACACCCACCTCCTCTTTACCTTCCCCACTCATGTTGCACTCCACACCATCTTTCCACTCCCATCACTCTCCATCCTATGCTGCTCCATTGCCCCTCTGCCGCCTGCTCCACATCTCCCTTAATATTTCTTTCCATCTCCCACTCTCTCCACCCTTCATATTCTGCATCTAAAGCTACCTCTCCCTAGCACCCCTCCTCTCCATCCTCTACACCCCTCTCGCATCTCTCCATCCTCCCCCACTCCCACCTGCTCCCTCCATGCGCACTTCCACACGCACGCCTCCATCCGGCATCATCTGTTGCTCACCATACCCTCTCCATCACCCTCCACGTCGCTCTCCCTTCCACTGCCTCCATCACCCTCCATGCTACCTGCTACACCCCCATCTCTGCTCCATCCTTCCCCGACCATCGTTGTTGCTCTCCTTCGGCCGCTCATCCATGTTAATTTTTTTTTTAATAAAAAATTTAATATTAATAATATTTACTTAATAATATTTATTAATATTATTATTTAATTTAAAAAAACTACATAATTATTATTATTATTATTATAATTAAAAAAAAAAGGAGAGAGAGAATTGTGGCGAGCTGGCATCGTACACTGAATAAAAATAAATCGACGTTTAGCGCCGAGAAAATTCCAGCAATCACCAGATCAATGGATGCTCGGTTCGATCAAATCAATGAGAAAATTAATAAGAACCATGAAGAACTCCATGAAAATATCAAACAAATCAGTGACAATTTGACATCAAAGTGGACACAATTTACATCACGAAGTGAGAATAGCTTCCTCACTCTACAGGAAGACCAAAAAAAAATCAAGCAGTTTTAACCGCCATCTTGGATAGATTACAAATCTCAAATCACCTGCAGCCAAACTCTCCCAGAACTCCGGAGTAGTCAGATCCTCTATTCAACATGTCGTCCTCTAACGCATATACACAAGGACGCCAAGTACGGGTGAAAGTCGAGTTACCCAAATACGATGGGGGCGAATGACAATGCATAGCGTGGATTAACAAATTCGAGGAATACCTAGACATCCACAACATCCATTATGACGGTGAGAAAATTAAATACACCTCCATGCATCTAGAAGGCATCGCTTACAACTAGTACTTGTGGTGGAAGAATACTGCAAGAATATGTTCTTACAAATGGGTTAGCTTCAGGAACGACCTCATCAAAAGATTCCAAGGAGTTGAAGAAAAAGACTTCTTTTCCAAGATCAGAAGGTTACAACAAAAAAACAGTGTCGATGAGTACACCTGTGACTGGGAAGCACTGTAAACTCGAGTCCTAGAGTTAACCAATGACCAATGACTACAGACCTACATACATAGTCTAAGACAACACATCCGTGATGAACTAGAGTTACACAACATCTCTACCATGGAGGAAGCATGACGTAAAGCTAGGATTATTGAAAACAAATATGTTCATACAATTGTCTACCAAGACGACCCAAAAAAGAACCCACTCCAATCAGGATACCCAGGACATCCAAGGTATACACCGCCTCAGCCTAGGGAAGGAACAAAGCCCAGTTTAGAGGCCCAGACAATAAAAGAAGGAAAATGTAAGTTCTGTGGGGACAAATGGGATCCTAAGCACAGATGCTTACATAATAAATTATATGCTTATGAACCAAAGCTAGAATTCAATGAACCAATGGAGAACAATGTGAATAGCCAACACAACTACCACCCAGGAATTGAGACGACTCCCCACAAATCTCATTAGCCTCTATTACTGGAATTGCCCAACTGCAAACATTGAAGATTAAATGACACATAAAAAATAATAACGTCACAGTTCTCATCGACTCTGGAAGCACTCATAACTTCATTAATGTCAACCTTACTAAAGTATTTAACGTATTTATTTGTCCAGTACCTAACATGAAGGTTATGGTAGTAGATGGCAAGAAGATTGACAATGTGGGGAAATTTCACAAGGTTAAGTTACAAATGCAAGAATATAACTTAGAGTTAGATTTCCTTGCAATACCACTCAGAGGAATCAATGTAGTATTAAGAATACAATGGTTACAAACCTCGGGTATATACTCTACAAATCACCAAGAACATTTTATTGAATTCCATGAGTTCAAGAAAACACAAAAATTATATGGGTACCAACCACCTCCAACACAACCGGTTACATCACATCATATGGAAAAGCTACATTGGAAAGATACACCAACGTACATACCTCGATGTCAAAAAATGGAGATTCTAACAAGTGAAGGAGATATGGACAAACAATTAGAGACACAAGAGCTAATTCAAAAACATTGCAAGGTGTTTCAAGAATTACCTATGGCACTCCCAACAACAAAAAAACTGAACCCATAATCGAAATAGAACGAAGGAAAAAACCTGCCAGTAACAACCCATACAGATATCCACATTAGAGACGTTGTGACAGTTCACGTAGTCATTGTCGTCAAATAAGATTTGAGGACAAAGCTTCCTTAAGGGGAAGGCAATGTAACAAAAGCCAAATTTAATTATTAATCTAGGTTAATTAATGTAAATAAACTAAGAGGTGACTTGAAAAGTCACCTCTCTTCCCCATTCACAGTATAAATTACCAGGGCCCTATTATGTAATACATATTCTACATTATATAAAATATACAATTCTACATTACGTTCTTCTTTGCAAATTCTTTCCTCTTTCATAAAGATAACTTTAACGTGTATTAGTATTTATTTATTCTGAATTAATTTCCCCAACCTGTTTACTGCTATGAGACTGGTAGTTTCAATTTGTAACCTATTGCGACATTTTGTCTTGACAATGGCTAACGTATCCTCTTCTGCCACCTCTTTTAAACCAAAAATCATGAGGTTTAAATATCTTTTGTTACACTCATGGTCTAACTCTTTAATCTTATCCTTTAACTTAATATTTTCTACTGTATCTGCCTCTCTTTCTTCGGGTATTGTTTTTTTAATTTCAATTGCATGCAGTCTAGTCTCCATTATCTCTACCTTGTTCTCCAATTTTTTTATCTTATCGTCAATTTTTTTTGGGATCTATTCTTGAAAATATGTAAATTTATTGTGGAGCATGGGTTTTAACTCTATCTGAAGTTTATCTTCTCTCTCTTCCCTACATTTCTATAAAGAATCTATCATAAAGTTTAGCCTCTCCTTCTTCCCTAAATTTCTCTACTGACTCTATAAAATCATAAAGGTTATGTAGGGTAAGTGTGCTAGGTCTTTCTTTAACAGTTTTTGGAAAATGCGGTGAATTACTCATATTTATGTAAAGGTGTAGAAGTGTATATAGAAAAAACTAAAACTAAAAATAGAAAATAAAATTAAAAATTAAAAAAAAATAATAATAATAATAAAAGAGGGTAGGAAAGTATGCACCTAATTTACCCCAAATCAATGATGAATATTCCCTAGGAGTAGGAATTGAGTGCCCAAAAATTTTACCAAAGATTTTCACCACAGAGCTTCACGGAGGGTTTTCACCTAAGAGATTCACCTTTTACTGAGGGTTCTAAATGCCCTAGTCACGGAACTAGAGTGCCTAGAAATTTTACCGAAGGTTTTCATTGTAGAGATTCACCGAGGGTTTTCACCACAGAGATTTACCGATAGTTTTCACCTCATAGCTTCACCTTTTACCGAAGGTTCTAAATTCCCTAGTCACAAGAGTGAAGTGCCTAGAAATTTTACCGAGGGTTTTCACTGTAAAGCTTCACCAAGGTAACATACATACATACATACATATATGTAATACAGTAAATAATATAGTAATAATTTACTATTTGATAATTCAAAATAACTTATAATTCATTATTATTATTATTATTACTATAATGTAGTAAATAAGCTAATAATTATCATTTCACAATAATTATTATTATAATATAATATAATATAATTAATATTTTTTAATTTTAAAAATTTGATTTAAAAATCATATTAAACTAAAAAGAAAAAGTGGAAAAGGAGAGAATTTTGTGTTAACACTTTAGAAGGAGCATAAAATATAAAAAATACATTTTTTGTTTTTGAAAAATAGCTTAAAAATTACATAAGAAAATATTGAAGATATTAATGGTACTATTTCAACATAAATATATGTATAGAGAATATATATATTCTCTATTCGAATGGATAGAGAATATATATATATATATGAAGTGACAATAGCACAACACTCACATAAATATTTCATGAACTTTGTAAAGTTTTCATAATGTGTGTAAATGTTTTTCTTATTTTTAACCAATCTAGTCAATGATAAAATTAGTTTTGTCAAAGCCTATATACCAATCAAATTCAACACATAAAAATAAATTGAATAAGAAAAATAAAATAATAGTATTTTTCACAAAATTTAAAACTACCTTTAGTTTCTATGTATTATTATCCAAACTAATAGGATAAAATGAAACATATAGTCTCATCCTACTACGGGGAACCTATAATTGGGAAAAGTTCTTGGGAACTAGTACTATGGTATTTCCCCACAACTTTCGTTCTTACAAGGGGATGGTTGTGTTTTAAGATTCAATCGGAGGAGGATGCAACAGTTTTGTTGAAGGGTAGTGGGATGTGGGGAAGAACTTGTTTATCTTTGAAGCTTTGGAATTCCTGTTTTGATCTGAGTCGTGAACCTATACGTAAAGTATCGATCTGGATTAAAATCCCAAGGCTTCCACTGGAATTCTGGAATGATAATTTCTTGATGGAATTGGGGAATAACATCAAGATCACTATTTATGTAGATTACGATTATAATTTCAATGTGATGCAAATAGTTGCAAGGGTTTTAACTTTGGTTGATTTAAAGAAAGGGTTGTTGGATGTTATTGAAATTTAGTTTGGAGTTTTTATTTTGAACAAATTGTGGACTATGTAAATGTCATGTTCAGATGTGTGAGATGTTACTCCTATGGGCATGTTCTAAAGGACCGTGCTGTAAATGTTAGGAAAAAATTTGGAAGAAGAAGCATGCGATCCTGGAGGAGGTCGAAATGAAGGATGGGGAGGAGAAGTTTTAGATCAGAAAGGATGGGGAAGAGAAATCTAAGTGGGTGAGTCCTATGCAATTGAAGGTAGTTTCACTTTCAATAAATACTATGGATAGGAAGGGGGGTAAATATAAAGAGACATAGGGTTTTGTTCATCGATTTTCAGAGACGATTGGGGATGTATCTCCAATGGATGAATCGAGGATTTTGATCATGGAGGAAATTCCTACACCTATTCTAGGATATGTGGATAAGGCAAGAGATGAGGTTTCATCTAAGGATTCGGGTAAGTTATTAATTGAGCTTCTTATCTATGAAAATAATAGTCCTATTGTGAATCATTCAGATGAGAGTAAAATTAATAAAATCCATGAAAAAAATTTGAGCAGTTGGAAAAAGAAGATTAGGGTTGGTTCTCAAGGATTAAGTCCTATTATTGTAAAGGAGGTTCTCTATGATGTAAAATGGGATGAATAAAATTTCTATTCTATAATATCTAAACAGAGTATTGGAGGAGAGGGTGGTTTGTCTGTTGGAGGTCTAGGGTTTATTACTCCTACTAAAGGGGAGAAGTTACTGAACCAGTCTCTTCAAAAGGAAGTCAATATATATAGGAAGGCTACATAGTTAATTTAAGGGAGATTATAGATCATGTCATTGGTAGGTATACCCCATGATAATGATTTCTCTCAAATATTGAGGGTTGGCCGACAACCAAAAATAACTGGTGCTGGTTATGTTAGTTAAGAATTGTCTGTATATTCTATCAATTCAGGAAACAATGTGTTGTGGTGCAGTTTTGGCTGAAAATTTGAAGGTACTGCTCAAGGATTGGCATTTTGTATGATGTGATGGGTGCAGTCTTTTTGGTGGGATTTTTACTGGGTGGAAAGGGGATTTGGATTTAATTGATTCTTTCTCTCTCCATTCTATTTTGGTGACTATTTTTAATAGTAAAGAACTTGAATAAAATATTACTATCTCTAACATGTATGGCCTGTATGTACAGAGGAGGGGATTTTGAGATAAGTTCTTTAGAAGCAATATATGGAACATGCCCCTTTATTGCTTGGTTAGGGACATGAACTTTACTCTTCATAGATCTGAAAACTGGGGGAAGAGGGATAAACTTGATCCATTACAAAACTATTTCCTAAATCAATTAGAAGCAAAATATTTAATTGATGTGGAACATGTTGGATGTAAACCTACTCGGTTCAATCGAATAACTAGGGTGGAAGAAATAGATAAAATGATTGATAGGTTTTTGTTAGATTGTGAGTTATTAAGGAAGGTAGAAAGATGTAGATCATGGAGAGTACCTGGTGGAGGATCTAATAATCTACCTATACTGCTACAAATAGATAAAGGGGAGATTAAATCAACTACTTCTTTTAAAATTAATCATCATTGGATGGAACATCCTGATTTTGTTAAAATGATTAAATAAAATTGGAGGCATTATGATGAATCGATTGATCTTTCTAGTAGTAAGAATTTTGTTGAATCTCTGAGAATGGTCAAGAACTTGGCTATTGAATGGTCCATTAATCATAGTAGAAGTAGAGATATGAGATTAAAGGAGGTAGAACAAGGTATCGAGGAGTGATTTGATAACAACATTGGTCAAGGAAAGGAAGAAACTAGGTGTACCTTAACCTAGCTAGAATTTACTAGGAATGTCATTTTGAGGGAGAAGGAAGTTGAAAGTAGTTGTAAACTTTAGGGAAACATGGTTAGCAATAGGGGATGAGAACTCAACTTATTTCATTAATTTTTCAAATGACATAAAGAGAAGAAATACTATATGGGAGATCTGTAAGGGAGAAGGAGATATTATTAGGGGTTTTAATAATCTCATTGAAAAGGTGTGAATTATTTCAAATATATTTACACTCAACCGAATGGAAATACTATTGCAAATATTGTTCATTCTTGCTCTCTCTTTTCTAGATGGATAACTTATGAATAGAAGGAAATCTTGTTTGTTATGGTAACAAAGGAAGAGATGGAAGCTACTCTTGGTAAATGTAAAAAGGAAAGGATCCTTGGTCCGGACGGTTGGAATTATGAGTTTTTCTTGAATTTCATTGATGTGTTGGGGGGATACCTATTAAGAGTCATTGAAGATTCAAGAAAATATAGTAGGATATTGTCCAGCTTTAATTCTATATTCATAGTTCTGATTCCTAAAGTTGATAAGCCTAAATATTTTGGATATTTTAGGCCAATATATTTATGCAATGCAATGTATAAATTCATCTCAAATATTATAGTAGAGAGGAAAAAACCTTTTCTCTCAACTCATATCTCTCTGGAACAATTTGTTTTTTTTAAGACAAAAACATCCATGATGCAGTGGGGATGACATGGGAATGTTTGCATACTATATTTAGTAAGAAGGTCAAAGAAAATGTGATCAAAATTGATTTAGAAAAATATAATGATAGATATAGTTGGATCTATATAAGACTGTTCCTGATATGGTTTCTCTTTGGAGGTGGTAAAATGGATATGGGATTACAGTATTTTGTTTGTCAATTTTGTTATTCTTATTAATGGGGTTGCATCAAAGTTTTTTCTTCCATATAGAGGACTACGTTAGGGATGCCCATTATTGGATTATCTTTTTTTGGTGGTGATGGAAGGGATTATCAAGGACTTAAACTTGACTAGAAGTGAGGACATAATTCGGGGGCTATACTTTGGAAAGGAGGTTAGTGTAACTCATACATTGTTTGTTGATGATTTCCTCTTGTTTCTAAGGGTTTCCGAGGTGGAATATTTAGCAGTGAAAGAAATTCTGGAGTATTTCAGTTGGGTTATGGTTATGGTAATTAATCTTCAAAATTGAACATGTTATTCTCAAGGAATTGATGTTTCCCAAGTTAATCGGTTACAATATTTATGTTCTATGATACTTATGAATTTATTTGGGTTTCGTACCTTGGTTTTGATCTTAAACCAAACTTGTATAGGAATGAAGACTAGGAATAGTTAATTGATAAAGTTGAGAAAAGAGTGAATTTATGGTGTAACCATTTTCATACTAGAGGGGGGAAAGCAATGCTTATTCAAGAATTTCTAAATGAAATGTCGGTTTTTTGGATGATCAGTGTTCAAATTCCAAAAGGGGTGTTGAATAAGCTCAAGAATATTTTTTTCAACACTCTGTGGAACACAAATTTAGAAATAGGCATTCATTGGGCGTCTCGGTCGTCCATAGCACAACCAAAATAAGTTGGATGTTGGGGATCTATGTAACTGTTTAAATTTGGTAGGGCTCTAGCTTCCAAGTTGGTTTGGAATTTCATCACTAACACTAGAAAATGGAAACCTATTTTATAAAGTAAAACCTTAATGGGATGAATGTAATTGAGTGGATCATAAATCCAAGAAAAAAACTTCAAAGGGGGATCTCTTTTTTGGAAAGCTATTAATCAATATTTTTCGGTGATCGACGACCTTCTAACTTGGAAGGTGGGTGATGGATTCAGGAAACTTATTGGAAGGGACAGTATAATGGGGAATGGTCCAAGAGCCAAATTTTCTAGTTATCTGGTAAAGAATCTTAATAAAAAGGAAGTTTTCACATTAAGGGATGCAATGTTTTTGAATGGTACGACTAATATGATGTAGGAGTGGAGGTCAATGGTCACTGGAATTGACAAGGAAGATGATAGAATATTGGAAAGGTTAGATGGAAGAAATGAATAGGAGTTTTATCTATCTTTTTGATGAAGATGATAGCCTGATTTGGACAAGTAATAAGGTAGATGGTTCTTATTCTATTAATCTAGCTTATAATATATGCTAGAAAGTAAAGTAAGAAAACTAAGGATGGTAATGGAAATTTTTGGAACCGTGCAAGAATAAAATATTTATGTGGATTATATTAAAGAATAGAGTCCTTACCTAGCATAAGTTATGGAAAAGAGACATCGAGGGCCCAGGAGTGTGTTGTAGGTGTCTAGAGGAAGATAAAACTATTAGCCATCTCTTTTATGAATGTAAATATTAAAAAATGGTATGGAAACATTTGAGTGAGGTTTTGCATTTGCAGATGTTATGGGAAGTAGAGGGCATCAAAGATAGTTTAAAACTATGGTTTGAGAAGGTTGAATATAAATATGTGAGATGTATCCCTTTTTTACTCTTTGGGCCATATGGATTGATAGAAACAAAATTACTTTTGACAATAGGTTTGTTCCATCTTTTGTGACTTATAGCAAGGTAGTAGCACTTCTTAGATTTTTTAAAGAAAAGGAGACTAAAGTTAAGGTAAGGGTGCCAAAACATATTTCCCAGGAAGTGTTGCACCTGAAAAATACATTATTTCTTAATTACCCTTCAGATATCTTGGTCAAAGATTCCTATGGTGACTTTTTTCCATCCTTGGGGATACCAACGCTTTTACTCAGTTATGACAGATCCCTGTTGGTGAACTGTCCCTTTGAGCAAAGAGCGTCGCTGCCTCTTGTCTCTTAATATTAGGCACCATTGATGCTCTTTCCCTGTGAGAAAAAAGCGTTGGATCCTTTTCTCCTTAATCCAAAAGCATTGGTGCACTTAAAACATGAAAAAAGAATATTCTAGAAGCTTCCATATGAAATCCTCCATGGAGTTGGTTCCTACTAGCTAGGGATAGGTGGAATTATCCTTATCCTTCCTCACCTATAGGGATCATCTCCTATCCATTTCCTAAGTGAATCTCATCTCAATTTACCTATAAATGAAGCCTTCATGGAGTAAGTGAGGGGAAACCAAAGAAAGAATCCTTATGATGTTGGATTGAGATCTGGTTTAGAGGCAAGTTTGAGTGAGTGTATGTGTGAAGAGCTTGTTATGAGTGAGGAGTGTTGTAAACCCATTGAGGAAGAAAAAGCTGGCAACATCAAGGCTTTGGTTGTAGCTTTACCTTCTTTATTCATTAATACAAAAGTATTCCCCTTTCGCATACTTAATTTGTGTCAAAATCAATTAAATATTGTTAGATTCCTTGATCACTAGCATAGATTGTTAATGTATCATGTTGCTCTCATCTTGTTGTGTTGTCTTTTGATCTTTCTTTGTGGGTACTAAATATTGCATGCAAAACATTGGAACAAAGGAAAAAATCACTCAAATCTAAGTTATGAGAGTATTTTCATGTTAAATAAATTAAATATCTGGGGAAAGGATATGTTGCTTTGTTTTTTTGTTCTGTGCTTGTATCATACATGGTAGAGGAACAAGCGGTGTCCGCATCGGTTGTAGAATTCCTTGAAAAAAATCCGGTGACCATACTAGGGATATCTTAATCCAGACATATCTGGGGTAGATCCAGTCAAATATGGATAAGATCCAGTTATATCTACAACTGTTGGTAACTTTCTAACTTTTGAAATTTATTTTTTCTTCCTTAGCTCAATTTAGTGGATAGGGTGAGTGATCCATCTTGTTACTCTGTCAATTTCCTCTTTTGGAAGTTTCTTTTACTTCTATCACTCTAGCTCATTCCAATTTTTGGTTCCTTGTGCAGATCTTTAATATTTTCTACTTATATATCTGCTGGTGCACTTAGCCCGATATGACAGAGCGTCATTGTGCCACAAGCATCGTTTTCCACTTGAAAGTCAACACCTTTAGAATTTTTTCCTAGTTTACATAGGGCATTGCTGGCGCCTTGTTGCAGTGGACAAAAAGCATTGATCTCCTTCCAACGCTCTGGTGCATCCTTCTTCTGTGCACCGAGGTATGTCCCATAATGCCTACAAATTTTATTTTTTGATGATTTTTGTTTCTCTAAAAATTTCCAGTGTGATTTTCTTGAGTGTTTGATTATTGAGTCTGGTGTTTTTGATAGTCTGATTCTCATTTGTTGAGCTCAGTTTCAAAAGATTTATTTTCTCTTTTAGCAAAGGAGTCATAGTAAAAGGAACTGTGTGACAGTACAAATTTGGATTTTGGATTTGTGTGGTTTATTCTCTGAAGAGTTTATTTTAAAAAAGAGGATTCATGGCCTCTCTTAAATCAGTTTACTTTAGTTGCTTTATGTTCTTTATGTTTCAAGATTATATTCAAAAATACAAAAAGAAACTAGCTAGATTGTCTTGTTGATATAGATTCTTAGGAAAATATTACTTTTAGCTTGCATGAGTGAGTAGACAAGTAGGTCTTTTTTAGTGTGATTGAGAAAATTTAATTTTGATAAACATTAGAGGCTTTCTTTTCATTTCTTTATTCAGAGAATTATAATTCTTATTGGTAAAATTGTTTTTGTGTAAAAATTGCTTGTTAGGTCTTGAAAATTGATTTTTTGAAAGAAGCATGGAATTTGTCCCTTTGAAAGAAGAAATGAAGGTCTCTTCCATACTCTAGATAGTTCTCATTGAATGAAAACGAAGTTCCATCACATATAGATTATAATCTGCATCTTGAAATACACCTCACAAACATTCACTAATGATCCAGATAAAATAAATGGTAGCCTAGGCTAAAATTCATAGTAATTTGAGTGATAGGGATAGAGATGTTTTCCGACGCCTTTAAAAATAGGAGATGTTATTTCAGTCCTGCACTGCATCCCGGGGTCTGTGTTGTTCCTCCACGTACCATCGGTACATAGAATGGCCTTTCATATACCATTGAGGGATATAGAAAGGTACTTCACGTACTCAATTGTATATCAAAGGGCCCCTTTCAAACGATTATGTATTAGAAAGCAGTAATACACATTTGAGCTCCCACATACCTTGCATATATTGGGAGACCCTTTTATGATTCCTTAACCATTTGAGAAAACCTTTTGGTCGGCTTGTTGGAGCAATACACTGACAACAACACTCGAGGAGCTACTATGCACGTGTCGTCTAGGTAATCGGGTGTTCAGGAAAGGGTACGGTTATTAGAGGAATTTTCAACTCAAAATGGGAGTCCTAAGGAAAATAATAAAATAATAGTTATTAATTTTGGAGGAAGAAAACAAAAAAACTACTTTTTTGGTTCGTATTTTCAACATATTTCCGTGTTTTTACTCAAATTTCGACAGGAGAGCTTGTTGGATGTGAAATTTAATTTTGCATCCAACAAGTACCCACTCGGCATACTTTTGATGGACCTCGACACCCCAAAAACAAGATATTCCTGAAAAATGTGATGATGACATCATCATCACATTTTTTCAAGCATATCTTATTTTTGGGGTAGCGGGGTCCGTCAAACGTATGCCGAGTGGGTACTCGTTGGATGCAAAATTTAATTCCACATCCAACGATCTCTCCTGATTGAAATTTGAGTAAATACACAGGGAGATATGTCGAAAATATGAACAAAAAAAGTTTTTTATGATGCCTATCCCCAAATTTGTATTAAAAAAATGTTTAAGACCTATATGGTATTTCCAATTTAAAGCAATTTCATTGGATAACACATGATGGCATGTAATTTGAATTAGGGTTGAATCCCCTTTTTAATTTGAAATTTACTCTAATGCCCAATCTTCCTTGTCGTGTTTCACTGTTGGACCCTGTGGTATATCACGAGTTGCGACAACTTGACAATCCTAGTGAGGAACCAACTATATTCAGCTCATCCTGTCATTTAATTTTGGTTGTAGCCTTACCTTGTGTAGGTTTTTTTTGTGTGTGTTTTCTTTTTTTTTGAAACCTAGAGTAGAAAATATCAACCACCACCCTGGATGACCAACTTGCAAGACATTCTCGTATGTTGCAAGGTTTAACACCTAACTCTCCTCCTACCGTGGAAGGAAACAAAGGTCATGAAACCATGGAACGACCAGCTTCTACTAGTGCTCATATATAAAATACTTCAGTTACTGGAACTCGAGAAGAATTCTCCATTTATGACAATCCTTTGGTCCAACTACTTCCTGCGGCTAACACAACCTTTCAATATCCAATGAAAGGTCAAGCTGACTCATGAAAGTGGACATTCAATCACCAACCCGATGAAAACATAGAGGAAAAATATGGTCCAAATGCTTGTTTTTGGAGAACTTCTCTAGGCTATTCCATTGTTGAATATGGAACTACTACAACTCAAATAGATCCATCTTTTCTTACCCCTTTAAGAAAAAGCATTTAGAATGCTCCGTCAAATGCAGAGTTCTTCTAGAAACATATTGAGCATTTATGAAGTAAGGGAGATAATCTACAAAGAAGGATTTTTTCTTCTCTTCCCCGCCTCATGATAACAACCCCACTAGGATATCATGCCCTTTCATCACCTCGAGTATCTCCTGTCTCAGGGTCACCGACCCAAAACTTAGTTACTCAAAATCTAGCTGAAACCTCCACTCCCACCCCACCTAGTAAAAACTCCCCATCATTTCCTAATTACCCGATAGTTTCTACACCTGGGTGGCATTCCCCATCCCAAGTTCCATCACCTATCAGGGGAACCATTTCTAGTATGGGGAAGAATTTATCAATGAGACCACCAGCAACAAATACCCCTCCTCCTATTACCACTACAGTTGTACCTTTTTCTGGGCAGGGAGGATCTTCATGGGTCCAGCCTACTATTAGTTCAATTTCTTGGGGATATATTTATCCCAGGAATCAACCACCTACAGTTCATCAATATTTTCAACCAACATTGTCAGTGGTAGTTTATCCTAGAATTCCTTAACTTGTAAATGCTTTTGTCCCTTGGGGACAACCGAATTGGTCTAATGTCCCATCCTATGGAGGAGCTTTTGAAAACAATGCTGGAGGGTATGGACCCCCGAGAGGAATGAGAGGATCTAGAGGACCTGGAGGATTTAGAAGGCCTGGTAGACCATATGGAGGCCCACCACCAGGAGGGCCACCATCTGGAGGACCTCTACCTAGAGGCCCACCATATGGAGGACCACCACCCAGAGGACAACCACCTGGAGGAGAACCTTATGGAGGACCGCCATTTGGAGGACCCCCACTTCGAGGACCCCCACCTGGAGGACCACCACCACCTCCTCCTCCTAGAGGCCCTACACCACCACTACCTTTTTGAGTCCCACCCCCTGGAGTTCCAGCTCCCTCGAGTGGACCACCGTCTGGTGGACCTTCTAGTAACTAATCACTAAATCAATCGGCTGTGGGGGCATCATCTATGCCCATTTACCAATATTCTTACGGTCCTACTGGTCCACAAATTCCAGACCAATATTACCAATATCCTCAACCCAATCAACAATTTCCATTTCTGGATACATTAGATCTTCTAGATTTGTCCAGATTGATTGACAATCCTATACATCATGATCCCTCATGGCTGACCATTTCGATTAAGTTACCTTCGGACATATCTAAATATGATGGTAAACTTGGTGAAGAACCTAAGAACCATGTGATGAATTTTCATTTATGGTGCTCATAAAATTCTTTGATGGATGGTTCAATCCGTCTACGGTTATTTTAGAGAACCCTCACCAGAGTTGCTGTGAAATGGTATATAGAGCTAACTTGGCACTCTTTCTAGGATTTTAATGCTCTAGCAATGGAATTTTTAACTCATTTTCAGTTACCAATTCGGTATGACATAGGTACAGACCTTTTAACCTTGCTTTGCCAAACTACCTCAACTCACATCTCTGAACATACACATAAATGGAGATGAAGAAATAGGTTAATTAAAGCTCCTATTCCTGATCAGTTACTTGCTGATTGGTTCACAAAATATTTACTTCCCCCCATTGCTAGAGATGTCACCATGGGAGGTGTTATTACTAAGGAGAAGGATATTAGTCATGCTCAATACCTAGACTTGGTTTATTCCTAGTCATGCACTTTGTATGATTTAATTCCTCATGCTCCTCATCCCACATCAGATCCTTCAAGACATGCAATTAAACCACCTGTGGATGTCATTCTTGGTTCGGTTCAAACTCAACCGACAAAAAAATATACAAAGAAGAAAAATCAACCTACTGCACCTATAAGTAAACCAAAACCATCACCCAAAACTGTACCCCCTCATGTTGCTTCCTATGGAGTAAATGTAGTTCAATCTACTAAATCTTCAGGAGGAACGAAGAAAGGTAAGAAAAATCGAAAAAATATGACAATCAACAAGAAGGTAATAGACCTCAAAATACTGATGTCAATTCTAAAATTAAGAGAAGGGTAAAGTACCCCTGCCTAATTTATGGAGGTGATCATTTCACCAAACAATTTCCTCGTCAAGAGGAAGTAAACAAATTTTTGAAAAGTTCATCGACCTTGGTATTTCTTACAGACCCTTTCCCCACCCACAACAATTGATTGATCATCAATCCTTGCATGGGCCTTCTTCATCCATTGATGAAGTAAAAATGATTTCAAGTGAGATGATTAACCTAAATAATCGAGCACATAGTTATGACCCCCCTCCATAAAATAAAACTGATGAGGTTCCATCTGAATAACCTTCATCTTCCACCCCCCCTCTAAGTAACAGTCTCCAGATTGAAAACCTATGCCTGATGCAATTTTTTGCCCACCCAAGAGTACATTTCATAAGTTTGTTTTTAATCATAACGCAAATGCTGCACAATACTATAATATAGTCTAGGATTTGGCCCAGGAACCCTACACTATGTCAAATCTTGAGGTACTCCAAACTTGTCCCACACAGTGAAAGTTTTTGCTAACAGCACTTGGAGCTTTGGATCCTGAGAATAGTAAAATCATTTCTTTCAAGCTGGATGACTTTAAAACTAGGCTCTCAAATCAGTTGGCTTTCTAGTTGTCCACAAATGTTATTGGAAAGAACATTCATCGTATTGTATTGGACGAAAGAGCCACCACTTCGGTCATGTCTCTGTCTTGTTGGAGAGTCGTTTGCTCTCCTGAAATTAATCATTCACCTACTACACTAAAGGAATTTGATGGTCACAGATTTCAACCATATAGATTACTGCCCGCTCTATAGATTGAACTGGGGTGAAAATTAGTTTCCATTCATGTTGAATTCATTGATGCTCCTTTGGATTACAACCTTCTCCTAGGTCGCAACTAGTTTTATGCTATGCAAGTTGTAGCTTCATCCATTTTTCGTATTGTCCAATTCCCATTCCAAGGTAGGATTGTTACGATAGATAAGTTATATTTAATTTCACCAAATTCTATTTCAAATGATGCAAACAATGTTCCACTTCTGACTACCCCTAAATATCAGAACATTGGAGTAAGCCTTCTTAAATACTCTTCTCTCATGGGAGTCTTCCCATTGTCAAATCCTCCTCTTGTTTCGCAGTCCGCATCCATAAATATGATTTCTACCTCTATCATAGACAAAGTAAAGTCTATTGTTGAATCAACATCACTTAGTCCTTTTGAGGAAGTATACAACTCCTTTCAAAACACCGATATCACCACCATCAATAATCATTTGTTGGTGGACTTAGATCCATATCACCTACCATATTGGCTAGACAACCCCCCTATCTTTAGATTATATTTCGCATACACTCCCCTATGATGAATCCATAATGGGAGTTATGTCCATACAAGAGATGCCTTGTGAATATCATCACCATAGATCTTCTTTCCTCCCCCCTTGCCATGTGGTAGAAGAGCAATTCACATCTGTAGTTTCATCTGATATAGTCACAAACCCCCAATCCCTGAACCTCATTCATGGTGTTAAATATGAGGGTAATTTATGTAAGTGAAACCTGGTGTTTTAGAGAATATTCAGATAGGCTAGAACTCTTCACCTTCATAGGTTCATTCTTATACGGTCTTATTCAAGGAATTTAGAGATTTTTTTACTTGGACTTACAAAGAAATTCCAGGGATTGATCCCTCCATTTTCGTTCATGAGATTAAAAACTACCTTGGTTCCAATCCAGTTCATAAAAAAATACGCTAGGTATATCCGAGAAAAGAAACCGCCATTAAGGAGGAAGTTGAAAAAATTCTTAGGGCTGGTTTCATTTATCTCGGGCCCTTGATTGAATGGGTGTCTAACATAGTTCCTGTGAACAAAAAGAAGGGTACTATTAGGGTTTGTATCGATTTTCAGGATTTGAATCAGGCTTGTCCAAACGAAAACTCTCGAAAACTCTCGTTTGGCTTGAAAAATGATGGCACTACATTTCAATGTGCCATGTCATATTCTTTTCATGATATCAAACACATTGTGGAACCCTATCTTGAAGACCTGCCTACTCATTCAAAGCACTGGGATGACCATGTTGATCATCTAAGAGCTATTTTTCTTATATGTTTCCATTCTAACATTCGTTTGAACCCGCATAAATGTGTTTTCTGTTTCAAAACTGGCCGAATTATTGGTTTCATCATGTCCAAGAATGGTATCCGTATTGACCCTTTGAAGGTTGAATCCATCTTGACTCTACTTGCTCCCACCAGTGTAACAAAACTCCAAAATTTGCAAGGCAACGAAATTTTTTTATGTCATTTTGTCTGCAACTATGTGGAAAAGACACATGGTTTCATGCAGCTATTAAAAAATGATGCTCCTTTTGTTTGGGATGACTTGGTGCAACATGCATTCAACAATCTCAAACATGCTCTTTCCCATGGACCTATGCTGCAACCACCTAATTACACAAAGGATTATTCCCTGTATGTGGTTGTATCCCTTTCAACTATTGGTATGGTCCTACTGTATACTGATGAATACGACCAAGAACATGTGATTTACGATGTCGATGAGAGGCTTCTAGACTCTGAAACCCGGTACTCGCATGTGCTAGATTCGGGATTCATAGGTCCATTGTGACCAATCACGGGCTACATTTCTAGAATAAGATGATGGAAAAACTGAGTACAAATTTATGGTTTTTCCATGATAACTCTATGCCTTAGTAGCCACAATCCAATGTCTAGGTTGAAGCAATTAACAAAGTTTTTAAAACCATGCTTCAATGGATGGTAGGGAAGGTCAAATCTAATTGGAATTTGTAACTATTTTCTGCACCGTGGGCCTATATGACTATTGTAAAACTTCCACTGGTTTCACAACATTTCAATTAGTGTACAGACTAGAGGCTAATCTCTCAATAGAATGCAAAATTCCTTCTCTAAAGCTCGTTGTAGAACTTTTTCCTAACACCACTATAGAAGAAGAACGGTTTTTGTAACTAAACAATATTGAAAAAACTCGTTGTCATGCTTCCTTAGAAAATGAGGCACACAAGTGACGAATGAAAGCCCAATATGACAGATTTGTTCAACCTCGCTTGTTTAAAGAAGGAGATCTGGTCTTGACTTATGACCATAAACATGATAAGCTGGGGGTAGGGAAACTAGAATCTATGTGGCATGGGCTGTACATTATCAGTCATGTTTTGGAAAAAGGTGCAGATTTGTTAATGGACTATGATGGGATACCTTTCGGAGAGCCCCGCAATAGGTTCCACCTCAAAATATACTTTGTTTGGGTCATCTAGCATAGGCTCTTTGTAAATATTGTTTATAGATTGTTGTGTGTCTTATTTTAAAAAGTGTGGTTTTTTGTGTGATATAAGATGTATTTTTTTTCACAACCTTACTTATGTAAGTTCTATATTTAATGGACAAATGACCACTTTTATGGGTTTTATGGATGGTACTAATTGTTACATGTTGAATCTTGCATCGGTAGCTTGGGTACTGTACTCTCCTACAAGTGATATAGTGAGTTCAGGGGTGTTTGTTTGAGTCCCTCCACCAACAATCTTACAGAGTATAATCCAGTGATTGGATTGTTGACATAATTCATAGATAATGATGTAAGGGAGATTAGGGTTTACCTAGACACAGAATTTGTTGTCCATCAGCTAAACCGATTCTACACCATCTAGAACCCCCTACTCCTTCATACATTCCAAAGGGTTAGGCTCCTAGAAACATCTTTTGAGTGAGTTGTGTATCAACATATTCCGATACATTTGAATGCTGTGGTAGATTCCCTAGAAAATTTTGTTCTAGATTGGTATATTGCTCATATTTAAGTTCATTATAACATATAAACATGCATTTGATATCATAAGTATGCATACATTCACACATCATGTGTAAATAAAGTTTTTCATATATATATATGTAAAGGTAAAGCTGAGATACAAAATGTGTTGAAGCATCAAGCTTTCAGATCACCTAAAGTTTAGAACTGTCATAGTTTTAAAACACATATATAAGGAGCAAAAATTGGAGCCTCAAATATTTCAGTGTAAAGACATATACAAAAATGAAAAGCCTCTGTGGACTAATCCTCATGGTGGTAATAATGGTGGTGCTCATGATAGCACACTAAGTCCTGCACCACTCTACATAGTAGCCTAGAAAAGCGGATTGAAACTCCTGCGGTCTAACACTAGTATCATCTAGGTAGGTCATCAGTAGAGATATCTGGGATCCTTACATTCAAGTGGTGCAGGTTCTACTTGATCTCTCCTAGCTCCTCGTCTGCCTAATTGCGAGGAATATTCATATCTTTGACCACTACCCACATCTCAATAGGTGATTCTCCAGCTGGACAAGAAGATCCAATGCCTACACAAAGTCATTTTCATACATATCAACATTACAAGATAAAAATAAAATAAAAATTGGAAAAATTAAAAACATGAACCATAACATATTTCTTACCTCAATGGTCCCAATCCTCTCCCTCTGGAAGAGGAAGTTCAAGGTCCTCATGGAAGTATTCACCCTCATAAGCATAGTATTCTATCATAAGTAACTGGTTTCGCAACCAACAAAAAAAGACCTATCCATAAACAAACTTTGAACCTCCACCACCATGAAGGGCCATGATGTATACCCACCTGAGCATTCTGGGATCTTCGGCATCTAGTCTGATCACGGCTACCTGAAGTGTCATCAGTGGTACCCTCTATAGGAAGAAATATACTATCACTTCCCCATAGCCAAACTACTTGAGTTGTCCTCGTTTCCATTTTTTTAACTGGTCCTTTAAGCTGACCAACATACCTTCACACCAGTAATATCATAATATCGTGGGTGCCATAAATTGTATAGCGTATAGCATATGCGCCCTGGTGGTCAAATGGGAGGATTTGGTCCCTTTGACCTTCCTAATAGTGTAAATTATTGTCCTAAAAGGTCGGTATACTATCTATTTGATAGGGATTTTTCCCCCTTGGGAAACTGTCCCCAACGAACAACACCTGTCAGTCAAATGATTAAGTTGTGAAACAACCTCCCCGTGGGATAGATAGAACTACCTGTCTCCCTCTGCAAGACAACCCAGTCAGAAAGTATATGTCATCTATATCAATACTCAGTGTGTGGGCCCCAACCATGAAATGTTGTTGGTGAGGGTCCCACATACCAATGATGTACTCTAGAAGGAATATATAGGCCTTCATCTCGGGCACTCTGAAATACTTAAGCAACCCACAATATCGAAGAGCTTCCATAGTGGGTGGGTCATTAATTGCTTGGAAGTCATCCATTTCATGTTTGCGTTCTTTCCAAATCACCATGATGTGGGTGATTTTTCTCTTGCAAAAACATTGTAAACATGCATTAGACACACATTAAGGTTGAGGGAAGCATGAAAAATAAAAATTTGATGATCAAAGATGGGATTTTTTTTCTTTTCACTAGCTGTAGGTGCTTTTCCTCCATGAAGACATAGCGTCGACGCCTTTGCTGGCTGTGGATAGAGTGCCTTCGATGCCTATGTCCCAGCACAACAAAGAGTCAGTGCCAGACACCTTTGTTGGATGTGAACATAGTGCCTTTAGCTCCTATGTCCCAATGCAACAAAGCACCGACGCCTAACCTGACAGAGAAAAAGGAGTTCTCCCGAGCATGCAGTTCCATTTGGAAAACGCCCAAAAACCCCGAAAACTGGTCAAAAAACAAAAAAATGCCACCATGAATGTGAATAGAAAATTCTTGGTTCTTACATGCTCCAAACATCTTGGAATAAGGTGGACTATAGCTCCTAGAATTAACAACTGAAGACTAGCTCATTTTGCACCAACTTCACCTTCTCCAAATGGTAAAACTTTTCCATTTTGTTCCTATTTATAGTAATTTTGAATTTTTTATTTTTTATTATTAAATCAAATCACTTTAATATTATGGGTTTTTATCATTGGTTCCCTAGATTTTTATAATGAATTTGATTCTAACATGGTTTTCAAATTTCCAGGCCAAATTTTATAAAGCTCATGGCTATGTTTTAAGTTCTTTTTGTCTTTTTCATACTTAGGGTAAAAACAAAAAAGTATCGAGCGTTTTTTACACTTTTCACATGCTCGTTAAAAACCTAGTAAAAGAGTGTCAAGTCCACTTTTGCTGTTTTTTCAGACTCGTAAAATATGGCTTATTAAAAAGAGAACTCATTATGGAGTTATATTTAAGCTCTTTTCAGTCTCCTTAAAAGCACAAAAATATTTCCAAGTGAACTTGTTACGTTTACGCTTGTAAAAGTATCAGAACGATCGACTAGTCGGTGGTAGATTATCTCTTTTCTCAGATAGATTAGAGCTATTTACTAAAAAGGAACACTCTGGTTGATGTCAGATAGAATAGTTCTTTGAGGAATTATTTTATACATTTTCGAGCCTTAGGGACTAAATCTGACGAAAAAGGACCTTTTGGAGTCTCCTTGTGTTTTTCGTTTAGACTCTCTAAACATGAATGATGCTGATTTCACTTTCATTGGACTCATAAAATAAAATTATGAAGGACCCTTTATGGGAACGAATCTCCTTTCTCAGGTTTGTAATACATGTGAGAATGGACTCGTCGCTAGATGAGCTATAACGAGTGTTTGTTACCCTCTTTGAACTCATAAAAACGAAAAAAGAGGCACTCATCCTTCGTTATGGGGAAATTAAGGGAAAGGGGAATATTTTTGCATTTGTATTTATTGCAGCTCATAGTCCACCTTTGAACGTGGCACTTGTATGCATTAGCATTTCTGAATAGTTGGGTATTCAGCTTGTCTCTGAGTGGATCCACTTTTGTGAGTCACTTGACTCCTTTGAGTTAATTCTAAGAATGCATTGCTGTATTCCTTGCATTACATATGGTTTCTTTCTCATAAAGTCAATGTTTCCAAGTCATTTTTCATGCTGCAAATTGTTCAAAGTATGTATCTTCTGAAATTCAACTCATTAGTAATTGTACCTTGCTATAAAATAGATTGTGTATGAGTTAGTTTCATGGTTGTCTCATCACTTCAAAATAAAATTTTGTTCCATGTTTCATGTTGATGATGGGGGAAACATCATGGCCCTCCTTCTACAAGTTTATTCCTATCGACTTCAACACATCATCCAGGAACTAGATTTAGAAACCTAGTTAAGTACCTTGAAGCCTGCATGCCTCAATGACACGTTTTCTCGCTTTCAACAACATGTTTTCATCAATGACCTCTTATTGAAATATTCTATCAAGTTTTCGACTTCAAAACACCTATTCACACTTAGAATAATGTACTGAGATACCTTGGGTATCATTGAAATTAATGGTGGTTTCCCTCACACTTGTTAACAATATACATCAATGACTGGTAATCAAGTGGTTTCTACCATGTTCAATGTCAAGAAATCTATTCACATGGCTAGAATCACATTGGTTGGGGATTAGAATGAAGACTTTGGGAATTTAGGCTTCATCAACATAATTACCTATCCTTAGGTTGCGATGGAAGATTATTTGGAGTCATGACATGGATCCACATTTTATGTTTGGTGGCTATGTCCAGTATTGGGTTCGGATAACATGGATCTACTTTGTATGTTTGGTATCCATGTTCCGCTCTCTATGTCATTCATTAGAGAGAATTTGAGGTCAAAAATGGGCCTCAAAAGGACCAAAATGTACTATAAAAATCAACCAATTACATTCTACTAGATGACATCATCCC
>LPNX011089209.1:1131564-1272169 GCA_001517045.1 Pseudotsuga menziesii
ATGGATCTACAGTGTATTATTGGTATCCATGACATGGTCATCTTCATGGATGTGTAGTGTATTGGTCTGCAACCATGATTGAGTCAGACAAGTCAGTTACTGGTCTTATGTCAGTTGCGAACTCATCTCCTACTGCCTCTAATACTAGATTGATGTCTAGAAAAGTATTTTACCTATCACATCATTCTAGCTTCATACTTTGTGGGGCATTTTGTTGCAACTAAAAAATACACTATTGCATGATTACCCTTCAGAGAGCCTAGTCAAAGATTCCTATGGTGACTTTTTTCCATCCTTGGGGAGACCAACGTTTTTACTCAGTTATGACAGAGTGTTGTCGGTGCACTGTCCTATTGAGAAAAGAGGGTCGGCACCTATTGTCTCTTGACATTAGGTGTCGTTGGTGCTCTTTCCTTGTGAGCAAAAAGTGTAGTCACCTTTTCACCTTAATCCTAAAGCACCAATGGACTTAAAACATGAAAACAATTTGTATGGGATAGGAGCTTTAATAATCCTTCGTTGTCTCCTCTACTCATGAATATGATTCGATATATTAGTGGAAGTGGTTTGACAAAGTGATGCCAAAAGATATGTACCGGTTTTGTAACGGATGGGAAACTAGAAATGAGTGAGAAAAAACATTTCCAACGAGTTGAAGTCCATAAACAAATGTTGTGGAAGTTAAATGTACCACTTCGTAGTTGTACCAGTCAAAGTTTTTTGGAATATCCTCAAATGGATTGAATCATCCATCAAGGAGTTAGAAGAACACCATAGATGGATTGTCATAATGTGATTTTTGGGATCCTCTCACTGCTTCCCATCAAACTTCAGGATGTATGATGGTAATTTAATTGGAATTGCAGATGAAGGGTTATGTTGGATGACATCGTTGATCAACTTGGACAGATCGGGCAAGTCCAAAGTTTCCAAAAAAAGGATTTGTCAATTAGGTTGTACATACTGGTAATACTAATATGGAACTTGTATACTAGTAGGACCAAAGGATGATTGATACACTTACTGTTGGGGATTTGGATTCATAGATTATATTCCTAAAGATCCACCAGATTGTGGTGGGCCTCCAGGGGGAGGGTTTCCTCCAGGTGGTGGTGGTCCTCTAGGGGTGGTTCCCCATAAGGTGGTCCTCCAAGTGGTGGTCCCCTAGAAGGTGGTCCTCCATGTGGCGGGCCTCCCGATTGTGCTCCTTCGGGTGGTGGGACACCTGATGGTGTTCCTCTAGGTGGTGGTCCTCCAAAAAGTGGTCCCCTAGGTGGTGGTCCTCCATAAGGTGGTACCCCAGGTGTTGTTCCCTCAAAATGTGTACCTACACCAGGTGGGCCTCCTCTAGTTGGTCCTCCACCAAGTGGTCCTCCAAAAGGTGGGCCACCATAACCTCTAATAGTATTCATAGGCGTCCCTCTGGGAATAGGAATATATGACAAATTAGGTTACCCCCATGGTGTAAGCATTTTTTCCAGGGTAAGGAATTATAGGATACACCATCCCTGTAGATGTAGGTTGAAATTTCACATTGCTTACAGGTGGTAGATGTCCTGGGTAAGTATAACCCCAAGAAGGTTGATTAATTATAGGTTGTACCCATGAGGTTTGACCTGCACTAGAAGGAGGGATAACCACATTGGTGTTGTTGCAAGGGAAAATCACTGTTGTTTGTCCTAGAATGGGGTTTCACCTTGTACTGGAAGTAACTTTGCTAATCCTTGAAACAATTTGGGCTGGGGTTAACCCTCTAGTGGTAGAATATATGAGAGTACCAGAGCAAGAAACGTGATTTGGAATTGGAGGAGAAAGAATAGAGGGTTGACTTGGATCATAAGTTACCAAAACTTGTGCTGGTGATCCTAAATTGGGAGCTACTTAAGACAATGAAACTGCATGTTATCCTTGAGGGATTGTTTTTGAACGATGGGGAAGAGGAGAAAATATTCTCCTCCTTAAATTTTTTCCCATATTACGTATACTCTCAATATATTTTGAAATAAATATGCATTTGATGGAGCGTCTCTAAGGGATTTCCTCAGTGGAGTAAGTACATAAGGCTCTAGTTCAATTATAGTAGTCCCATATTTAGAAATAGATTTCCCCAGGGAAGTTCTCAAAAAAGGAGTATTTGGACCAAACTCCGTTCCTATGGTGTCATCTCATGGGTGATTGAATACCCAATTCGATGAACCAGGTTGACCTTCCATTGGAAAATGAAAGGTTGTACCAGGATTAGGAGGATTTTGGACCAAGGGATTATCATAAGAAGTGAATTCTTCCCCTACTTCCACAACTGGGTTCCCTTCCACATGGGAATCAGCCGTGACACCTTGGTCTGTGGCTTCCATTGGGATTTATCCTATAATAGGAGGAAGGTTAGGTGGTAAGATTTGAACTCTTTGAGATCATCTCAAAGGACACTCAGCCATACTGTTGGTCACTAAAAACCTAACCTAGGTTTTGAAACTAGAATTACACACAAAACCACTCCTACGCAAGCTAAAGGTGACAAGAAAACTTAGGTGATAAGAGGGGTTGATAAAAGTTGATTCCTCACAAGGATTGTCAAGTCTTCATGACTCGTGATATACCAAAGGGTCCAACAATAAAATGAGACAAGGAGTATTAGGACTGTACCCTTTCCTGAATACCCAATTACCTGGACGGTACATGCGTAGTAGCTCCCCGAGTGTTGTTCTTGGTATATTTCTCCAACAAGACATCCAAAAGGATTTTCTTAGTTGGTTTAAGGTATCCTAGAGGGGTCTCCCAATATATGCAAGGTACGTGGGAGCCCAAAACCGTGTTAGTGTTGTCTAATGCACATCCGAACAAAAGGGGCCTTCTGATATGCAATCAAGTACATGAAGTACCTTTCTATATACCTCAAGGATACGTGAAAGGTTGTTCAATATACCGATGGTACATAGAAGAACCACACATTTCTTGGGATGCAGTGTAGGAAATAGAACAAAAACACTTATGTTTTAAGACGTCGAAACACGTCTCTATCCTATCACTCAAGTTACTAAAAAAATTTAACCTAGAACTAGCGTTAATTTTATCTTGAATGATTAGGTGAATGGATGAGGTGTGGACAGAAAAGTAAAACCATGCAGCATGATATTCAAATTTTTCACTTTATCATTCGAGGTATTCCATACTTACAGGAGAGAGAGAGAGTGATCCAATTCTATTTCTAAAAAAAATCCCAAACAATCATACTGAACTGTCTTTCAAAAATGAAAACAAGCAACAAACTTCTAATAACTGATCTTGAAATCAAAATGAAGTAAGATATCTTTTCCAAAAATAAATGTACTACTTACTTCTTGGAAAACTAAACTCTTTAAAATTCTTCAAATATGAAAAGACCTAAATCAACCTAAGATATTTTTGGCGAGAAAATAACATATAGAGAAAAGAAGAACGTGAATGCCTGAAAGTTTGTGAGACTAATCAAGGATCCAGTAGTTCATCTTCAAATAAAACTATGACCAAATCTCAAATTTTCTTCTAATCAAAAGCATAAGGAAATCTTTCATGAACCGATGAAGAACAAGAATGAATAAACCAAAAGAAAAACTTTCTTTTCAGTTGTTCTAACAGTAAAATGAGATCTGACTATATGAATTCCAAGCAGTCTTTCAAAAATCAAACCCAAGCATAGAAAGTTGTTGAACAAATGGAAACAATCCATCTTTTCAAAACAGAAAGAAACAAGCCTTTTACCACTTTCCAGATCTTGAACTTGATAGTCAAACATCAATAATGAAGCCAAAAAACACTTTGAGCAAAGAAGGAAACTGGTACAAATTTTTGAAAAGATAGGGGTATGAAACCCTACCTAGAACCACTTGTAGGAGGTTAGTGATAGAGCGTTATCATCTCCATACCACCTTTTGTGCACTGTAGTAGAGTGGTGGCACCACCTAATGACCATTGAGCATGCGCAGTCCCATTGCTTATTGTCCTCACTCAATGCGTGGCGGATTTTGTATATTTAAAAAAAAAAAAAGGAGTTGTTACGGAGAGAAATTCCTATGGCTTGGGGTACCACAACAGACAACTTAACTCTAGAAATCAATCCTTTCCTATATGCAAGAGAAACCAAATATCTAACACTAAAGGATCTCGATTTGTACCTTATTTCGGACGGTTGATGTAGATCCCCATTGAGCTTTCTAACTCCAGCTTGAATTGATAAATTGCTTCCTCAACATTCAATAAACAATACAAGCATGCTATATATAATTGTGTTAGACCTACTCTAGCATATATAATCAATAACATATAAGCATTTGAAATCATCCATGGATCAAATATTCATTCAAATACAAATTATTGGACAGGAAAAGATATCTATTAATATAAAACAGAGATTAAAATAGAGACAACCTCTGTCGGCACATTTGTGAATCAGAGAAACTGAGTCCCCCACTTGGGCCTCCACCACTTTAATCCTCCATCTCTCGATAGCAAGCTCACAAGCAAAGGGAAAGATTGGGAAGAACACAAAAGTGCTCCAAGGGACAAAGGGATGCACACTCAAGTATAAGCTCCGACAACAATGGACTATAGTTTTCTTACTCTCAATTCCTCATGCCTTCAATGTATCCAAAGGGTTCCTTATATAGTTCTTCAATGGGGTAATGAAAGGTCGAATTCGAGTGATCTCAAGGCATATGGAAGGCCAGGAGACAAGTGAGTCAGATCCACATCAAGGAAAACTCCAAAAGAATTTGGCCTTTTGCACACATCCCGATGTACGCATTTTTAGGGGTCAAACCAGCGTATATACGCAAGAAAGGGTTTAAAAGTCGCATATGGAAATTTTTGCATGTTTTTAGGGATGATCTTGGAAACATCAAAGGAACAAAAATGGTCCATGGGGTCTAAGGAGTCTGTAGAGGGACAGGGAAGGCCATAAAAGTGTGATTCACCATGTGTGGTAAAATCATCTATAACAGATGCCCCCTAATGTGTGAGGTCAAAGGGGTCATACGATGGCCGAAATACATTATAATTCCATCCCAGAAATGAAGTGATGAAGAACCCAGTGGAAGAACCAGCCATCCAATCAACACTATACAATGATACAACTCTGCACATAACTGCAAATAGATATACCAGTCCTGGATACATAAGAGTACAATGGCCATGAATAGGCATGATACAATATAACATATGTGGTCATTGCCACGTACAATATAAATAGATCAGAATCTCCATGATGAAGATATACAAAGGATCATGATCTCCATGAAGACTGAAGATATATAATGGATCAAGATCTCCATAATGGCTAGAAATGTCTGACATATACTGGAATCAAGTCACGAGAGTTGAAATCTCATGAACACTGGCACGATCAAGGAGGTAGCATATAAGAGATGCCACCAATATGGAAGGTCTTCTACACAAACTGCTACGAGTACATGTCCTACTATGTGAATAGAGGTGTCAAGGTCGAACATAGTAGTCCATTATCTGATTACCGGTAATTGATGTATACCGTTAATAGACACGAGATCACCCATTGATAATGAAAATGGGAATAAAGGTACTAGAGTGCAAACTAACAAGTTTGAATAAATGTGTTTAGGTCGAACACTTGAGAGAATCCATCGATCAGGGGACATTGATGTATTCCCAAAAAACTGTCGATGGTGAGAGAACCTGCCATTGATGACTGCAAGTCTCAAGGAACTCAAAAATGACTCTAGATTCCTATCCTAGAATAAATGATATAAATTCAATGGGATTCAATCCACTGGAAGGAGGGAATTAAGGCATCCCCCATCATCCAACACGAGGTACACAACAAAGATGTATAATGTGAAAGGACTCGATAATAAGGTGCATGAACCAGTAACTGTACTAGGAATGGCCGACATGCAAAGTCAAGATAACTGGGGAATGGCCGACTCAGGTTTCAACTTCCTTAGAACAAGAGAATAAAGGAAAATGGTGACTGAATGTACGCATCATAGACTTGATATGCAAAACTGGGACATCTCTGCGACACAGGAGGCATCGATAGAGGCTCCATAGGGACTGGAAGCTTAACCAGTCGATGGAGATAAACTCAGATAAATGAGTACAGCTCCTAAAGTCAAACTATTAACCCAACCAACGGATGTGATATGCAGTGCTCTGTTTGAAGGCAACATGACTTGACTGCTACCAAAGATAACGTCTTTTCTTGTCCGGCTTTTTGGGTTTTTAATTTATTTTTTTTGGACTTTTTCAAATTTTTGAAAATATTGAAAAGGAATAAAATTGCTTTAAAGTTACATACTAGGAGGAGATGAGTGTAAAATTGGAAAACAAACTAGTTCCAAGTAGTGGAACATACCTATGCTCAATGCAAGGATACATGTGTAGGATAGAAACACTCAGGGGAAAGTCCCCTCCTGGTAAGAATAGGGAATCAAGCTGCAAAGGATATATAAAATGGATCTGCGTGGATAGACATGAGACAAGCTCGGGCTACATGGCTGACACTCAAAGTTAGGGAAGCCAGCATAAGGCTCAATGAGGCAGGAAAAGCTCATGATAATGCAATTACACCTTGACATAAGGGAGTCTGGAAGAAAAAGGCCAACAGAAGATCAAGAGGAGTATGAGGCTCTTACAAAATGTCATGGCAATACTATACAATGGAATCCCACACCCTAAAGGACAAAGCTCTTGGCATGGGAACCAAATGAAAATAAGGAGCTAACTAGGGTACCCATGTAAGGTCAAGCTCTACCATTCTAATCATGCCACTTCTAAAAAAACAAGAAGGTTTTGTGAAAAGATAGAATGGGTTCGTACCTATGGTTATAATGAAATGGTCATAAGGTCATGTAAAATGCAAATGGAGGTGAAACCTAACCTATATGCCAGTTTAAACATGATACCTGAAATCAGCACGATCGGGTCAAAACAATGGTTGAAACGACGCTCAAAATGGTCTCCTACATCATATATTAGTCAAAAAAGGTCCAAAAGGGTCAGAAATGGTCCAAAACTATAGAAAAGGGGGTAAAAATTTGAAAAATTTCTATAAATAGTGAAAAATTCAAAACATTATATAACATTTGAAATCATCCATGGATCAAATATTCATTCAAATACACATTATTGGACAGGAAAATATATTTCTATTAATATAAAACAGATATTACAATAGAGACAACCTCTGTCGGCACGTTTGCAAATCGGAGAAACTAAGTCCCCCACTTGGGCCTCCACCACTTCAATCCTCCATCTCTTGATAGCAAGCTCACAAGCAAAGGGCAATCTTGGGAAGAACACAAAAGTGCTCCAAGGGACAAAGGGATGCACACTCAAGTATAAGCTCCGGCAACAATGGACTATAGTTTTCTTACTCTTAATTCCTCATGCCTTCAATGTATCCAAAGGGTTCCTTATATAGTTCTTCAATGGGGTAATTAAAGGTCAAATCCAAGCGCTCTCAAGGCATATGGAAGGCCAGGAGACAAGTGAGTCAGATCCACATCAAGGAAAACTCCAAAAGAATTTGGCCTTTTGCACACATCTCGATGTACGTGGTTTTAGGGGTCAAACCCGCATATATACGTGAGAAAGGGTTTAAAAGTCGCGTATGGAAAATTTTGCATGTTTTTAGGGATGATCTTGGAAACATCAAAGGAACAAAAATGGTCCATGGGGTCTAAGGAGTCTGCAGAGGGACAAGGAAAGCCATAAAAGTGTGATTCATCATGTGTGGTAAAATACGCTATAACAGGAGTGGAACATAGAAAGTTAAGTATCATATAATTTGCATCAAATCATGAAAATTATAGGAAAATTAAGCAAAGCAAGTAAATATGCCTTAGATATGAACATATCTGGTTGAAATGTACCCAAATCTTACTACAAACTAGCATATCTAATTACTTGAAACAATTAAATTTTTGGAATAAAGAAAAGGACTGAAAACCAAGAAATATTAGAAGTTATGAATTGAAAATCAAAAGAGATCAGAAGGTTTGAAATTATTCCCCAACAGAGTCGGCGGATTTTTTGCTGGAAATTCTCACCTCCTGCAGACACGACTTATTTCCCTAGATCTAAATGGTATATGTATAGAAACAATGAGTGCTGAAAAGGATAGGAACCCCCCCTAGAGTCTGTATATATATGGAATGATTCTTTGATATGTGCTATAGTGTGATGTATCAGATTTCCATGGTGTTAGATCTCAACAGATGTATCTGAAATAAACACACAAAACAACAACAAAAATCAAAAGTACCAGAAAATGATCTACAGTTCTATATCAGTGACTAAGGAATCCAATAATAAAATGAGTGATTACAACAAAATATATTTTATGGGAAATAAACCATCATTTCATTAATATGAATAAGAGATATTACAACCATTTTCATTAGTGTTGTGATGCCTCCTCACATGCCATGTCTTGTCCTCAAAGCTCCAACTTGTCTTCCCTATGCTCACCCTAGATTTGGCCAGAACTTCATTGTAGCAGCATAAATTTTCTCGTCCCAACCCATGGAGGATGGGATAGTACATATATCCCTAGGGATGGCTAATAAAATGGTGGATGAGGTGGAAGGGAGATCCTACTAGGGGTGATCTTGAGTCCAGGTGGTCCACAAAAGTAGGGATAAGGATTCCATGAATATTTCCTTCAACAAGCTTCATGAATCTTCTCTTTTTCCTTTTGAAACTTGAGCAGTGCTCTTTCCCTATGTAGATATAGCTTTACCATGGTGGAACCACTAATTTATCAAAGGGTAAAGGAGGTGGCACCTCTCATTCTCAAGAGAAAAGAGGCGTTCTGAAGAGGGTAACACTTATTGCATAAAGGGCAGAAGCGGTGGTTGACTTAGGAATCAGAAATAAGAGTCTGGGCCAATGTCCAACTTCACATTTTGGGGATTGAAGGAAATTTATGATGTTTTGGGCATCAACACATGACAATGACGATAATTATTTGTAACAAAATGCCCCACAAAGAATGAGGCTAGAGCGATATGATAGGTGGGATATTTGTAAGAGAAAGTTATCACTTCAAGGCAATACATCACTTGATCATATATCATCATCAACATGGCTTTTTCAATACATGAGTACATTTTACTCATATCCAACTGACTCCTCATTATGGCTATAGACCAATACAAGGCAGATCCATGAGAGTTATGAATAAACATGGCTACTAGAATACAATGTAGATCCATGCAAAAAATACTCAAACTTGGACATAGCTACCAGACATACAATGTATATCTATGTCACATGGATGCAAACTTGAGCACAACCATGAGCATAAAAATGTGGTTCCATGATAGGACTTATACAAAATACTCCATCAAAACCTCGGGAAAGTAATGAGTGGTTAATAGATACCTAGGGTCTTCATCTCCCAGTCTTCCACAAAGTACGAATCTATCCATGTGATTACAATGTATTTACATCGAACATGGTACAAGCCACTTGATTACCAATCAATGATTAGATATGTTAACAAGTGTGAGGGATATCACCATTAATTTTGATGATTCCCAAGGTGCCCTAGTACAATCTCTTGAGTTTGAGTAGATTATCTGATGTCGAACACTCAGTCGAATCTTTTGATCAAAGGTCAATGATGTGAAATTATGTCGAAAGAGAGAGAATATGTCATTGATGCATACAAATCTCAAGGTACTAATTCGTTTCTAATACTAGCTCCTCGATGATGAGCTGAATTTGATAGGAATAGTCTTGTCAAAGGAGGGCCATGATGAATCCCACATCGACGACATGAAACTCGAAACAAAGTTCTAGATTTTTGAGTATGATGTAACCATAGGAATGACTCAAAGGTAACTAACATGAAATTTTAAATTGCAGATGCAAACTCTCAACATGACTTCCCTTTGAACATCGGGCAACATGACCAAAGACTTTGAAGCATTGACTTGACCAGGCGGATACCAAAACATAATGCGATGGTGGACGATGCATTCTTTGAAAGACTCAAAGGAGTGACATGACTCATAAAAGTGGATCAACTTTGAAGCAAGCTAAATTCCCAATTGAGTGAATGAAATGCATACAAGTGTCATGTTCAAAGGTGACTAATAACTATCATTTATTGAAAACAATATAGTTCCCTTCCCTTAATTTCCCCATCATGATTGATGAGTGCCTCTTTTCATTTTCATGAGTTCAAAGAAGGTAACAAACACTCATTGTAGGTTATCCTAAGATAATTCCATTCTCATATGTTTCGCGAATTTGAGAAAGGAGGGGTTCATTCCCAAAATATGTTTTCCCAGTGTTTAGTTTAACGAGTCCATTGAAATTTAACACGGTATCGTTCATATTTAGAGAGTCTGAATGAAAACAGAAGAAGACTCCAAAGGGTCCTTTTTCGTATGATTTAGTCCCTAGGGCTCGAAAAAGTATAAAATAATTCCCAAGAGAACTTCTCTAGTCATGATTGGCTACAGTATTCCTTTTTCGTAACTAGTCAATATGAACCGAAAAAGAGGAAAACTACCACCAGAAAAAATGATTCTTCAAGTACATTTACGAGCATGAAGAAGACACGTTCACTTGGCGATATTTTCACATTTAATGAGTCCAAAAGAGCTTAAAGAAGACTTCATCATGGTTTCTTTTCACGATGAAATTTTTAACGAGTATGAAAAGAAGCGAAAGCTGACTCGAAACCTTGGTACTAGGTTTAAAGAGCACGACCAAAATATCGAAATTAGCACTCAACGACCTTTTTTATAAAACAAAGTAAAGAAAAATTAAAAAACAAACTCACTCATAACTAAAAATGTATAACTTTCATCCCCTACAAAAATTTTTAAAAGACTATTAGCTCTCCAAAATATTAAAAAATGAGTTTTTAAATGACTTTATAAAAGGGAAATTTATTAAAAATAATTAAAAGTGATTAAAATAATAAGAACGAAAATCATTTCATATAAAAACCAATGAAATAGTAAAAAACTTACTATTTTACTATTTACCAAGGTGGAGAGCTATTTTTGAGCTCTTGGTATGCAGACTTCAGGAAAGGATTCCAGAGCCATCGATCGTCCATTTTTCGATTCGTCAGTTGCAGGTAAGAGAAAAAACTATGCCCAGCATTTTCATGGTTGTATTTTCACTTTCCAAACAAATTTTTGGGGGTTTTGAGGTTTTTACCCTAGGGTAAAAAATGCTCTATGGGTAACGCTCTTTCCGTTTGTGGGACAGGCGGTAACTGAGAAAAACTGCATTTTTTATGCTAATTAAGGCGGTGCCATAGGTTTCTGCCAAAACCTAAATGGTCAAGCCAAAAGAATTTACTTAGAGTATTTTCAATGGTTGATAATGTATTCTAATACTCAAATTTTGATTTTTGGCAGGTCTTTTTAGCACAAATGGTTGTGTGGAAGGAAATACAACACAAGGATGATGATTCCAGGGCTAGCATAGATGCTGGCTCCATAGCTACTTTATGAGGTTGTGGCCTCCTAAATATCTTCCATGTTCCAAGCATGAGGTCTCATGTGAGACTACTAGAATATATTCTACGAATGTGGAACCTAGAGAAGCAGTACTTCGAGGTGGGAGATCACATTCTTACAGTGTAAGTAGAGGACATATACTTCCTTATAGGTTTATCCAAGTCTAGGGAGCCAATCTCATTGACATGTTCCCAAGGGGGAGATGTCACAACACAAGAGCTTATCGATCGTCATTGTATTCCGTGCACTCACATGTCTAGGAAAAATATCGCCACCAAAGAGGTGAGGGATTTTCCTCTCCAGATAGTACTTTCACCATGCAGTGGGTTGTAGGTAGCTAGGGGCTCATCAGGATTCCCAGGCACACATTCTTTATGCCTTAGAGGCTATGGCACCCACGGTCTTTAACTAGGCTAAGGCTCTACTGAGTTTCTTCAAGGAACAAGTAACTAAGTATCAGTGAAGAGAGTTAAAATAGTTTTGTTATCATAACATCTTGGCATATTTATTTTTTGAGCAGGTTCCTCATTTGAGGCCGCAGGTGGCTTTCAATGAGATGAGAGCTCGAGAACCTTGCATGTTGCGATGGATAGAGATCATGGCCCGAATTGGAGGTGGCAGAGCCAAGGTCAAGTATGGGAGCACATTTTTCCATTGGTAGGATGACTAAATCATCATGGTTGAGGATTATGCGTATGTTGGTACTGAATTTAGAGGAGACCCCGATCTACCCTTACCAGTCGGTGCCTAATGGGGCAATATTGGTAAGAAAAAATGCTCAAGACATTGATTATTTTTTTCATTTTATATTTTACAATTTTTATGAATGATGATAAGACCAAATATTTTCATGCAGATGTAGGAGATGCACGACTTGGGGGTTCATCTGCAATTGACAAGAGTGTGGGAGCTTTCTTTTTACACCACCGAGATGATGAGTTGACCGACTTGGAGGAAAACCTCAACTGGTTAACTCTTGACATTCCAGATGCTTCCATAGACGACCTCCCTAGGAGGTACCTGAGACATACAACTGGAGTATCGGGACAATTCAGCAAGCTGCTATGGAGGATAGTGAAATCTATCATGTGTTATCATGAGCATCACTAGTCATCTTACATGATGTAGACACTAAAAACTATCTAGATTCAAGATTTTTGACATTTTGTATATCTGAAAGCCAATGTGCTTCAATCGGGTTCTTCAGACCATATTTTTTGTAAAACACTTTATATATATATATATATATATATATATATATACATACTTACTTACTTATTGTGGTTTATCTATGTTCAAAATGTGGAATGTAACTTATATGAGTTTTCGAATGTATTTTATGGTCTATTTTATTTACAATGAAACATGTTTTATTTATCAAAATTTATGTATGGGAAATATACCAGTCCCATATCTAATTAGCTAATGAGTCTGCAACAGTGTTTGTTGGAGCAGGATCCCGTAGCTACAGGAAAAGCTGCTATTTTTGGTAGAAGATGGACATTTTTTGGAGGAAAGACAGTTTTGGCGACGCGATAAAGGTACGATGCTGTAGTGCATTTACCGCCATGGATCAGGGCCGAAAATCATGGCGGTTGGAACAAGAAAGTCAAAGGGAAATAGTACTTGAAGTGGCCGAGAAGAGAGCTCAACCATTGCACTTAAGGCAGCAACGACGACAGGAGGGCTTAGCTACCCTCATAAAGGAAGAAGGAGCAATGGGCTGAGGTAATAAAGAAAAAGGACAGAAGGGGAGCGACTGAGAAAGCGGCGCCCATACCCACAATCAGCGCCAAATATCGTGGAAGACTACAGAAAGCTGCGGTGTGACCAGTAAAGCGGCAGTACAAAGTACAGAAAGGCCGACTGTCACAGTTAGGGTTTTGGGTTACTGTTGGGATAGGCCCATAGTTTTGTATCATGGTGAGACCTTCAGGCCACCTATTTAAGCATGTATTTTGTATTATGAAGATCTAGACAGTAAGCCAGCTAGTTAGTCAGTTAGCTAGCTAGACAGATAGATAGTGAGACATTGAGGAAGAGTCGAGCTTTGGTTCTGAGTTTAGTCTATAGTTATCTTACTATAACCAGTGGCCGGCTCCTTGAGCATGAATGTAACAATCCGTGAGGATTGAGAGAGAGAGAGAGAGAGAGAGAGAGAGAGAGAGAAAGAGTATATTGTAAGAAGAAAGCAATATAGGAAGAGAAGAGATCTAAGAGAGAAGGGCTCCCGGCTGTGTGTGTGGAGTTTTCCAAAAGATCTCAAGCTACATAAGAGGTTGCAACGGAACTGTGTTACTCTCTCAAGATATAATATAAACATAGTTCCTATGGATGTAGCTTCCCCCATGGAAGTGAACCACGTACATCCATGTGTTGTGCAACTGTTTCATGTGATTGTGCTCTACTTATTTGCTATCTGTTATTTGTTACATGAACTTTGCTTACCAGTTAATGAATGTATGTATTCTATCCTTCAGTTTACAGTAACATAGAAGGTCAAATGCAAGTTGAATGTGTCGAGTACTCTGTATGTGATTTTATCAGTGCTTGATCCACACAGTAGCAACTATTGTGTTAAGTGACTTCTGTATATTTAGTTCAGCGAGTTGAGTGTAATTGATGTTAAGCATGTTAAACTGTAGAAGCTTACATGAGGTTGTTTAACACCTTAATGAAGGTTAACTAAGCTATTATACCCAGAAAGGAATCCTTTTGACCTTGAGAGTTGTTGAGTATATTGAGTCTCACTGTAGGAAGTATCGCAGTGTAGAAAGGGGATATCGCACTGTCGGGGAGGCTGCGGTGTGAGATATCGCAGGTTAAGAGTTGAGCAGAAGAGAAAGTTTGCGCATCGTCTTAGAAGTTGCGATGCGATAAGAGTCGGTCCCATAGTAGAGTTAGCTAGGAAGAGAGAACCAACCCTTGCAGAAAGACTCAACTGGTTAAGTAGAGTCAGAGAACCCAGGATGTTGCAGAACCTGGCTAAGGAAACCTGATTCTTCAGCCAACCCATCTAAGATCACTTCGGGTGAGACTTCAAGCCGTTCTACGGTTTGTCGCCGAAAGGGCCAGTGAGCTAGGGGTTTTGTTGGTACAATAAATTAAACTCGGGTCTTCCCAAAGAATACCAACAAATTGTTCCATTTAGAAGAGCTCCCAGATAGAATGGATTTGCAGCAGAGCATCCAAAACATGGAGAATGCAATAGCAACAAAAAAGGAAGAAGTCAAGAGCTTAGGAGCTCTTGCAAAGATGAAGAAGATGACAGAGATGAACAGTTTGCAACAGGAAGCGCAACTGTTGCAAGAAAAAGACATACAATTCAATAATATGCTTCAACTGTATCAGGAACAAATTGCAGAGCTGGTTAATGTGGTTGAGCAGAAGGTCAAGGAGTTCATTGCAAGCAAGAGTGAAATTGATAGCGCAGAAGACCCCATGATTACTCAAGTCATGCTTGAGGCGGCACAAGACCATGTCGAAGATATGGAAAAAGAGATCACAGGACTCAGGGAGAGATTTGTGAAGACTTCATAGGAATCCAAGGAGATGCTACATCAAAAGGAATCAAATGCTAGTGGCTTGAGGACGAGCCACAAGTAAGTGTTAGGGGATGGTTGGAGCAGGGTCCCACAACTATAGGAAAAGATGCTATTTTTGGTATAAGATGGACATTTTTTGGAGGAAAGACAGTTTTGACGACGCGATAAAGGTACGACACCGTAGTGCATTTCCTGCCGTGGATCAGGGCCGGAAATTGCGGCGGTTGGAACAAGAAAGTCAAAGGGAAATAGTACTTGAAGCGGCCAAGAAGAGAGCTCAACCAATGCATTTAAGGCAGCGACGACGATAGGAGGGCTCAGCTACCCTCATAAAGGAATAAGGAGCAACAAGCCGAGGTATTAAAGATAAAGGACAAAAGGGGAGTGACTGAGGAAGCGGCGCCCATACCCACGATTAGATTTCGGGTTTTCTTTTAATCCTTTAATTCTTAGCTTAACTAATAAGTGAATGGAAAACTGAACAAAGAAAATCAAGTAGAAAACTTAATAAAGAAAACTAAACAAAAAACATGTAGAAATCTTAATAAAAATAATTAAACAAAAAGCAAGTAGAAAACTTAATAAAGATAATTTTAAGTTCTTTTCTACAAATCTTTTCAATAATCACCAAGTGAAAGGAATAGGTCTTATCACTAAGATAAATTGACAAGATACTAGTATACTAGCAATTAACACACCTAATCCTATAAATCCATATACAAAGAAATAATTCAAAAATAATTTCAAAACATTACAACAGTATTAAAGAAGAAAATCAGAAATTAAAAGGAACAAAATCACAACACATAATTCAAAGCATGAGTTGGAAAGAGAAAACTAAGGATAAAACTTAGTAAATAATTTAAACAATCTAATCTACAGTTCAAATAAAAACATAATCATTATCTAATGACTACAATTAGAGGATAATAGAAAATCCAAAGAAACATAACTGAAAATAGGTTTAAAAATAAACTGAAAACACTAAAGGTCAGATGGAAGGCTGGACAACAATCTAGAAGGAAGGTCCGAATGACAGTCCAAACACACAATCCAAATGAGAGGTTGCATACCTAAAATAATAAAAACAGACCTAAATGATTTAATCATCAGCTGATTTTGTGCATATGAAAACAAGATGCATAAAGACAGGATTTAAACCTAATTAATCATCATATTTAACAGTGAAATAAACAAAAACAAATACATGAAAATAAGAGAATCATTGCATATTAATAAACAAACTGGAATTTAAATTGAATAAACTTATAACATGAATAAACAGAACTTAATCTATCTAAATTGATGAAAACAACCTATTCTATGTGCTTATTTAAATTTAAATTGATAAAACAACCTATTCTATATTCTTGTAAATAAGATTTAACAATAAGCTAAGAATGAAAGGATTAAAAGAAAACCCGAAAGCAAACTATACGTGACTCGGCCATTTATAAACAAAAACTACATTAATAGCATAGTATGAATTTTATTAGCTACAACAGATACATGCTACATGAAACAGAGAAATAAATAATTGCAAGCACTTTACTACCTAAACAAATTATAAGCAAAACTAATTATCTGTAAGGATGAGATAACAAAAACTTGTACAAAAATAGAAACCACAGATTGTCAAGGGGCCCTCTCACCAATCATGGATAATGCCTGGCGAATGCTTGCACACGCAATCATAAAAAACAAAGCGTGGAGTTCTTATTAAATATAAGGAACATAGTTACAATATCCTTCCCTCAAAGAAAATTAACTATCTATATAATGGATTGATTAATCCCCCTATCTCTCTGTATGGAGGTGTTTATATACACACTGTTTTCAAGAGGTTGAGCAAGTCGACCCTTTAGTGTTCGACTGCTCTTCTAAATTTAGTCAATCATAAAAGGCAATAATATTTTATAGGCCAGCACATAGACATATCCCTTCTTTGGTGTAAGTCTGGTTTTCTTCATTGTGAATGTGGCATGCAAGATTCTCTTCAGCGTGAACAGGGCGTCGTGGTGGTGTGTAACCACTCCTCTTTCCGTGTGACTAGTGGAGTGGTGGTGAGTGAAGGAAATTGCAAGCTGGTGCACTATCCATAGCACGGATTTATTACCCAGGCATGCCGATAACAATTTATTTGCAGGTTGTTTTATATTTTACAATGCGGAGGCTGATGGGCGATCTGGACGGGAGGATGAAAATCTAGTTTCATTGTGAGCTGGATACATTAAGCATTAATCTAGGGAAACATGGAAAACCACCAGCGAATTTCACACAAAGGGCTGGATGACGAGGTAATAAGAAACAACATTGTGACACCAATGATCCTTTAGATTGTTCCCTCCTTTGAATGCGTGAGCAGTGAAAATAGAATGGAGAAATTAATGCACCCGGGATCTTTCTAGATTGTTGATTATGCTATCACCTAGGAATGTGGTCAATAGAATGGTTTGTAGATTGCTTCAATGTTTAATGCCTAAAATTGGTTATGGACAACACGCATCCTGATTAATAAGCTGGACAACGAGCTGCGTGATGAGCTAGATAGTGATTGCGCAGATCGAGCTGAATGGCAAGCTAAATGTGTTTTATTTATAAATTCTATCAATCATACTACATAAACTGCAAACAAATATGTAAATCAATTGATATATTAAATATGCTTTAAATAATATAGATTTGAGTTAATAAAATCATAAAAATGATATTAATAACCAAAGTTAAATAAACATTAAATTTGTTCTTACCTCATGCTGAATAAGGATCTGCATGACATAAAATACACGAAAGATAATAAAATATGCATTTATATGTGTTATTTTAATGCCAAAAATGATAACAAAATGAGGTTCAACACTAAGTCATGAACCGAGGAATACAAAACCCAAGCAATTGAAGCAAGGTTTAGGGTATGAAGGAAAGCACCATAAAAAAAACCATAAAAATCCATCTAATCCGCATAACCAAAACATGGTATAAACAGTACTGACAAAAACTCAAAACCATATTGAAATACTAAAACCACACCAAAAAGTCAATCAATGTACATATATACAAGGTATTGTAATAGAAATGACTTCAAGCATAGTACCTTTTCAGGTACAACCCATTGTGAGGTTTCCTGAAAGGTTCCCATCGTAATCTACAAGCTCATAGGCCCATTTCTCTAAAAATTTACTTACGATGAAAGACCCATACCACATGGATTCTAAATTCCCTTGACCAATTTTGTCATGCTTATGATCATAATTCAGAACCATGAAACCTTCATTAAACACACGAGGTTGAACAGATTTATCGTACTAATCCTTGACTCTTTTTTTATGTGCCTCATTAGCCAAGGAAGCATATCTCCAATTCTCATCAATATTTGTCAAATAAAAAAATGTTCTTCCTTGACATAAGTGTTTTGGAGAAGCTCAAATACGAGCTTGAGCGATGGAATCTCACATTCAATAGGCAGGACAACTTCCAGTCCATAGACTAACTGAAACGGTGTGAAGCCAATTGTTTTTTTAACTGAAGTCCTATAAGCCCATGGTGCAGAAAATAGATTCAAGTTCAAGTTGGATTTATGATCTCTAACCATTCATGATGAAAACCCAAATTAGCACTTAACTCAACCATCATCTGAATACGGAAATGAGATCCATGATCAGTGACTATGGATTGTAGGACTCGAAACCTACCTATTACATGACCTACCAAAAAGAGGGTGGGAGTGCAACCATCCTCTACATATGTAGGCATTTCCTCAGCCCATTTTGTAAAATAATCAATGTCTACGATGATGTAACCATGCCCCTCGGCTGAGGTAGTATTACTATGCATAAAATCTATCCCCCAATTGGAGAAAGGGCCAATGACAATGACAAGGTGTAAAGGAGCAGGGTGGGTGCTCTTTTTCGGATAAAAAAGTTGACAAGGTGGGAAATTTTTAAGTTCCCCATGACAATATTTGAATATTGAGGGCCAAAAATACTTAGCGCGAAGGATTTTCTAAGTTGTAGCCATCCCACAAAGATGACTGCTACATGTATAATGTGTCATTTAAAATGAGATAATATTTCGCGTGGTGATGGATACGTCAGTGATCATCATGAGACATATTAGGCTGAAACCTTTGGGTATGTAGATATATGATTAGATATCCATACCACGGATCAATTGTGCTAATTATGAACAAAAATACATCAAAAAATAAATCATTGGGCTCAGCTTCCATGAGAGAACAGGGAAGGTCACACATTAACTCCGTGAAAACTAAGGACTTCTTGGATGTAGCCTTAGAAAACTTGAGATCAAATTCTTGCATGATGACAATCCAATGAGAATAATCCCCCCTAGTACTTCATGAATCAAAATGTAATACATGGGGTTTTGATCAGCGAGAACAATTGTGGTGCATATTAAAATGTAGTGATGGAATATTTGCACAACAATGGCCATGGACAAAAGCAACTTCTCCACATGTGAATTATGAGTTTAAAAGTCAAGAAGACTCTTATTTAGATAGTAAATCACATGCTCTTGTACATTGAGATCTCCTAGCACTATAACCATACCGATGGTAGTAGTGGAGGAAGCAACATACAAAAGAAAGTCTTTCGAATAATTTGGGGGGTGTAACACCGGTGAATGTGTCAGAGCATGTTTCAAATTATCAAAATCTCTTTGGGCCTGGTCATCCCAAAAGAGCAGGGTGTTCTTCTTAAGGAGACACATATAACTGTGTCTTTTTTCTGCAAAGTTGCATACAAAAAGGTGAAGAAATTTTTCCTTCCCTTGCAAACTTTGAAGTTCAGTGATATTAGTCGCGGCGGCAAGGCCAAAATAACAACTATTTTCAAAGGATATATCCGGATGCCATATTTGGAAACCAAAAAGACAAGATTATGTCCAATATCAACACAAAAGACACACTTGTGGGGATTCAACCGAATATGATAGTGACGAAAACGAAGGAAAATTTTCCTAAAGTGTCCTGGGTCGTCCTCATGCTACTGTAAATGAGCAGGGACGTCATCCAGATACATTTCCACGATGTGTTTGATATCATGAAAAGTGTAAAACATGGTGCATTGGAATGTAGATCTGACATTCTTTAAACCAAAGGGTAAATTTCGATAAGAAAAGGTTCCCCACGGACAAATGAATGTCATTTTATGTTGGTTAGTGGGTAGAATTTCTATTTGATTGTAGCCGAAACAACCATCCATAAATGAGAAGATGATGCTCTTATCACAATTATTAATGATTTGATCGATATGTGGATTAGGAAAGTTGTCCTTGGGACAAGTCCTATTCAAATCTTGAAAATCGATGAAAACCCTAATCATTCCCTATTTCTTAGCCACAGGGACAATATTAGACACCCACTCAGTTAGTGGTATGAGATAAATAAAACATGCTTTAAAAATTTTCTTGACCTCTACTTTTATTGCTGCAACCATCCTATGATGGAATCGACGTAGTTTTTGTCAGACTAGCCTCGTTGCGAGATAAGTCTTAATTTTGTGTACATTGATGGATGAATCAATCCCAAGAATTTCTTGATACGTCTAGGAAAAAATGTCTTGGAACTCTTTGAAAAGAGCTCTATACTTTTCGGTTTCTTTAGTTCAATAGTTTTGTCCTACATGAACTTGTTGAACAATATTGAGATTCACTGATATGTCAATGTGAGTTGTCTAATTAATGTTACACAGGTTTCCTTCAGAATCAGTTCCTTGTAATAGTACAGGAGTCTGAGGATTTTTGACAATACCAGAACTAATGAGAGAAATAAAACCAGGATCTGTTGAATTAGCATTGGGAAGGAAATAGGATCTATGATGATGATCTTCCCATATAGGTTCATCCACACTCATGATATCCATAATAGAGTCATCTGATAGGAAATTATGCAAGAGATAATCTAGAGTGGGGAGAGGGGAATCTAGCCAAGAGGGAAATCAGTAGGGATTCGATACCACTATATGATCATCATCATGGTGTATATTGAAAATGGATTGAATAGCATGGTAGGGGCCTAGAGAAGATGTCTCAACAACTTCTTTACCTTTATAACTATAGCCAATCATGGATATCATGTTCACAGTTGCCACTTTCGTACTAGGATGGGTTGAGGGAAACACACCCATAAGGTTTGAATCCTTCAACATTCCTAACCAAACCAATTGATAAGGTGGAGTTGATTTCCCTATCATAGGAATATTATTTGGAGTGGGGTTAGTAACATCTAGTGAACAAAAATCAAGCTGATCAATGGTCATAATCTTTCACAAATGAGGGAATTGGAGAGTACGAAAAACTGTCGAAGTGATAGCCGTCATAGCATAAAACTACTTACTCCACAATAACATATTGTAATCTAATGGAGCATTGAACACCTCCAATTGAATGGAAATAGTCTTTCCCCCTAGCTTGATTGAAAGGGCTGGTAACGTACCATGAGGTTCGAAACCTCATCCATCGAAATCTTTTAAAGTTGTAAGTGACTTCGTAAGTTAGGGAGAACCAATGGCTCTCCAGCAAGAAATGGACAATACTGAGGTGGAAGCCCCTTCATCCAAAATTATCCTATGGACCTTTCTCCCAACTACTCTGGTCACGATTTGAAAAATGAGCTAGTGGGGTAATCTAGACTTGTAATTCTCCACATTAAAATGAATCAAACTAGTGTTATCCGGGTCTAAGGCCACTAAATCTGTCAACAAGTTTTTGCACTGTGTAGGGAAACTTTTGAGTACCTCCAAGGTAGACATTGCGCAAGGTTCTTAAGACAAATATTTAACAACATTGTATAATTGTGCAGCTTGAGTGTTTAGATTAAAAAAATATTTCAGGAGAGTACTCTTAGGTGGGTGCAAAATCAAGTCAAGGTTAGGTTTCTCGATCGTAAGTAAACCATTAGGCAGAAGTGGAGGAGAAGAACTAGTAGAAGGGTATTTCTTGGGAGAAGGAATTTCATCCTTATTCTCTGTGGGTTTGTCATATGACTTACTACAAGTAGTCAAGCTAACAGTTTCCAGGGACATAATTCAGATCTCTTCAGTAGAATTAGATTTTCCTTATGAAGACATATGATCAATCAACTGTTGTTGAGATGGAAAGGAGTCAGTAAGTACCTCTAGTGTAGGGTTACTTTTCAAAAATTTACTAATTGCTTCATGACGAGGGAAATCCTTCATGAAGTGGTCACCACCACACAATAGGAAAGGATACTTAGCCTTACTCTTGTACTTGTTGTCATTCTCTGTGGTTGTATTATTGGGATTATCCTATTGGTTTTCATTCTTTTTACCTTTTCCTTTTCCTTTCTTTTTATTATCGCATGTCTATGTAGTTTGAATAACATTCACCTTAGAAAAAACTGTAGGAGCAAAAAGAGTAGTAGTAGAAGTAATCTGTTGCTTGGAAGGCTTAGCTGCTAAAGGGATCTGGATTGAACCTACAACCCCATCAACAGGAGCTTCTGCAGATGGCTTGGTAGGGTCTGTTCTAGGACAAGGTTCCTGAGGGATCAGATCATACAAAGTTTTGGAATGGGAATAAACCAAGTCCAGATACTAAGCGTGGATGATATTCTTCACTTCCGTGATAGCACCACCCATAACCACATCACAGGTGAAGCGAATATTTATTCACTTCACACAATCAATATTACCAGAACACTTGGAATATTTGATAATCTATTAATAGGACAAATATATATTGATAATTGGATAGATAAGTGATAAGTTACAATTGAGGGTCTGTTATTTATATTTTGGTAGAATACCCTTTCATTAAGAGTCATGTCTTTTCGTAAAGACATTATTAATTATTATTATTTATTTTATATATATATATGTTGATGTTTATTATTATTATTATTGTTTGTTGTTATTATTTAAGTTTGTTACATTTCCTTCCCCTTAAGGGAAGCTTGGTCCTCAAAGCTTCATTTATAGCAATGTCTGATTTGCTTGAATTTTCGTCTCTGGAGCCTTTGCGACACTTGACGAGATAATACGATATGAGTTATGGATTCCCTGGGATAATTGGTGCATTGTATCTGATGTGGTCCATCCCAGATCTATTTTGATTGAACCTCTTAGATTGTTTTGGGAAACGGATTGTCTCAATTGTTACCTAGTATGTCGAACTGTTTTCTTGTCAACATAACTCTTTTGTGAATGCTCATTTTGACCCTGTCGTTGGTCAAAATGATGATTATAATTTGGATGTCTATAAGGCATATGTGTTGTTTGTTTTTCTTTCTTTTTAACTATGGTGATGACTTCCTTCAATTCCTCGAATTGACTTTGTTTTTCAGAGAGTCTGGATGCTTCTCTCTGGATTTGCGCTATTTTGTTCTCTAGTAGATTGTTTTTACTATGAATCTTCTCGAACCTTTCATCTTGTGACTTTTTTTCCTCTTTTAACTTCTCAATTTCTTTCTATAGTTCTTGATTGAGATTTAGAAGGCATTGATATTCTTCTTGTTTTTCTAGGACTTTTCCTTCGATGTCTTCATTCGAGTTGTATGCCTTCTTGGTAATCTTTAACTTCTTAATATTTGTAACTAATAATTTATTATGATTTCTTAATTTGTATATTTCTTCAGTATTACTTGTTAAATACTTTTATAATTTCCAACTTGTACGGTTTTTTTGAGTCTTCCTCTTTTTGCTAGAGTTCCTCAATTTGTTGTTGAAGGCGGCAATTCTTTGCTTCTTGGCATCTTACTTTTGTCTGAATTTGCATGATTTTTTCATATTTGTCCTTGATGATTTTTTTAATCGTTTTATTTCTTCCTTATTATCAACTACATCTTTCATGATTTTTTGGTTTTGTATATTCTGATTGGTATATTTTTGACTCATTAATTCCTTAGAAATATCTAGCTTCGTCATGTCAAATACTTTGTGAATTGCTACTTGTAGTTGGAACTGCAATTGTGATTTAGACTTTGCCATAATTCCCGACTTCTAGTGTTCTTTGACAATAGTCGATTTTCCTTTTGACTGACTTCTTGTCTTCTTCAATTTTTTCTTGTTTTTCTTTACTCTTGTAATTTAATAATTGTAATTAATACAATTATTAAGTAATTATAATAATAATAATAATACTTTTTTCTTTTTATTTTTGAAGGTTGATAAATACTTCTTGTAGATTGGGTGGTGGGGAGGACTGATTATTACCTTCCCCACTTAAGTTCAAATCTCACTTGCTTCTTAGTAGCAATTATTATGTACTTTTAGATTTTTTCCCTTAAGTTTTGTAAAATTCTAGTAGATTGGGTGGTTGGGAGGAATGAGTTTTACCTTCCCCACCTAAGTTCAAATCTCACTTTATTCTTAGTAGTTATTATTATACACTTTTATATTCAAACCCAAACCCACTTTAAAAAACCAGGTGTGGTTTCACTTTTTTTTGAAAACAACGGTTATAATATATTAAGAAGGTGGTGTAACCATAGAAACCGAACCAGTTTACAAAATTCCCTTGAGGTAGCAGCAATAGGAGTTAAGAGTCTCACCATACACCCGTATGGAAGTAGCACTAAAGGATTCTAGATTCAAAATACGCTCTTATGGAAGCGGCAATAAAGGATTCTAGATTCTAAATACGCCCTTATGGAAGCGACAAAGAGGAATTTACTAGTCTTAAGAGCCCTTTGTAATATTCAGTTTTTAACAAAAGGATTGAAACAATAATTACAGTAAACCAAGGAAAAAACTATTTTTAACCAAGTCTAGCATATCAAAGTGTCTAGAAAGAAGCATATTTATAAACACCGATGACCTCAGCACACAAAGTAAACAACAACACAAAGAGAATTCCAATTATCTCAATTGAATTCCACATCAAAGTTGGACGAAGAACCTGGGTTGGGAGTAGATTCATGCTTGATGAGCTTCAGGGTGAGCTTGTCAACATTGATTTCCAATTCTGCTATCAAACCAATAACCACATTCTTTGCCTCCGTCACTTCGTGACTTATTTTCTTCCGCTGATACACCAAGTCTGTATCCATGTTTTCCAATATCCTACCTCCTTCAGTATCAATTGCTTCAACTTGATCCTACAACGCCTTGACATCATGCTTCAGGTCCCCGAAAACCACCTCAACAAACCTAGGAGGTGAGGACGTGCTAAAGGATGCAGACCTAGTTTCCATTATGAGCATCAAAATTTTCTTCTCGTTCATGATACAGCAACAAACATCCTGCACTTCTCGGTTATTAACCACGCATACAAAGCAGATGGTGCCTCCTACCCTGCCCCTCCACTGAATAAATTCATTGCGTCGCAGGGATGCTATGATCACCGTATCTCTCTTCATGTGAGCCATTAAGCCAACTAAGATGTTACTTCTTTNGCCTCCTCCCCTGCCCCTCCACTGAATAAATTCATTGCGTCGCAGGGATGCTATGATCACCGTATCTCTCTTCATGTGAGCCATTAAGCCAACTAAGATGTTACTTCTTTCCCCCTGCATCGACGAGACAACCAACAATTTTGCACCAAATGAGGGTACATCACCATAGTTCACATTTAAACTTATCATGTCTTCAAACGAGTGACCATGTGCCCACTCTACTCCACCTGCCTTGGATGCTTACGAACACAAGTCATGGGCCTTGGGAAGGAGGGCCCATGGGAGGAGAGGCCTCATGGATAGAGCCCCAGTCCTATGGGGGAACACAAAGAGAGTTAATCCCATTGATTTTTAGCTCTCCAAGACTAAGAGATGAACCCAAATTCCCTGCTTGGTCAACTTCTTTATTATTTTTTCTCAATACATGATAGAACTTGATTTTAAGGAGGGAGAGAGATAGCAACTTGATTTTTTGGATTAGATACTTGAGGTGCATTTGATTCGAAAGAGATTTCTCAGTCATTGCTTGTATAATTATTCTCGAGTCTCCTAGAACATTGAGCTCAGTGATTCCTTGGTTCTTGGCAATCCAGAGTCCCTGCCAAAGAGCCAAGGCCTCGACCATGTTGTTAGTTTCCAATCCTAGACCCCATGCAAAATTGGTTTCCAAGAATCCTTCTAGATTGATAATAACTTCGCCCTCCCTGTCGCCCCAAGGTGTGGTTTCACTTTTACCCTCTCTTTTTTTTTCCTTTTACTTTATCTTTTCTTTTTTTTTTTCTTTCCCTTTTTTTTGTTTTTTGTTTGTTTTTCCTCCTTTTAGTTTTTTTAGTTGTTACTTTTTTTTTCATTTTTTTTAACTCTCTTTCCTTTTTATTTTTTATTTTGACTTTCTTTTATTTTTTACTTGGTCAAAGACCATAAATTTAGGGACTCCCTAGGATTATGATTAAAAATCATGATATGGTGAAAGGCCTGGATCACAAACTAGCTCTGATACCAAATGAAGCGAATATTTATTCACTTCACATAATCAATATTACCAGAACACTTGGAATATTCGATAAGCCATTAATAAGACAAATATATATTGATAATTGGATAGTTAAGTGATAAGTTACAATTGAGGGTATGCTATTTATATTTTGGTGGGATACCCTTTCATTAAGAGTTAAGTCTTTTTGTAAAGACATTATTAATTATTATTATTTATTTTATATATATGTGTTGATGTTTATTATTATTATTATTTTATTATTGTTTGTTGTTATTATTTAAGTTTGTTACAACAGGAAATGGGAGGCAACAAGGATTTCGTAAACCAATCAGCTAACAATTGGTCTAGCATAGGATATTTAATAACCCTTTGATGTCTCCTCCACTCATGAACATGATTCAATATATGGGTTGAAGTGTTTTGACGAAGTGATGTCAGAAGATCCATCCCAGTTTCGTAACGGATGGGCAACTGGAAATGAGTGAGAAAAACCATTGCCAATGAGTTTAAGTCCACAAATGAATGTTGTGGAAGTTCAATGTACCACTTGGGAGCTGTACCAGTCAAATTTTGTAGGAAGAGCCTCAAATGGACCAAATCGTCCATAAAGGAGTTAGACGAAAAACCATATATGGAATGTCATAACGTGATTTTTGGGATCCTCTCCCTGCTTCCCATCAAACATCGAGATGTCTAATGGTAACTTAACTAGAATTTTAGACCATGAAGGGTTATGCTAGATGAGGTATGCCCTACTTACAGGAGAGAGAGAGTGATCCAACTCTGTTTCTAAACAAAAATCCCAAAGAGTCACACTAAACTATCTTTCAAAAATGAAAACAAGCAACAAACTTCTAATAACTGATCTTGAAATAAAAATGAAATAATATATATATTCCAAAAGAAAGGTACTAGTTAGTACTTGGCAAACTAAACTCTTTAAAATTATTCAAATATGAAAATACCTAACTCAACCTAAGATATTTCTGCCAAGAAAAGAACATATAGAAAAAAGAAGAACGTGAATTTTTGAAAGTTTGTGAGACTAATAAAGAATCCAATAGTTCATCTTCAAATAAAACTATGATCAAATCTCAAGTTTTCTTCTAATCAAAAGCAAAATGCAATCATTCATGAACCGATGAATAACAAGAATGAATAAACCAAAATCAAAAATTTCTTTTCTGTTGGTCTAACGGTAAAATGAGATATCACTATATGACTTCCAAGCACTCTTTCGAAAATCAAACCCAAGCACAACAAGCAACTGAACAAATGGAAATAATCTAGATTTTAAAAACATAAAGAAACAAGCCTTTTACCACTTTCCAGATCTTGAACTTGATAGTCAAAAATCAATAATGAAGCCATAAACACTTTCAGCAATGAAACAAATGGATACACAGTTTTTAAAAGAGAAGGGTATGAAACCCTACCTAGCACCACTTGTAGGATGTTGGTGATAGAGAGCTACCGCATGGGCATCACCTTTTGTGCACTATAATAGAGCGGTGGCACTGCCTATTGACCACTCAGCATGCACAATGGCACTGCTTATTGTCCTCACTAAATGTGTGGTGGTTCCTATAGATTTCAAAAAAAAAGGAGTGAAACAAAGAAAGTTAAGTATCGTATAACTGACATCAAATCATGAAAATTATAGGAAAATTAATCATAGCAAGTAAATATGTCTTATATCTGAGTAGATATGGTTGAACTGAACCCAAATATTACTACAAACTAGCATATCTAATTACTTGAAACAATTAAAATTTTGGAATAAGGATAAGGAATGAAAAAGTAAGAAAGATTAGAAGTTATGAATTGAAAACCAAAAGAGATCAGAAGGTCCGAAATCCTTCCCCATCAGAGCCACCAGATTTGTTGCTGGAAATTCTCACCTTCTGCAGACAAAAGTTGTTTCCCTAGATTTGAATGGTACAAGTCTAGAACAAATGAGTGATGACAAGGATAGGCACTTCCCCTAGAGTATGTATATATCTAGAATGATTCTTTGATATTTTCTATAGTGTGATATATCAGCTTTCCATGGTTTTAGATCTCCACATATCTACCTGAAATAAACACACCAAACAACAAGAAAGATCAAAAGTACCAGAAATGATCTATAGTATATTAGTGACTAAGGAATCCAATAATAAAATGAGTGATTACAACACAATACATTTTATGGGAAAGAAACCATCATTGCATTAAGATGAAGAAGAGATATTACAACCATTTTCCTTAGTGTAGTGATGCCTCCTGACATACCATGTCTCATCCTCAAAGCTCTAAATTTCCTTCCCTATGCTCACCCTATATTTGGCTCGAACTTTAGTGCAGCAACATAAATTTTCTCCTCCCAATTCATGGAGGATGAGCTAGTACTTATAGACCTAGAGATGGTTGAGAAAATGGTGGATGAGGTGGAAGGGAGATCCTACTAGGGGGGATCTTGAGGCCATGTGGTCCACAAGAGTAGAGATGAGGGTGCCACAAATATTTCCTTCAAGAAGCTTCATGAATATTCTCTTTTTCCTTTTGAAACTCGGTTACCACTCTTTTTCTATGTAGACAGAGTGTTATCAAGGTGCAATTTCTTATTGATCAAAGGGTAAAGGTGGTGGCACCACTCATTGTCAAGAGACAAGAGGTGTCCTGACGAGTGTAATGCTTATTGCATAAAGGGTAGAAGTGGTGGATTTAGGTATGAAAAATAGGAGACTGGGTGAATGTCCAACTTCACATTTTAGGGATTGAAGGCAATTTCTGATGTTTTGGGCCTCAACACATGATGGTGATGATAATTATGTGTAAAAATCCTAGAACTGTGACCCTCCACTAGAGAAGAAGACTGTTAATGTTCCAACAGAAAAAATTTCAGCATCCCCCCCCTCTACGAATGGTCTTCAAATTGAGAAACTTGTACTTGATGCAATTCTATGACCACCTAAGAGTACACTTCACAGATCTATACTTAATCCTAATGCATGAGCCACCGAGTACTATAATATAGTTGAAGATCTGGCTTAAGCACCGTGCGCTATGTCAACTCTCTAAGTACTCCAAACATGCCCTACACAGCAGAATAAATTGCTATGAATTCTTGGAGCAATGGATCCTAAACACAATAAAATTATTGCCTTCAAATTGGATGACTTTAAGTATAGGATCTCCCCTCAATTGGCTTTCCAATTATCCATGAAACCTATAGGGAAGATAATCCATTGTACCGTGTTGGATGAGGGAGAATCAAATTTGATCATGTCTTTACCCTGCTGGAGAGATATCGTCTCTCCCAAGATCAACCATTTACCCACTACATTAAAGGATTTTGATGGTAGTGGATTTCAACGCTATGGATTACTACCCCCTCTCTAGGTAGAACTTGGGTGCAAATCAGTCTCCATTCACGTTGAATTTTTTTATACTCCTTTAGACTACAATATTATTCTAGGTTGAAATTGGTTATATGCAATGCAATTTGTTGCTTCATTCATATTTAGAGTAGTCCAGTTCCCATTCCAAGGGAATATCGTCACCATTGACCAGTTATATTTCTGTTCACCAGACACAACTTCTAACTCTCCGAACAATGTTCCACTTTTGGCTTCCTCAATCACTCAATATCAGAACATCAAAGTAGGTCTTCTTAAGTATTCCTTACTCATGTGAGTATTTCCATTAACCAATCCTCCTCCTATTTCACAGGTAGCATCTATGAACATGATATATGACTCTAACTTTGACACCTTAGATGAAGGAAATTCAATTTTTGATTAGACATCGGTGATCCTTTTTGAAGAAATGTACCAGGCTATTCAGTCCACCAATGATACCACCATCAATTATCATCTTTTGGTGGCTTCAGATGTGTATCATCTACCATATTGGTTAGAACCCCCCCCCCCCATCTCTAGATTATCTTTTGCATACAATCCCCTTTGATGAGTCCATCATGGAATTTATGTCTTTAGATGATATGCCCTGTAAATATCATCATCACCAATCTTATTTCCTTCCCAATTTCCATATGGTAGAAGAACAGTTTGGAACAATAATTTCATCTGATATCGTAACTAATCCTCAACCCCCAGTACTCACCCATGACGTTCATTTTTAGGGTAATTTGAGTAATATTACCAAAACTATTTCTGTTGATATATTAATGAAGCAGAGAGTCATAGATAACATCAATGTAGGCCATAATTATTACTCTTCAGAACTAGAGTCTTATACGGCCTTGTTTAAATAATTTAGAAATATTTTCAGTTGGACATGCGAAGAAATGACAGGGATAGATCCTTTCATATTTTTTCATGAGATTAGGACTTACTGTGACGCCAAGTCGGCCCATAAAAAACTTCAAAAAGTACATCCGAGGAAAGGAAAATCCATTAAGGAAGAGATTGAAAAACTTCTTAAGGATGGGTTTATCTACCCCGTACTGTTAATTGAATGGGGGTCTAACATTGTACCTCAACAAAAAACAAGGTACCATTAGGGTTTGTATCAATTTTCAGGATTTGAATTGGGATTGTCCTAAGGACAATTTCCCCACCCTGTACATTGATCAAATCATCAATAAATGCACCAGAAGTGTCATCTTCTCATTCATGGATGGATTTTCTGGATACAATCAGATTGAGATACTCCCATCTGATAAACACAAAATGGATTTTATCTTCCCATGGGGGACCTTTGCCTATAGAAAGTTACCTTTTTCTTTGAATAACGCTAGAACTATTTTTTAATGTGCCATGTCTTAAGCTTTCCATGACATAAAACACATTGTGGAATTGTACCTTGATGACCTACGTTCTCATTCGAAGCAGCAGAATCACCACGTTGATCATTTGAGAACCATTTTTCCCAGATGTCGCCACTACCACATATGGTTGAACCCACACAAATGTTTTTATGTGTTGATACTGACCAACTACTTGGTTTCATTGTGTCCAAGGATGGCATCCACATAGACCCTCTGAATATTGAAGCCATCTTGGCCTTACCTGCCCCTACTATTACAAAACTCCAAAGTTTGCAAGGGAAGGAAAACTTTTTACGTTGTTTCATCTGTAATTATGCCGATAAAACTCACGGTTTCATGTGTTTATTAAAGAAGGATACCCCCTACATTCAAGATGACCTGGCACAACATGCGTTCAATACTCTCAAACATGTCATCATGGATGCACCTATTTTGCAACCACCCAATTATACTAAGGATTATTACTTGTATTTGGTTGCATCCCTATCCACCATTGGTATGGTTTTGGTTCAAACGGATGAACACGATCATAGACATGTGATATATTATTTGAGTAAGAGTCTTTTGGACTCTGAAACTCGGTACTCACATGTGGATAAATTAGCTCTGGCCATGGTCATCATGGTCTTGAAGCTTCTTCACTACATTTTGCTCTGAATGACCACGATATATGCATATTCTAACCCCATGTATTACATATTGACTCATCAGGTGCTTGGGGGAAAATAATCTCGTTTGATTTTCATTCTCTAAGAATTTGAGTTGGAATTTACGAAATCCAGTTCTAAGAAGTCCCTTGTCTTTGCGAAACTTATGTGTGACCTTCCCCATATTACTGAGGGAACATAGCCTATCGATTCATTACCTGATGACTCCTTGTTCCTCATTAGTACGACTAACCCCTGGTATGGATATTTAATTCTCTACATCTAGACTGAACGGTTTCATCCCAATGAAACCCGTGATGAATGTCATCATATCCTCCATCATGCTAAATACTACCTTATCATTAACAATACTTTATATTGTCTTGGAATTGATACAACATTACGATAGTGTTTAACTCATGAAGAGGCTGAGATAGTTTTGAATGATTTCCACTCCGTAGCTTGTGGCGGTTATCCTTCCAAGATGGCTACCTCCCAGAAAATCTTACGCACTGGGTATTTTTGGCCCTCAATCTTCAAATATTGCATAGAGGCCATCAAGAAATGCCCGCCTTGTTAGTTGTTTACATAAAAAAGTGCACCCGATTATTAATCCTCCCTTGTCCGATTTGGTCATATGTCTAAATCAGGAGTCATGTCTAAATTGGGAGTCCTTCTAGTCTATTTTTAGTCACTAGCAACATTGGTTCCACTTTGCCTAATTGGGGAACATGTTCCAATTACTAAAGTGTAGGGAACACTAACTGAGTCCTACTACCATTGATTGCACTTGCATGCATCATTTAGGATCCTCCTAGATCAATCCCTACAAATTAGGAGCCACTGGGAGTGTCGATACCAACCAAGGTCAGTTGAGTTGAGTTGGTGACTAGTCAAGCTTAATTAGGATTCAGTTACATTAAGTTTTAGTCCTCTACATTCAGTTAGCATTAGGTTTGGATGGCTGCATGCAAGAGAGGTGCATTTTTCACCTACCACAGTCAGTTAGGATTAGTTAACACTGAATTAGACACTTGATTTATGACTTAGAATTCTGATGAACTTCGATAATGATTTAGACAAGGTCAGTTAACCATTCAGTCCTCCAATAATGATTTATACAAGGCCAATTAACCATTCAGTCAAGTAGAGTCTAATCAATTTGAATTTCCTCACATGGATTTGAATTGCATGTGGTTATTTAGCCATTGTACTTCATTGTAATTATTATCTAATTACTTTTGATTAATGAAAGCATTCACAGTTGCAATCCATTTTTGCATTGTTTCATTCTTCAATTACTGAGTAAATTGTGTGATCTATTTTGTGAGTTGTATGTTGATACATAGATCTATGTGCTCAATTTAATATGGTATCAAAGCCTTGGCAAGACAAGGCACTTCTCCTCCTTAGATCTTGTTGTAGGAGCTAGTCGACGAGCCGACTATACTAGTTAACCGACTAATCAGAGATTAGGTCAGCCTCCAATGGCCGTGTCGGTTAATTGAACCGACAAGTAGTTATTTATAACTATTGTGTAATCATATATATAATAGGCTGTTGAGCCAGATAAGAACTTGGTTTTACTTTTGTGTATGTACGAACCCTCATGTGATTCACTAATATAATATGTTGTTCTATAATCTATTCTTGTCTCTTGTATATGTATGAATATATGTTTCTATATATGTATTATGTGTAACCTTATGTGATCTGTGTGATTACAACTAAGGAGAACCCTGGAATGATCCGGCAACGGAACCAATGTTGTAATCACACAGATCACATAAGGTTACCAATAATATATATATATAAACATAAATTCATACAAATACAAGATACTGTGGAAATTGAACCCAAGTGATAGAACAATTACACTCACAAAATTGCTAATCAAACATGCAAAATTAACATCAAAGGAGATTGAAATTGGAGCATAACACTAATCTGTATTGAATAAGTGTACAATATCCAACATTTTGAAGTAATAGGATGCTTCAATATATAATTACATGAGATATTTGAATGCATAAGGATGCCATTCGAAATAGTCAAAAGATAGGCTTACTAAATCTAGTCAAATCCCCCATAGGTGCATAAATCAGTTTCCAAATCCACTAAGATGCTCATGAATTGGAAAAGTAAAGTAGGAAAGGTAATAAGGGATGTAAAGATAACTCATACATTATTTTATTAGGAGAAAAGGATGGAGGATGATGTGGGAAAAAAACAAGTCAACTACACCTAGTCTAGCTTTTCCTTTTGCCTTAATTCTCAATAAAACAGGCAGCTTAATAGAAAAACTAGATATGTGCTTTGGAGGATATGGAATAAATTAGAGATGATAAATATGGTTTCCAAGAGGATTCCCAAGCACTCCATGACTCAGTTTTAGCAAGTGCTGACTTCTATGACCTGTAGAAGGAAACTAGCATAGAGTGGAATCTAGGAGACTAGCTAATAAGACAAAAATGATTTCATTAATGTCTAAGGTAGGTAACTATGGGTTGATTATTATAACACCCCCCCCTTAATCCTAAATTTATGAGTAAATATTAGAAAACTATAGGGCCTAGCAGCAAGGCTTAGTCACCCTTTACATACTACTTGTCCATTCAACCAAGGAAAGAGGCAAAAACCCAGTGGGAAAATACTCCCTTAAACATGGACAGTAAAACAAAATATGAAAATATTGTCATCAATCATGCTTCATAGCATGATTAGAAATTCCCAGCAGTGATTTGAGATTGCTGAACGTATTCTCACAAAAAACTTTGGTGAAGATGTCTGCTACTTGTTCTGAAGATGCACAGAAGAGTAGATGAATGGTGCCATCATGCATAAGTTGTCTGATGTAGTGCATATGGATCTCAATGTGTTTGGTTCATTGTCTCTGAACTAGATCATTGTATATTCAAATGGTGCTATGATTATCGCAGTAGATAATAGTTGAAAACTCTGATTCGAAGCCACATTCTCCAAGTATTCCCTCCAACCACAAACATTGAGTTGTTGCATTTACAACTCCTCTATAATCTACTTTTGTAGATGAGAGTGCTATGGCACTCTGCTTCTTGCTTGACCATCTGATTGGTCCTTCTGCAAGCAAGAACACCTATCCTTATGTTGACTTTCGATCTGTGTTGTCACCTACCCAATCACTGTTAGTAAACCCAATAAAATCAAGATCAGATTTAGCTTTGTAGAAGATCCTTTGAGTTCTTGTTCCTTGAACAAAGTTAAGGATCATTTTTGTTGCTCTCCAATGGACCTCATGAGGCTGATACATGTATCTTGAATCCATACTAACTGCATAAGATAGATCAGGTCGAGTGTGTGTAAGATAAAGAAAACACCCAATCAACTGCCTATACAATGTATTATTTACCATAGGAGAAGAACCTGCTTCTTCAAGCTTAACTCCCGAAAAAAGGGAGTCTTTATTGGCTTGGAATATTTCATGTTGAACTTGTTCATAAAATCTAAGTCATACTTGGACTGATGTACTTTGATTCCATGTTGGGATTGAGCAATTTTGAGACCAAAAAATTGGCTCAACAATCCCAAATTTTTCATAGAAAATGCATGGTTCCTTACATCCTTCAAGGAGGAAATCTCTTTCTTTGAACTTCCTGTAATCAAAAGGTCATCCACATAGAAGAAAATAATCATCAAAGAACCATGAATCAGCTTCAAATAAACATTAGGATCAGACTTACATCGAACAAAACTCAATGATAGCAAAAATTCATTAATCTTGGCATACCAAGCCTTGGGGGCTTGCTTGAGCCCATACAATGATTTCTTTAACATGCACAAAAAAGATGGATTAGAAACAAACCATTTAGGTTTCTGCATGTAAATATCTTCAGGGATATATCCATTTAGGAAATCACACTTCAGATCTATGTGATGTACCTCCCACTGCTTCGAAGCTGCAATGACTAAAGCTAGCCTTATGGAGTCCATCTTTGCCACTGGTGAAAAGGTTTCATTATAGTCAATACCATGTACTTGTGAGTAGCCCTTGGATACCAATATTTCCTTATATTTCAAAGGTGAACCATCAGCAGTAAACTTAGTCTTGAAAACCCATTTACATTGAACTAGCTTCCTCCCTGTGGGAAGATCAACCAGTTCCCAAGTGTTGTTCTTCTGGAGCGAGCTGAATTCTTCTTTCATGGATGTTTTCCATCTTGGATCATGTGCTGCATATTAATATGTATTGGGATCCAATTCAACCATCAGATATCACTTCTCATAAAATAAAGGATCTTTCATACACAGGGCACTCTCAAACTGAGATCTAGTCCTCCTAGTGTCACTAGGATTTCCAGCTAGTTCCTCAGCCGCATGAATGGTATTTTTTGCCCATTTTGGTCTTTTAGGACTGTAAATATATGCAATCAAATCATCATTATTAGAAATATCAGAATCAGCAAACTCATTAGTCTCTCCACTTACAATCAATGGATCTGGTGGTGAAGAAGACTCTCCAACTTCAACTGCTACTAAAGGCTCTTCTTGGAACTGAACACTTCTTTCAATGAAGGCTTTGTTAGTGCTCAAGTTGATAAGATTTTACCCTTTTGAATCTTTAGAATACCCAACAAATAGGCACTCTTGGATTTGGGGCTGCAAAGCCTTTCTCTTTTTAGTTGGAATTCTACCCTAAGCCTTTGAGCCAAAAATCCTGAAATGGGTCACATCTAGCTTGTACCCACTCCAAGATTTGAAAGGAGTCATACCATAAAGATACTTATGAGGCACCCTTTTCTAGATGTAGGATTCATAGTTTATAGCCTCATCCCAAAACCTTGGTGGCAAAGTCTTAGCCTCCATCATGCAGGTTGCCATCTCCTTCAGTGACCTGTTCTTTCTCTCAGCAACACCATTTTGTTGTGGTGTGTAAGGGACCGAATGCTGCATTTGAATAACTGCATATTTACAATACTAAATGAACTCAAACTTGACATATTCACCACCATTGTCAAATCTGAATATCTTGAGTCTCCTCCTAGACTGGTTTTCAACCAAGGCCCTAAAGACTTTGAAGAGGTCAAAAACTTTAGACTTATGCTTTAGGAAGTAAACCCAACAATACCTGGAAAAGTAATCTATGAAGGTCAATGCATATTAGGCTTGAATCATGGACATATGAGTAAATGGACCAGCAATGTCATTGTGGATCAACTCAAGAGGTGCAGAGGTTCTCTCATGACTAGCTCTCTCAAATTTGTGCTCTAGGTGTTTACCTAGGATACAACCTTGACAGAATCCCTTGGAAAACTTGATCTTTGGTAACCCTATGACCATATCTTTTTCACTCAAATCAGAAATATACTTGTAGTTAATATGGCCAAATATTTCATGCCAAAGTTTTCTTTCCTCATTAGCATGAATCAGAAGAGCATAGGGGTTTGAGTAGGGTAGAAAATGGGAAAACATGTATACCTTCAAAGTGTGATCAACAACACCTTTTGCTATGACTTTACCATTCGAAATACTAGTGATTTCAACATCATCAGGGGAGAAGATGACATTGTTTGGAGACCCTATGTGAGTCATCTGATACACTGAAAAGAGATTAGAGGCAAGACCTGGAACATACAACACATTATTGAACTTACCATGGTCAAGATCAATCCTTCCTTTTCCCAAACTGTCAGTAAGAGAGTCATCTCTCAAAACTATTGGTGGACCTTTCGACATGTCAAGAGAGGATACTGCCTCTTTTATCGAAACCATATGTCTAGAAGCTCCAGAGTCTATGATAAAGCTAGGTGAGCTTGATGTGCCAGCAAACAAAGCATGTACTCTCTCTCTATCCTCTAAATTTGATCCTCCTTCCCTTTTCTTTGAGCAATCAGGAAGGGAGATATTATTCTTCTCCAGGAGTTGGGTGAACATGTCAATTTGCTTCTTCATACAAGAGCTCTTAGGATGGTAGCCCTTACTGCAGTATGCACACTTGCTCATTTCTCCTTTGTTCTTCTTCTTCTGGAAGTTCTTCTTGGAGCCTTGGGGCTCCTCTTGAGACTTGTTCTTGTCTCTCTTTTGCTCAAGTGGCTTTTTAGATTTTTTCTTTCTTTTTGAATCCACCCTTGAATCTCTAGCAACCAAATCTTGGTATTTGGAAGGTTTGATGGTGCCCATCATCACCAACTTATCTTGTTCCTGTGTGAGGGATTCCATGAACTTTGCTATCTTAGGCATCTTCCAGGTTCGAGCTGTCAACTTGGTGGCATGGAAGGTCGAAAAAAACACTGAATAGTTAAGGCCAAGCTTCAAGAGTATGGCCAAAAATATTTTCTCTTCCTTATTTTCAATTCCACAATGTTTTAGCTGCAAAACAAGGGCTTTAAACTTGGAAAAATAGAGTTGCAAGGATTCGAAGCTACTGGGACTCAAGAAGATCAGCCCATTCTTAATTTGATGTCCTCTCATCTCATCTGTCTTACCAAAAATATCTACAAGATTCTCCCACATTTCATTAGGTGATTTCAATCCATCAAGATGGAAGAGGAGGTTTCTTGAAATGCTTAGACACAAAAGACCATAGGCCTCATCCCTCCTATTGTGCCATTTTATTTTCTCTACAGATGCATTGGGATCTACCTCAATTGCCATAGTAACACTGTAGAGACCTTTCTCTCTCAACAATATCTCCATCTCAGCTTTCCATTCAAAGAAATTAAATGGAGTCAAGATGATCTTCTGAGATTGGTCCATAGCTCAGAAACTGTACCCTTTAGTCAGCAGAAAATACTCCCAGTCAAGATGTCGAACCTGCAATAGCAATATGGAAGGAGATAAATTGATCTAAAAAGGATCTGATACCATGTGGAAATTGAACCCAAGTGATAGAACAATTACACTCATAAAATTGCTAATCAAACATGCAAAATTAACATCAAAGGAGATTGAAATTGGAGCATAACACTAATCTATATTGAATAAGTGTACAATAGCTAACCTTGTGAAGTAATAGGATATTTTAATATATAATTACATGAGATATTTTAATGCATAAGGATGCCATTCGAAATAGTCAAAAAGTAGGCTTACTAAATCTAGTAAAATCCCCCATAGGTGCATAAAGCAGTTTCCAAATCCACTAAGATGCTCACGAATTGGAAAATTCAAGTAGGAAAGATAATAAGGGATGGAAATACAAATAATACATGCTTTTATTAGGAGAAAAGGATGGAGGATTATGTGGGCAAAAAACAAGTCAACTACACCTAGTCTAGCTTTTCCTTTTGCCTTAATTCCCAATAAAACAGGCAGCTTTACAAAAAAAGCAGATATGCACTTTGGAGGATTTGGAATAAACAAAGAAATGCTAAATATGGTTTATAGGAGGTTTCCCAAGCACTCCATGACTCATTTTTAGCAAGTGTTGACTTCTATGACATGTAGAAGGCAACTAGCATAGAGTGGAATCTAGGAGACTAGGTAATAAGACAAAAATGATTTAATTAATGTCTAAGGTAGGTAACTATGGGTTGATTATTCTAACAGAGACAAGAATAGATGATAGAACAACAAATTATATTAGTGAATCACATGAGGGTCCATACATACACAGAACTGAACTAAGTTCTTATCTAGCTCAACAGTCTATTATATATATGATTACAAAATAGTTAGAAATAACTATTTGTTGGTTCAGTCAACCAAAATGAACTTTGGAGGCCGACCTAATCTCTGATTAGTAATTTAACTAGTCTAGTCAGCTCACCAACTAGCTCCTCCAACAGATCTCTGATTGGATCATTTTTTTGAGCAAAATCGCTCCTTCCAGCACTGCACTAGAAGCCAAAGGTTTACCACTTAATACCCCAAGTTAAGGAATTGTTGATAAATCTTTCTTGATCAACTATTCTGGGTTTTATGAAAACCTAAAATATGTAGGCTATCTGAAATTATTTTGTATTTTTTGTATAATTGCAAGTACAAATTCAAATGGATTCATCAGTTCCTTTTCTCACCCCATTCACAAGCTATTCAGAATGGAAGATGAAGATGATTGCATCTCTGAAGAGACCATATCTATATGAGGTGTCTATTGGACTTGGTGACGAGTCCTATAAGAGTGAGAATTATTGGATGAATGAATGTGATGCAGATTTTGGAACAATATCTCTGGCTCTCTCTCTTAGCTTGAGCTACCTCACTAAATCTATTGAATATCCAAAGGATATCTAGACAAAATTGGACAGAACCTTTGGAAATATTGATGAGGATCATAATAGAAATTTGGAGAGCAACTCCAACACCATAATCATTCTTGATCCAAAATTCTCAGCCTCCACCCTCTCTGATGAAGTTGTTCAAGATGAAGAAGAAGCAAAGTCCTCCTCTAGGGATTCTCCTTTAAATTCTGTTCCAAATTTTCAAGTGTTTGCTTCCGAAAGTGAAGAGGAATTTGATTTATCTCCCTCTAATGTTGCTTCTAGCATGAAAATATGTAATACCTTGGATATTTTGAAAAAAATATCAGATTAAAAGAGTGATCAATTCGCTCCCCTTGATCTAGATCTTCCAGGAAATTCCTGTAGGATTGCATGCACCAAAATTCAGAATTTTGAAGAAGAAGAAAACTGTGCATCTACCGTCTCGGTGGACCATACTTTTGGATATGATATGAAACTTATTGGATATGATATGATATTATTTGGATCTGATCTGATATTTATTGCTTCAATATTTCAGGTTCATGATATTTTAGTACTACTTGTAGTTGTTCTCATCAATTTTGTGAAGAAACAAGTACCACAAGTCTCCTTCAAAACTGTTGCTGGGGATTTGATTTCATTCCACAATTTTGGATATGATATGAAATTATTTGGATCTGATATGATGTTATTTACATATGATCTGATATTATTTGGTTCAAATTTTAAAATCTAAGAGCTTTCAGTCATGCTTGTAGCTGCTCTCACCAATTTCGGTGTGAAAAATCAAGTACCGTAATTCTTCTTCAAATTTGCTGCTGGGGATTTGGTGTTATTTTCCTCTTATGAGGTTTCTGATATTTTATTTTTTGAATCATTAATTATTTATAAAGCTATATCAGATTATGGAGTTCAAAAATTTTCTCTCCATGGTCCCAAGGCTTCTCTAACTTTGGTCACATGCTCATCTCCTCACAGAACTAGTAAAGAGGAAGACATTCTGCATTCGCGTGGACACTTGATCCTAACACTTGGGGATGATTTTACCACTCATGGTTTGATGTTCATGTCTGAAACATATCATTTTTTTGAGTGTTCCTCACATGGTTTGAACCCTCAAGAACCTTTTCTCACTTATCAGTTGATTTCAGTTCATCTACATGGGTCTAGTTTTCATCCAGCAGCTGTCTATATTTCTGATTTAGTTGAGCATATTATTCTTCTTCCAAATAGGAAAATTACTCTATAAATAATTATGGAGAGGTTCACATGCCAGGCCTCAGGATACCTATGCACAAAAGAACCAAATTGATCCTGATTATATTTTCTTAATTAGAGGGGGGGCTTTTTTCCCATGTGGTTTTTCCCCCATCTCCTTGTATTGAGAAGTTACTTTAATTTACTTGATGTAATGGGTAACCTATGGTGTTAGTTACTAGGGCCCACAGATTGTCCAAGTTAGCATTCAGGGCGGTGTTAGGATTATTAATCATCCCTTGTCCAATTTGGTCATATGTCTAAATCAGGAGTCATGTCTAAATCGGGAGTCCTTCCAGTCTATTTTCAGTCACTAGAATCATTGGATCCACTTGGCCTAATTGGGGCACATGTTCTAGTTAATAAAGTGTGGGGAACACTAATTGAGGCCTAATTCCACTTATTGCACTTGCATGAATTAGTTTAGGATCCTCCTAGATAAATCTCTACAAATTAGGAGCCACTGGGACTGCCAATACCAACCAAAGTCAGTTGAGTTGAGTTTGTGACTATTCAAACTCAGTTAGGAGTCAGATACATTCAGTTCTAGTCCTCTACATTTAGTTAGCACTAGGTTTTCATGGCTGCATGTAGGAGAGGTGCATTTCTCACATACCACAGTTAGTTATGCTTAGTTAACACTGAATTAGACACTTGACTTGTGATTTAGAACTCCGATGAACTCCGATAATGATTTAAAAAAGGTTAATTAACCATTCGGTCCTCCGATAATGATTTAGACAAGGTCAGTTAACCATTCAGTCAAGTAGAGTGTAATTAATTCGAATTTCCTCACATGGATTCAAATTGCATGTGGCTATTTATCCATTGTACTTCATTCTAACTATTATCTAATTACTTTTGATTAATGAAAGCATTCATAGTTGCAAGCCATTTTTTCACTATTTCATTCTTCAATTACTAAGTAAGTTGTGTGATTTATTTTGTGAGTTGTGTGTTGATCCATATATCTATGTGCTCAATTTAATACCCATCCCACTCCATTAAATCATGTCATAGCAGTTGGTCCCTTTGCAAAATGAGGCATCGATTTCATGCACTGTAGACCTACCTTAGTTGGGGGGCATGGTTACATTATTGTGGTCGTATACTATTTCACTAAATGGGATGAGGCTATGCCTACTTATGAAGAATAAGGAAAAACAACTCCTATTTTTCTACTCAACCATATCATCTCCAGATTCGGAATCCCTAGGGCCATTGCGATTGATCACGATTCACACTTTTAGAATAAGATGATATAGAAATTAAGTGCCAAGCTAAGTTTTCTCCATGAGAACTCTACACCCTACTATCTACAGGAGAATGGCTAGGTTGAAGATATCAATAAAGTGTTAAAAACCATACTTCAACAGATGGTAGGACTATCCAAGTCCAGCTGGAATTTGCAACTATTTTCCGCATTATGGGCCTACTATACCACCGTCAATACATCCACTAGGTTTACACCATTTCAATTGGTGTATGTACTAGAGGCTACTCTTCCTATAGAGTGTGAAATACCTTCCCTAAAACTCAATGTGGAACTACTACCCAACACCACTCTACAAGAAGAATGTTTCTTGTATCTAAACAAGATTGATGAGACCCGTTGCGATGTTACCTTAGAAAATGAGGTGCATAAACGACAGATGAAAGCTCAAAATGACAAATTCGTTCAACCTCGATATTTCAACGAAGGTGACCTAGTCTTGAACTATGACCATAAACACGACAAGTTGGGAGCTAGTAAGCTGGAAGCTATGTGGCATAGTCCTTACATTGTCAGTTGTGTCTTAGAGAAAGGGGATTATGAGTAGATAGATTAGGATGGGATACCCCTCGAAGAGTCTTGCAATGGGATATATCTTGAAAACTACTATGCCTAGGAAATATAGCATATGTTTGTTGTATATAGTGTTTATATAGTGTTGTGTGTTTCTTGAAGTGTGGATTTAGTGTGAATGTAAGATGTGTCCTTCACAAACCTAATTATGTAGTACTATGTTTAAAATGAATAGATTAACACCTATTTTGGTTTCATGGATTGTGCTAATCATTACACCTTGAATCTTGCCACCAATAGCCTGGGTACTGTACTCTCCTACCGGTTTTTTGGTGAGTTTACGAGGAACTTGTTTGGGCCCCACAACAAACAACCTGGTGGAGTATCATGCAGTCATTTGTTTGTTGAATGAAGCCCTCGATAATGATGTAAGTCATATTAGGGTTTACCTAGATTCAGAGTTAGTAGTACATCAATTAAACCGATTCTACACCATCTGAAACCCCCTACTCCTTCGTGTGTTCCGAAGAGTTAGGATTTTGGAAAGGTCTTTTGAGCAGGTTTCCTATCAGCATATCCCAAGGAATTTGAATACTGTGGCAAATTCCTTAGAAAATTTTATCATGTATTGGTATATTTCTCATATTTAAATTGATTTTAACAATTTCATGCATTGAATCACATAGATACATAAGTAGACATTCATTCACATAACGCATTTGCTCACACATATGTAGATAAAAGTTTATATATATATAAAGACAGTGCTGAGATACAAAAGACTGAAGCCATAATATTTCAAGTCACTAGAAGTATGGAACCATCAAAGTTTCAAGTACAAATAAATAGGGAAAAATTGAAGATTCGAAGCTTTCGGTGTAGACATAGTAAAAAAATGAGGGAGCCACTCTGGGCTAATCCTCATGTTTGTGGTAGCACATCACAGCATGGGCCACTCGGTGAGGTTACCTCCTGAATCGACCATGCATCCCTGCCGTATGGAGCTAGTAACACCTAGGGAGATCATCAATCAAGATCTCAGGCATGCCCACAGTCAACTGTTATAGGTTCTCCTCGATATTGTGGAACTCCTCCTCAACCTCAACATTCTTGTAAAACATATCTCTCACTGCCCCTCACCTCTCTATAGGTGAGGCTCCTACTGGACAAGAAGGTCCTATATATGCACAAAACATTTTTGTATGTATCAACATCATAAAATATATACAAAATGTGATAATAATAAAAAAAATTTATAGTGATATGCTTCTTACCTCAGTCATCCCACTGGTGGCAGCTAACAGTTTAACGCAAGATGAAGGTTAACCACCGAAAGTGGGCCCGAGCGAGTAAATGGTGAAATCAATTTCAGTGGCTTAGGCAAGACTTCAGACATCTCATTAGCCACCGAAAAGTGTTGCTTTCGGTAGCTTAGTGAATAGTTCAAGAAGGGTGTTAACCACTGAAAGCATGAAAAAATGCGTTGGGGAAAAATACCGCTCAAAAAACTAAAAACATAGGTTTCTGTGGCTAAGCGTGGTTTCAAAATGGTCTCTAAGCCACCGAAAGCAGAATTTTGGCAGCTAATACTGAAATTTCAGAACGCTCTAAGCCACTGAAATGGGCATTTTACTATGCAAACACATAATTTTAAAACGGTGATTCTGAGTGACTAGAGAATCATTTTGCAAAACGCTCAGATTTTTTTTTTCCTAACAAGTTAGAGAACAAAAACCTATCTCATTTTTCCTATAGGTGTTGCATATTAGGAGAATCGAATCCATATCTGAGACCTAATTTTTGGATCTCAGAATTTCCTATTAGACACATGTTTTTGAAATCCAGATCCTGGGAAAATTAAAACGAATTCCAAAAAACTAAGAGAGGTTTTTTCTCAGAACAAACCAATATACAAAAAAAATTTAATTTTCTACCCAGGTGTCACATATTTAAAGGAACAAATCCATCTTTAAGCCCTAGTTTTTAGCAGTTTGGCCAAAATTTTAGGGAAAAACTTGAGCTAACAGAGCAATTGACAGTAGAGATTGAAGGACTCTCATCACCTACACCAAAAGAGCAAGATGAACCAGCAGAGAAGGATTCCTCTAGCAAGCCCAAGACTCAAAGGATAAATCAGTTTTTGAGGCAAGTTTATGAGATGGAGATTCTGGAAAGGGAGATAAAGAAGAATAATGCTACATTGACCAAGCAAGAACAAGCTGCCACATAAATCTTATCTGGAGCTGAGAGAAAGATACATCTTGATAAAAAGAAGAAGCCTAAGGTTCCTGAAAGACAATACTATATTGTTTATGATGATTAGGATTTAAAGGAAGGATGCCAAGGAAAACCCTAGCATCCACCCCACCTTGGAAACCCTAGCTAAGGCTGTAGTTAGCCTTCAACCTCCAAAAACCAGCCAGGGTGTTGTTAACCCTCCTAGCATGGAGCCTGCTAAAGAAGAAAGCTGAGCAAATAGGCTTACATGGACATTTTTTAAGGAAAACCTAATAATTTTTGCAAAACAGGGCTTTCGATGGCTTAGGCGGACATTGGGGCAGTCCATTAGCCACCGGAAGCATGAATTTCGATAGCTAATGGTTCTGATAGACTGGCCTCTTACCCACTGAAAGTAGACAAAGGATTAAAATCAAATTTTGGCATACAAGATCAGTTTTTGGCAAATGTATATGGCTCAGGGACATAGGCTAAAGATGAAGGGCACAGAGGAAAGCATCAAGAAAAGGTCTGTTTCAATTTTAATATGACATTACAAGTAGAAAGGGTCACCAACACCTAGATATTAAGAGAAAACAATGGCTTAACCAGTAAAGGGCCAGTAGCAGTAATTGTTAGCAGTTACCTCAGTTATATGAAGGTTCATTTAGTGAACTAATTCTTCAATTAGTTAGACAAGTAGTTAATTAGGGTTTTTAAACCGAATTTGCAAAGAACTATTATTTTATTTATTTTTGTAAAAAACATATCCAAGTTTTTAGGATCTGTATATTTTGTAAAGACTATAAAGCCTAATATTGATTTTATGAAAAAGGTTTGACTTCAGGGACTTATATACCTATACTATTGTCAGCTTCTCATTTTGCTCATGATTTAATATAAGCTCTTTGGTTATCATTTTGTTGAGCTTCCATTTCTATCTTTTTTGTGCTTACGCTTGAATGTGTATTCAGGTTATATTCAAGATAATTAAGGAATGATAGCCATCACCCTATTAGCATGTTGATGTGATTTGAATTATAAGTACCATCCTTATCATGATTTAGCCATTTATATGCATCTATTTTGTGTGTAAGCTTGCTAGCCTGATGAGTTCTCCATCCCTGCACCTTATTGTCAACCTCTGAACAATGGTAACTAAAGTCTTGTACCTGATTGAGTTTCATCCGTGTCTTGAGAGTGGAAGGTCCTATAAGTCACCTGACTTGATCCATATTAGAAAAAACTAAAAAATATTGTAAGTTACTAAGCATCCTTGTGCTGCAACCTAGAGGAGTTTCCTAGAGTGATAACAAATTGGCGTCGTTGCCAGGGAAAGGAGACTGAAGCTCAGCTTCCCTAGGAGATGACATAGATCCTTGCTTTGATGATAAACAAAGCTTGGACACTATTATGGTTCTATTATCTATCTGGTGACTCCATTGAAATAAGGTGGCTTCAAGAAGACCAAGTACCAGAGAAAACCCTAAAGGGCCACCAGCAACACCTGTTTTAGATCCAGAAGAGATTCTGAGAAGAGCTAGGGATTCACTAAGGCAGACCAGCAGTGTTGCACATGACGCTACATCAGGTATTTCAAGAAATATTTCTGGTATTATTTCTTTTGCTAAAACATACAAATCTCAAGAATTTATAAATACAACAGAAAATTTTAGGGTTGAGGAATCTTCAATCACTGTTGCTTGTGAATATATCATCCCTGGCGACTCCATGAAGGACGAATTCAGTGGCGACTCCACAATATAAATATTTCAAAATATTTTGCTGATCTTTTGGCTCAGAGGTTTTCACCTCTTGACTTCTCTTCCATTCCTAGTTTCCCACATCCAGTGCCTGATATGTCTGAATGGGGAGATTTTCTACCTATCTTCAAAGAGGAGGAAGAAGACAATCCTGCAGAACACCTCCTCAAGTTTCACAAATGCATGGATCTATTAGATCAGCAGCATGAAGATGTTCATATCAAGATGTTCATGTATTCATTATATGGTGATGCATGTTAGTGGTATTTTTCTTTACCTCCTTCCAGTATTTCATCATTGAAGGATTTTCACAAAGCATTCACTGAGCACTATAAAAGGTATTATTCAGATGAGTTTGCATTTGATAATTGTTGTGAAGAATATAAGTTGCATTCTCAGGATGGAAAGGCTGCTAATGATGAAGAAGAATATTTTAAATTTTGTGAGGATTTGTCCACTTCTAGAATTTATTTTAGTTCTACTTTTCAGCAAAGAGATGATCAGAGACATATCCATGCTATGGTTAATGATAGCTATGAAGAGTATGTTGCAATAGGGGACACCTCTCATTGTGATCGAGATATTAATGATCTTCAGAATGTTAACCATATTATAGATGCTTTTGACTTTGTACCAAATGCGTCTACTGAATTAGGGTGTCAATAATATCAGTTTGTCCTTTTGGAAACCCGAAAGATAATGAGCAGATTGAAGGAACAACATGTAACAAATTTGGATCTGCAACAAATACAAAAGGCAGCCCTCGATTTTCTGATTTGCATACAAAGTAAGAATGCAATAGATATGAAGAGGAAGATGATGATCTGAAAAGTCCATAATAGCAGGACATAACTCATCCTTCCCAGTCAGAGGTTGAGCAATCTACAGTTAACGTAGTGATCACTGAAAGCAGCTAGCAACAACATTTCATTAAGTTGGAACAACAGCATAAAAAGGTATTTCTTGTTGGATTTTATGAACCTATTTCTGACTATCTAGAACTTATGAGCAGCATAGATATCAAAATATTTTTTTCAGATGATAGCGGGTTCTGTCACCCTTCGAAACTAAATTGCTGCATGCTAGGGTTTCATTTATTTTTCAGGTCAAGATCAAGGATAAGTTCAGCATATCAACTTCTGACCTGGATTCATTGGAAGCATGATGTCATGTGATAAAAAGACTCTACTGATTACAATTAGGAGGAGTAGATAGGAAAATAAGCTCTTAATATGAGCAGCTAGATCATTTTTTAGTTGTTTTCATGAATAAGCAAAGTGGGCTATAGGAAGATTGCAAGGGATCAGTTATAAAAGACAAATGACTCCATGCCCAATGGAACACTAGAAGATAGCTTTAATTATTCTTTTTCAGGAAAGGCATTTTGGTTTGGGGTTCTTGGGACCTCACAGGGAGGTTCCCATCCCCAAGTAGGAGACAGATGTTATCTCCCAAAATAAATTTATTTTGATAGTATGAAGAATTTGATTCATGTTCTAAAAGATTTAAAGATGACTAAAAAATTGAAGGTCTCTGGTTTTTCTATGGTTGAAAAAATTATAATTTTTACCTTTCGCTGGCTTAGGCAGGGTTCTTAATAGCTCATTGGCCACCAAAAGGCTTTGTTTCGGCAACTAACAGTTTAATGCAGGATGAAGGTAAACCACTGAAAGTGGGCTCGAGCGAGTAAATGGTGAAAGCACTTTTAGTGGCTTAGGTGAGAATTTAGACATCTCATTAGCCACCGAAAAGTGTTGCTTTTAGCAGCCTAGTGAACAGTTCAAGAAGGATGGTAACCACCGAAAGTAGGAAAAAATGAGTTGGGGAAAAAGCCCGCTCAAAAAACTCAAAACACAGGTTTCTGTGGCTAAGAATGGTTTTGAAAATGGTCTCTAAGCCACAAAAGCATACTTTCGGCAGCTAAGACCGAAATTTCAGGATGCTCTAAGCCACCGAAAGGGGCGTTTTACTATGAAAAGGCATCATTTTAAAATGGTTATTATGAGTGATTGGAGAATCATTTTGCAAAATTATCGGAGGTTTGTGTTCCTAATAGGTCATAAAACAAAAACCTATCTCAGTGTTCCTACAAGTGTTGCATATTGGGAGAATCAAATCCATCTTCGAGACCTAATTTTTTTTATCTCAGAATTTCCTGTTTGACACATGTTTTTGAAATCCAGATCCCGGGAAAATTAAAACAAATTCCAAAAACCTGAGAGAGGGTTTTTCTCAAAACAAACCAAATATAAAAAAAAATCTTTCATTGTTTACCCAGGTGTCACATATTTGAAGGAACAAATCCATCTCTGAGCCCCAGTTTTCAGCAGTTTGGCCAAACTTTTAGGGCAAAAGTTGACCTTCTAGAGAAATTGACAATAGAGATTGAAGGACTCTCATAACCTACACCAAAAGAGCAAGATGAACCAGCAAAGAAGGCTTCCTCTAGCAAGCCGAATACTCAAGGGATCAATCAGTTGCTGAGGCAATTTTATGAGATGCAGATTCTGGAAAGGGAGATACAGAAGAATAATGCTACATTGACCAAGTAGGAACAAGCTGCTGCATAAATCTTACCTGGACCTGAGAGAAAGATACATCTTGATAAAAAGAAGAAACCTAAGGTTCATGAAAGACAATACTAGATTGTATAGGATGATTAGGCTTCAAACATTGCAATTGAAGGAGGCCAAGGAAAACCCTAGCAGCCACCCCACCTTGAAAACCCTAGGTGAGGCTGTAGTTAGGCTTCAACCTCCAGAAACCAGCCAGGGTGCTATTAACCCTCCCATCATGGAGCCTGTTGAAGAAGAAAGCTAAGCAAACAGGATTACAGGGAGATTTTTTAGGAAAACCTAATAATTTTTGCAAAACGGGGCTTTCAATGGCTTAAGAGAACGCTAGGGCAGTCCATTAGCCACTGAAAGCACCACTTTCAGCAGCTAATGGTTTTGATAGATTGGCCTCTTAGTCATCGAAAGCAGACCGAGGATTAAAATCAAATTTTGGCATACAAGACTGGTTTTTGGCGAATATATATGGCTCAGGGACATAGGTTGAAGATGAAGGGCACGGAGGAAAGCATCAAGAAAAGGTCTGTTTTAGTTTTAATATGAAATTAAAAGTAGAAAGGGTCACCAACATCTAGCTATAAAGAGAAAAAAAATGGCTTAACCAACAAAGGGCCAGTAGCAGTAATTGTCAGCAGCTACCTCAGTTATCTAAAGGTTCATTCAGTGAACTAATTCTTCAATTAGTTAGACAAATAGTTAATTAGGGTTTTTAAACCTAATTTGCAAAAAACTATTATTTTGTTTATTTTTGTAAAAAAAAGATCCAAGTTTTCAGGATCTGTATATTTTGTAAAGGTTATAAAGCCTAAGACTGATTTTATGAAAGAGGTTCGACTTCAGGGACTTATATACCTATACTATTGTTAGCTTCTGATTTTTCTCATGATTTAATATAAGGTATTTGGTTATCATTTTGTTCAGCTTCCATTTTTGTCTTTTTTGTGCTCATGCTTGAATGTGTATTAAGGTTATATTCAAGTTAATTAATGACTGATAGCTATCACCCTATTGGCATGTTGATGTGATTTGAATTATAAGTACCATCCTTATCATGATTTGGCCATTTATATGCATCTGTTTTGTGTGTAAGTCTGCCAGCCTGATGAGTTCTCCATCCCTGCACCTTATTGTCAACCTCTAAATAGTGGTAACTAAAGCCTTGTACTTGATTGAGTTTCATGCATGTCTTCAGAGTGGAAGATCATATAAATCACTTGACTTGATCCATATTAGAAAACCCTAAAAAACATTGTAAGGTACTAGGAATCCTTGAGCTGTAACCTAGAGGAGTTTCCTAGAGTGATAACAAATTGGCGTCGTTGCCGGGGAGAGGATACTGAAGCTCAGCTTCCTTAGGAGACGACATAGATCCTTGCTTTGATGATAGACAAAGCTTGGACACTATTCTGGTTGTATTTATCTATCTGGTGACTCCATTGAAATAAGGTGGCTTCAAGAATACCAAGTACCAGAACAAACCCTAAAGGGCCACCAGCAACGCCTATTTCAGATCCAGAAGAGATTCTGAGAAGAGCTAGTGATTCACTAAGGAAAACCAGCAATGCTACACATGAAGCTACATCAAGTATTTCAATAAATATTTTGGCTATTATTTCTTCTGTTGAAACATAAAAATCTCAAGAATTTATAAATACATCACAAAAGTTTAGGGTTGAGGAATCTTCAAGCACTATTGCTTGTGAAGATCTCATCCCTGGCGACTCCATGAAGGACAAATTTAGTGGCCACTCCACAATATAAATATGTCAAAAGAATTTGCTGCTCTATTGGGTCAAAGGTTTTCACCTCTTGACTTCTCTTCCGTTCCTGGTTTCCCACATCCAGTACCTGATATGTCTGAATGGGGAGATTTGCTACCTGTCTTCAAAGAGGAGGAAGAAGACATTCCTGTAGAACACCTCCTCAAGTTTCATGAATGCATGGATCTATTAGATCAGCAGCATGAAGATGTCCGTATCAAGATGTTCATGTATTCATTATATGGCGATGCATGTTAGTGGTATTTTTCTTTACCTCCTTCTAGTATTTCATCATTGAGGGATTTTCACAAAGCATCCACTGAGCACTGTAAAAGGTATTATTCAGATGAGTTTGCATTTGATAATTGTTGTGAAGAATATAAGTTGCATTCTCAGGATGGAAAGGATGCTAATGAAGAAGAAGAAGATTTTAAGTTTTGTGAGGATTTGTCCACTTTTGGAATTTATTTTAGTTCTACTTTTCAGCAAAGAGATGATCAGAGACATATGCATGATGTGGTTAATGATAGCCCTGAAGAGTATGCTGCAATAGGGGACACCTCTCATTGTGATCAAGATATTAAATATCTTCATAATGTTAACCATAATATAGGTGCTTTTGACTTTGTACCAAATGCTTTTGCTGACTTAGGGTGTCAAGAAGATCAGTTTGTCCCCTTTGGAAACCTGAAAGATAATGAGCAGATTGAAGGAACAACATGTAACAAATTTGGACCTACAACAAATACTAAAGGCATCCCTCAGTTTTCTCATTTCCAGACAAAGGAAGAATGCAATAGATATGAATAGGAAGATGATGATATGAAAAGTACAGAACAACAGGGCATAACTCATCCTTCCCAATCAGAGGTTGAGCAATCTACAGTTAACATAGTGATCACTGAAAGAAGCCAAGAGCAACATTTCATTAAGTTGGAACAACAGCATAAAAAGGTATTTCTTGTTGGATTTCATGACCCTATTGCTGACTATTTGGAACTTATGAGCAGCATAGATATCAAAATATTTTTGTCAGATGATAGCTGGTTCTGTCACCCTTCAAAACTACATTGCTGCATGCTAGGGTTTCATTTATTTTTCAGGTCAAGATTAAGGATAAGTTCAGCATATCAGCTTCTAACTTGGCTTCATTGGAAGCATGATGTCACGTGACAAAAATACTACCGATTATAATTAGGAGTAGGAGTAGATAGGAAAATAAGCTCTTAATATGAGAGCTAGGTCATTTTTTAGTTGTTTTCATGAATAATCAAAGCGGGCTATAGGAAGATTACAGGGGATTAGTTATAAAAGACAAATGAATCCATGCCCAATGGAACACTAGAAGATAGCTTTAATTATTCTTTTTCAGGAAAGGCATTTTGGTCTGGGGTTCTTGGGACCTTATAGGGAGGTTCCCATCCCCAAGTAGGAGCCAGATGTTATCTCCCAAAATAAATTTATTTTGATAGTATGAAGAATGCAAGTCATATTATGAAATATTTAAAGATGACTAACAAATTGAAGGTCTCTAGTTTTCTATGGTTGAAAAAATTAGAATTTTTAGCTTTCAGTGGCTTAGGAAAGGTTCTTAACAACTCATTAGCCACCGAAAGGCTTTGTTTCTGCAGCTAACAATTTAACGCAGGATGAAGGTTAACCACCAAAAGTGGGCTCGAGCGAGTAAATGGTGAAATCACTTTCGATGGATTAGGTGAGACTTTAGACATCTCATTAGCCACCGAAAAGTGTTTCTTTCGGCAGCTTAGTGAACAGTTCAAGAAGGGTGTTAACCACCAAAAGCAGGAAAAAATGTGTTGGGGAAAAATCCTGCTCAAAAAAATCAAAACACAGGTTTTCATGGCTAAGCATGGTTTTGAAAATATTTTTTAAGCCACCGAAAGCAGACTTTCGGCAGCTAAGACCAAAATTTCAGGACACTCTAAGCCACCGAAAGGGGCATTTTACTATGAAACGACATCATTTTAAAACGGTTATTATGCGAGACTCGAGAATAATTTTTAAAAACGATCAAAGGTTTTTGTTCCTAACAAGTCAGAGAACAAAAACCTATCTCAATTTTCCTACAGGTGTTTCATATTGGGAGAATCGAATCCATCTCTGAGATCTAATTTTCGGATCTCAGAAATTCCTGTTTGACACATGTTTTTGAAATCCATATCTCGGGAAAATTAAAATGAATTCCAAAAAATTGAGAGAGGTTTTTTTATCAAAAAAAAACAATATACAAAAACCTCTTTCATTTTTTACCCAAGTGTCACATATTTGAAGGAACAAATCCATCTCTGAGCCCCAGTTTGCAGCAGTTTGGCCAAACGTTTAGGGAAATAGTTGACCTAACAGAGCAATTGACAGCAGATATTGAAGAACTCTCATCACCTACACCAAAAGAGAAATATGAACCAACAGAGAATGCTTCCTCTAGAAATCCCAAGGCTTAAAGAATAAATCAGTTGCTGAGGCAAGTTTATGAGATGGAGATTCTAGAAAGGGGGATAAAGAAGAATAATGCTACATTGACCAAGCAGGAACAAGCTACTGCATAAATCTTACCTGGAACTGAGAGAAATATACATCTTGCTAAAAAGAAGAAACCTAAGGTTCATGAAAGAGAATACTAGATTGTATAGGATGATTAGGCTTCAAATACTGCAACTGAAGGAGACCAAGGAAAACCCTAGCAGCCACCCCACCTTGGAAACCCTAGCTGAGGCTACAGTTAGCCTTCAACCTCCAAAAACCAGCCAGTGTGTTGTTAACCCTCTTAGCATGGAGATTGCTAAAGATGAAAGATGAGCAAACAGGCTTACAAGGACATTTTTGAGGAAATCCTAATAATTTTTACAAAACAGGGATTTTGGTGGCTTAGGCGGATACTGGGGTAGTCCATTAGCCATCAAAATCACCACTTTTGAAAGCTAAAGGATGCAATAGACTGGCCTCTTAGCCACCGAAAGAAGACAAAGGCTTAAAATCAAATTTTGGCATACAGGACCAGTTTTTGGAGAATATATATGGCTCAAGGACATAGGCTGAAGATGAAGGGCGCGGAGGAAAGCATCAAGAAAAGGTCTATTTTAGTTTTAATATGACATTACAAGTAGAAAGGGTCACCAAAACCTAGCTGTTAAGAGAAAACAGTGGCTTAACCAGCAAAGGGCCAGTAGCAGTAATTGTCAGCTTACCTCAGTTATCTGAAGGTTCATTCAGTGAACTAATTCTTCAATTAGTTAGACAAGTAGTTAATTAGGGTTTTTAAGCCTAATTTGCAAAAAACTATTATTTTGTTAATTTTTGTAAAAAGCAGATCCAAGTTTTCAGGATCTATATATTTTGTAAAGGCTATAAAGCCTAAGACTGATTTTATGAAAAAGGTTTGACTTCAGGGACTTATATACCTATACTATTGTCAGCTTCTCATTTTTCTCATGATTTAATATAAGCTGTTTGGTTATCATTTTGTTCAGATTCCAATTCTGTCTTTTCTGTGCTTATGATTGAATGTGTATTCAGGTTATATTCAAGTTAATTAATGACTGATAGTTGTCACCCTATTAGCATGTTGATGTGATTTGAATTATAAGTACCATCCTTATCATGATTTAGCCATTTATATGCATATGTTTTGTTTGTAAGTCTGCTAGCCTTATGAGTTCTTTATCCCTGCACCTTATTGCCAACCTCTAAATAGTTGTAACTAAATCCTTGTACCTGATTGAGTTTCATGCATGTCTTGAGAGTGGAAGGTCATATAAGTCACCTGACTTGATCCATATTAGAAAACCATAAAAAACATTGTAAGTTACCAATTATCCTCAAGCTGCAACCTAGAGGAGTTTCCTAGCCACTTAAAGGTCATCAAGCTCATGTTGCCTCTCTTTCCAAATCACCATTTTGAGAGAAATTTTCCTTTCAAAAACAATTAAAATTTTCTATTATCACTATGTTTAAAATTTTTGAATTATATATTTGAAGGGTTTGAAAATGATCTTATTTAAGGTATTTCATGGGAGCGCCTTTTAGATTATCTGGTCTATGAGTCTCATCGTTAAGAGCCATCAGATAGAAATGGATCCGAATCTACAGAGATAGATCAGTCTATAGATTGAAGCATACATCGATGATACAAGCATAAAATGTGTCGAGCTTAGATGGTACATATGCAAAGAGATGAATATCAATGATGGAAAGACATTCTACCAATGGGAGATGCAAAGTAAGATTTGGTCTTTGGATTTGCGAAATCGGTTAACGGGGAGAAGTGTTGGGGGGTCGAGATCACTGCAAAGCCATATCGCCGACCCTAAGGGATTCCACTCGATAAACATGCGTGAAGGGAGAATATTTTTCAAATTGTGGAATATGTTAAGGATAGAAAGGATCAGACGGCTGAAATAAAGGCAGTGATAGATTTGCGGTCGTAGTTAATTCCACGATTTGAACTAGCACAGATAAAGTTACAATCACGAATCACAAAAGTTGGTAGAGGATACAACAATCAATGGTTACGACGCAAGGTTGTGGTGGATCGACGAACATGGTAAATTCTGTGTTACAAAGGTACTTGATCAAGTGTAAGAGGGAATATTGATAAAGTATTAAGGTTTTCATAGTTGAATGGTCCCGATGAAGGTGGTTTGCTAATCATTGGTCATTTTTTATTCTCCCAAATCGACCTATGCAAGTGGTTAGTGTTGGATGTTTGGCACAAAGATACTGCGTGCCAAATGCCCCGATTTTCAAAACAAAAGGATGCACTTAGAAATTGAAAAATTTGTTCCTTATGAGCTATAGAGATGACAATAACCAGACTGAATGTATGACATGCTAGCATGAATAGCATTGAAACGCTGCGTGAATGGATTGGGTAAGCATTCTCAAACCCTTGAGTGTTTCTAAAAATGGAAAAGAAGGGGGGGCATGTGCATGTGTGTGGTGGATGTAGGTTGGGTTCGTGTCGATGGTCTGGAATCTGTTCGACCTGGTGAAGGTCGTTTACTGGTACAGAAAAGGATATCCTCACGTATGATCTGACCAATATTCATATCCTTTGATGTCATTTATGGAATGCCTCATGTGAAAATGATTCACATGGTGTCATCGGCCCTCTAGAATCCAGAAATCTATCACGAGGCTTATGTAAGAAGCAACGGGAGATCATGAAGCCTAGATTTTTGAAGCGGTGAATCTGTCCCTTAGACAAAGCAAAGAGATGCAACCAGCCAAAACTGTTATGAATAGCACTATCAACATAAGTGAGAGGGAAAAGGATTTTCATGTCCAAATGATGTGATCCATATGGATGGCTACACAACATCACAGGAGGCGGCATGATCAAATTCTCAACAACAAAGGAGATATCTCATCCATGTGTCCACTTGTGTGACCATTATGATGACCAAATAAGAAGTGCACAACAATGCTGACCATTCATCTCCATTCTCATCCTCATCATCCGATATAAATTCCATCCTCCTGAACCACTGAAGAACAAGAAATGAGTGAACACTAAGGAGGAAATTCATAGCGTTATTTTGCTTAAAATCTTGAGTTTTCTGGCAGTTTGCAATTCTTGTTTGGTTTGAGAAGCTCGTATGTCAAGGAGTGTTGATGGTTGGAAAACATGCCTCTATGTTCTTATGTCATCCTAGGTGTGTACACTGAGAAAACACCAGCCATCGGGGGAAATATGCGAAGCACTTCAAGAGATATGCATGTTCAATAGATAGACACACCTCCTACTACGTGGTGCCTAGGTTTTCATGTCCTGTGGGGGTCTTTCCAGAATCCCTAAAGGAAATCACTGCCTCCAAATCCCCGGTACATGGTGACCATGCTTAGCAGCGACTAGTAGGAGCAAATGCTCATACTGGGGAAGTGGGTGCTTGAGATATTCGTCATAGATTTCATGCACTCCAACTACAAATTTGGTCTGAGGTGGTGAGGAGGTCGAAAGCACACCCTATCATATTTCCTATGGGATAGCCCACCTGGGAGGAGGTGAGGAGTACAAGAATGAAAAGCCACTATAGAGGCTTGTTTCTATCAGGAGTAATGTGGCCCTTATTCAAGTCCCCTCGAATAACAATGTTACCTAGAGAGGAGGAGGCTGTGAATAAGGTTGAGTATGGGATGGATATAAACTCCTTTTCCAGATTTGAAACCATGCAGAAAGGTTCCTTCGAGCATGATACAAACACAAGGGAAAGACACATTTTTGACTTAACAGACAGGCCGGTGGTTGAGCCAAATCAACATATAGCTACCAGAAGCATCCTGAGACATCGTTTTCATGACCCACAAGCTCATAAACAGAAAGGCCATGCTATCATCCAAACAAAGCATACGCATTAGCTCCATGATGTCTATTTTGAATATATGTAAACCATGCCAGAAGTACCATGCTCTAGTTGTTAATTTTTTATTGTGACTGTAAACAGTTTCAAATCCACTTTCGAGGACTAGACTCGTAGGTATGAGGCATTATAAGTAGGATCCTCATAGAGGGTAGAAGGGGTTGGGAATTTTGAAGAGTAGGGGCTCTCCATTGTAATATGTTTTCATTATTTTGAGTTGAATAAAATTGTAGAGGTGGAATGGTAAACCCTCTTGGCATAGATTCATGTGCCATCTTTTTCTTCAATAAGTAACTTCTTTACGTGATTCTTTATCATGTTTACATTCCAGCTTGTATTTTCTTTCATGTTTGGGAATCAGTTTATATGGACTATAATTCATCTTGCATGCTCTAGGTCCATTGTTCAATCATTTTTTAAATATTTTCTTCTAAAGTCTTGCATAATTCACTCTAGCTAGGTGCTCTGTTAGACGGGCTGTCTCCCTTTGTCCGCTAATCAACTTGCTAATAAATCCAGATTGAATAAACGGTGTCTGCCTTTCCTTTGTCCACAAATATTCGGACTTCCTACCTCCTGCAACCAGTTTCAACTCTGATAGTCGACCCCATGGCCCAATGGTCTCCCCCACAATGTCCCACCAAAAATTATAAAAAAAACTTATTCTATTCATAAGTCTGACGTTCTGACTGTCATCGATTGAATATCTTGAGTATGAAAACTTTGTAAATAGTGTAAGATCCCTCTCTAACTGTATTAGGTCATAAATACAATCTAAAGCGGTTTTGATGTTAACATGGTATTTATCTTTCACAACCTCGGTACGTTCTAAGTGTTAACATGTCCATCAAAAGCATGATAAAATCCATGGAAGAAAGAAGAAATACAAACTAGTGGCCATTTTTTGAGTTTTAAGAGTGACCTAGCCAGTGACGTTCTTCATAGAGGAGAACATAGCGCCAACTCTTTTTTCCATTTTGACATAGTGCCTTCGATGATTTTCCCTCTTTTGAGGGGTGCTCCAATGCACCTCCCAAAAGGGAGAAAAATGTCAACCTAAGCACACATTGTATCCTTGGAAAAACACTCAGAAAAACAAAAAATGGACCTAAAATGAAAAAAGGGCACCATGAATTTGAAGGGCTAGTGGTACGTGGAGGAACCACATAGTCCATGGGATGCAGTGCAAGAAATAAACGACAGCTTCCATACTTAAAGACGTTGGAAAACGTCACTAACTTACACACAGTTACTAAATGATTTTAAACCTAATCTAGCGTTAATTTTATCTTAAGTGGTTAAGTGGATGCATGAGTTGTAGACATGAAATGCAAAAAGAATGCAAATCCTAGCTACATGAGAATGCACATTTCTCTTTCGATGAAAGCTACCTAAGGTAGGGAAAGAGTTTTCTATTAAAGAAGACAGAAATCAAAGATCTAAGAAAACCAAGTTCTAGTCAAATCCAAATATGAATCTTTAAATCTTAACATCAATCACAATTCTTGAAAATACCTATGGATTCATACACGAGCAAGGGGGGTCCAGGGGCATGAGCCCCTGAGAAAAAAAAAATTGGCTTGGTTTTTTTTTTATAATTTTGATTCTCTTTTGATTGAGTTTCATCTTCAAAAAACATGAATTTGAATAATAAAGAAAAGAACAATTCTTTCCTAGAGTGAACTAGCTCTATATTTCTACAATAATAGTCTAAAAAGTGCAAATGAAATCAAAGATACTACACATCTTAACAATGCACAAAACAAAATAAAGAAGAACATTTATTTTTCAAATGCATTTATCAAAATGAAACTTGATATATATATTCTTTTAATATCTACAAACAGAAAAATAGAGAATATCTACAGCACTCCATTCATTCAAAAATCAAAAGGAATATGACAAGCACCCAAACAACTCCAAAACAATCAAGAATTCCTCCAAAACAACCAAAATGCAACCAAAACTCAATGATTGAAGGGAGGAACAATTTGGAGATCATATCAGATTTGAGAACCAAAACAAATCTAAAGAGGTCTAGAAATGTGACAAGGAATGGCAAGGAAGAGCTAATAGGTGGAGGATTGAAATTTCCTACCACAACCAAGTCATTCACTTGACTAGCAAAGCATCCCAAAATCAACAAAATAACTCCAAACAGAGATAATGCTGAGACTAGGGGGTCTATGACTGTCACATGTAGCCTAAAAACCAAAATCCATCAAACCAACACCCAAAAAATCAAGCTAAAAACTGAGGTTCAAAGGGAGGTGCACTTTCCTGTACTGCACCAGAGTGCCTAAGAGGGGTAGGCACACTTACAACACTACAAAAGAGCGCCTATTAGGGGACCGACACACCTACAACACTACGTAAGAGAGCTTATGAGGGGAAGGAGTACCTACAACAATGTGTAAGAGCCACCGATGATGGACTTCTCCTAAGGAAAAGAGTTCCTATACAGTGAACCCAGCAACGCTCTATCTACATAACCCAGGTGCGTCGGTGGAAAAACAAACACAATAAAAGATAGATTTCCTATGGGAGAAGGGTAGAAGGTCTGATAGTCATCCAAAGAGAATCAAGAGGATGTAAGACACTCTTCAAAGACAAAACCTAAAGGAGGGAAGGTCTCTAGAGGCTAGAAAAGGGATTGATACACAGATATGAAATCAAAAACAAAATGAAATCAAATCTATGCATGTCCCTAGTATGGGAACCAAATTTGTTAGCGAATAAATCTACTCAATCGGAATCAAGCTAGATATCCATATTCCAAGTCTAGAACAAATCAAATATAGAATACAATCTTATTTCCTAGATCAAACATAAATGCAAAACAACAGATAGATCACTTACCTGAAATATGCAGATCCTCTTCTCTCTTTGTTGATCCAAGCTCCAAAATATTCATATCTCTAGCTGCAAAAACCTGTAGAGCAAGTGAAACAAGAAAACAATATATGTGTATCCAAACATATAATTGATCTAAGATAACAGTTAAGGAAGAAAGCTCTAAACATTACTAACACAATAACATTTATGGAAAGAGATCTGTATTAATGTAATCAATGAGATACATCGAATTACATGGGAAAGAACATTACAACCTACCCTTAACGTTGCAACATTCCATCCAAAAATCCATGACAAGCCTCCAAATAAATATAATATCCTACCAAGGATGATAGGGATCACCTAGAAATTCCACTAGCATAATAGTACCATAGTCCCTCCTCCATTCCAAATGGAGAGAACGTTCATTTTATAAGGCTAAAGGGATAGAATAGGTTGAGGATTAGGAGGAGAGATCTAAGGATCTTCCCTATAGGTTAGGAATTGAATGCCACCTCACCTAAATGATAGGGATAGGTCTCCACTTCATCCACCTTCGAGAAGGGTCTTGAATCTCCATTTTTTTACCTCAAAACGCCACCAACTCTCTTAGCAAGAAGGGAAGAATAACCATCGGTGCACCTAGCAGTGGGAGATAGAGCATCGGCATTAGTGCACCTAACATGAAGGGAAAAAACACCTTTGGTTCACCTATCATGAAGGACAAGAGCATCAGCCTTCCTAGAGAGGAAAAAATGGTATAAAAAACCTTAGCATCAATCCACTTTAGCAGAGAGAAATTTGGGGATTAGGAAAAGGGTTAACACATGGATCAAGAGGAAAAGATTTCGTTGTAACATAATTCCCCCCAAAGCATGAAGTTAGAGGAATATGATAGGTGAATTCTTTGTAAAGTGAAGAAATATAAGGCAAGGATGTTGGCTGGAAGCTGTTGCAGTGCGACTGACTCAAATCTCATATAACTCATAACATGGCTGCTGACCAATACAATGCATACCCATGGTAGTAGAGACCGACTGAACACAATCATGGCCATTAGACATAAGCGTAGATCCATGATGAGATGATAACATAACCACAACTAATACAAATGTGGATCCGTGTAATATGATTCAAAATAAACTCTATCGCAACCTGGGCAAAGATATCTGACAACCCAGGGTCTTCAAGTCGAACCCACAATGATACGATTCTCACCATGTGATTACAATGTCTTGACGTCGAATATGGTAGAAACCACTTTATTAACAAGTGCAAGGGAAATCGCCATTTATGTCAATGATCCCCAAGGTATCACAATACATACCATCAAATGTGAATAAAGGACTTGGCTTCAAACACTCGATGAGATATTTCAATCAAGATCCAATGATGTAAACTCATGTTGAAAGTGAGGTAACCTACCATTAAGGCATGCAAGACCAAGGTACTTGACTTGGTTTCTGAGTCTAATTCCTGGATGAGGTGTTGAAGTCGACAGGAATAGACTCGTCGAAGGAGGGCCATGATGAATCCCCCATCATTGACATGAAACACGATAAAATATGTTTTGGAGTAAACTATATAGCATAGTGATACACGATACTGAATCAAGGATGACCAACATGATAGAAGGTATACTGACTGCAGACAGTGAAAGGATGACCAAATTTATCTTGAACATGGGCATGAATGACTTGGCAGTATTGAAACGAGAATGATACCAATCCCCCAATGCAACTAACAATGAGAGTATTCTTGGACAACTCAAATGAGTAAGAAGACTCTAGGAATTAGTAGGAATCGAAGAAAAATGGATTACCCAAGTACTGAAATGCATATGCAGATGAGTGTCATGTTCAAGAGTGACTATGTACTTCCATAAAAAAAATACAAACTCTTTACTTAATTTCCCCATCATGATTGATGAGTATCTCTTTTCTTTTTAATGAGCTGGAAAAGGGTAAAAAACGCTCGATATAGCTCATCCTTTGGACGATTCCAATCTCATATGTTTTACGAACCTAAGAAAGGATGGGTTCATTCCCAAAAATGGGTCTTTCATCATTTGATTTTACAAGTCAAATGAAAGAAAACTCATTTGTTGTTTCATGTTTAGAGAGTCTAAAATGACTAAGAAGACTCCAAAAGGTCCTTTTTGGTAAATAGGCGTAGTTAGTCCGAAAAATAGATAACCTACCAACAACTAGTAGACCATTCTAATACTTTTACAAGTGTGAATGTAATAAGTTCTCTTGGCAATATTTTTGTGTTTTAAGGAGACTGAAAAGAGCTTAAATATAACTCTATAACGAGTTCTTTTTTCATAATCCAATTTTTACAAGTCTAAAAAATAGTAAAACTATACTTGATACCTCTTCACTGAGTCTTTAACGAGCACACCAAAGGTATAAAAATCACTTGAAACCTTTTTCATGTTTTACCTAGAGCACGAAAAAGTGATAAAGTAAGATCAAACTAGTTTTCATGTTTTAACCAGAGCACGAAAAATGAAAAGTAAGATCGACACCATCTTACTTTTTTTAATGAGCTCGAAGATCAGTTGAAAGAATGCTCAGGGTATCTGCTTCATTTTTTAACGAGCTTGGAACATAATAAGAACTATGCTCAAAACATGGTTTCATTTTTATGCAAGCTTGAAACCAAAAGGTAAACTATGCTTAAGGAAACCTATTTCATTTTTTAACAATCTTGAAATAGAAAATGAACTATGTTCAAAAGGTCGTTTCATGGTTTAACGAGGTCGAAACTAAAACAAAGTATGCTCAAAATGGCTTCCATTTATGGGTGATTTCCCAACATGATGTCCAGTGGTTGGTACTTTCCCCCAGTATAACTGTCAAGTAGCTAAATCCAATCTAAATAGGCAGGGTACATGCCCCCCCCAGCTTCGTTTCGCCTGATTTTCAAGCAGATGAAAAGAAGGTTCAAGTATTGAGTCTCGACACAATGGAAGAATACGTTTCATTTTTTAAAGAGCTTGACACAAAACAGGAACTGTGCTCAAATATTGGTTTCATTTTTATGCAATATCGAAACCAATGGGTAAACTATGCTTGAAAGACCCCATTAACATGATATCCAAAGGTTGGAATCTTTCCCCCATCATGATTTCTAGTGAAGCTTACACCTAGCATGGTTTGTAGCAGATCAACATGCCCTCCAAGCTTCGTTTCGTCTGACGATTCTTCCTCCATACCTAACCTAAAAACCTGGTTACTAATGTGAAAATGTTCACCAGGGGGGTAGGCATAATGAGAATTGGGCAGGTGAAAAGAAGGTTCGAGTTCTAACACTAAAGGAATTACTCAACTCAAGGGAAGGGAATTTGTTTCATTTTTACACAAGCTTGAAACAGAAAGCAACTATGCTTGGAGAAAACTGACATGATGGTCAGGTGTTGTTTCATTTTTTAATGAGCTTGACACATAAATGGAACTATGCTCATAGTGTCTGTTTCATTTTTTAACAAGCTTGACACATAATGGGAACTATGCTCACTAACCTGCTTCATTTCTTAACGAGCTTGACACAGAAAAGGAACTATGATCATAATGTCTGTTTCATTTTTTAATGATCTTGGCACAGAAAAATAACTATGCTCGCAACGTCTATTTCATTTTTTAATGAGCTTGACACAGAAAAGGAACTATGCTCGCAACGTTTGTTTCATTTTTTAATTAGCTTGACACAGAAAAGGAACTATGCTCGCAGGTAAATGTTCTAAGCCAACATAATGTCCAAAGGCTGGTGGGTCTCCCCTCTTACATTAGAAGCTAGTGACTAAAATCCAATATGATGTCCAGAGGCTGGATCCATGCCCCCCAGTTTACCTATGATGGGAAGAAGATAACTAGAAGGGGAAGGAACCACAAGAACATGCGGGAAATTCAGGGAAGCCTGACTAGGAGTCATGAAATGGTCAGGTTTAACAAAGTAAATCTTATCAATGGTTACAATCTTCCCATCATGGGGAAAACACATCACTCGAAAGAGTGTGGACACTACAGCTTTCATGGCGTAAACATAATCACATCCAAGGAGCATATTGAAATCTAAGGGACCTTGGACTACCATAACATCAATACAAACATTTTTTCCTTCCAAATTAATTGGAAACTAAGGAAGGATCCCTAAAGGTCTTGTAGGTATTCGATTAAAATCCAATATCTGATCAGTGGCTGGCACGAGCGAAGGAGAACCTATGGCTTTCCAAGCAGTAGAGGATAGAATACTAACATAATCCCCTTCTTCAATGATAGTGTGGAGTATACTCTTAGGAGTAACTCATATAACTATCTGGAAAGGAACACTCAAATGAAGACGAGATTCTGTTAGGTTACTCCATTCAAAGGAAATAACCTCACTACTTGGAGAGGGTTCTGTCGAAAGAGGCAAAATTTCCTCTTGCATAGAATAATCAGAACTAACTACGAAAACTTCAGCAGGATGGTTTTCACTCTCGATTAGAAGAGAGGGACAAAAATAATACGGTGTCAAAGGGACTACTTCATTCTCAACACTCTCTAACGAAAGAGTGGGATTGGGTGGACATGACATCAACTCGACCACTTTAACTTCACTCTCCAAAGAAAGAGTGGGATCAACCAAGGATGGACTTGGATTGACCACTTCAACTTCAGTCTTCAATGGAATAGTGGGATCGACCAAGGATGGACTTGGATCGACCACTTGATCAACCAATGGAGTGTCAAGGGACAACTTATGATAACCAATTGGAAGATGTTGCTATGGAACATTAATATTTTCAACAACTTTGAAGCTTCATCCACGCGAGGACAAAGGTAAGTGCGATGCATATCCTTACATAGAAAGCAAGGATATCTAACCCTTCCTTTTTTACTCTTAACCAAAGATTCATTGGTTTATGGGGAATCATCAGGATTATGATGAAAGACTAATTACACAAGATGTTTAGAACACACTTTAGACACAAGGGAAATATCGGGATAGTCCTTGAGAAGGTGATCACCCTTGCAAAGTCTACAAGGGAAATTAGCTTTATAGGTGCCAAAAATAGGTACATCAATACCCCCATCATGATGACCAGTGGCTGGTGTGATTCCAACATGAAGATCAGAGGTTGGAGCTATGATATTCTTCTTATATTTCTTCTTCTTATCCTTCCTTGTCATCTTCTTCTTACTCGCCCGTTTACTAACTTTGGAGTTTTCAACAAGTGAAGAATAAGAAAGGGAAGTTGATTCAACATTCGAGGAAGAAGGAGAAGAGTTCACATGAGGTTGATGCTCATGCACTAAAGGACCATGATCCGACACAAAGGATGCATTTGGTATGACAAGATTGGAGAATAACTATATAGGTAATCCTATAGTCAATCCGGGAAGGTTCAAAGTGGCCATGAAGGGAGGACCAATAGCTCCACAAGGGGGAGGAACAAAAGACATACCCTGAAAAGGGTTCTCTTGACTAGTGGTCCTAGGAAAGTATCCCATATATGAACTCTCTAAGGATGTATGAAATACCACAAAAAAAAGACATTACTCAAGTCTAAAATCCACAAGCAAACTGTGTGAGTAGGAGTGGATCAAAATTCAGGACTCTCACAACATTATCAAGGATTCACATTTATGTGATGCCAAGACAGCCAAAAGGTTAACGTAGTTGGTCATAGGAATCCTAAGAGGGTCTCCCAATATACACTAGGTACGGGGGAGCTCAATCCGTAGTGGTGTTGTCTAATGCAAAATCGTTTGAAAGGGGCCCTCCGATATACAAATGAGTACGTGAAGTACATTTTGATATACCTTAGGGGTATGTGAAAGGTCGTTCAATATAACAATGGTACATGAAGGAACCACACGGTCCTCGGGATGTAGTTCAGGCAATAAAAAACAGCTTCCACTCTTAACAACTCTGAAACATGTCACTAACTTACACACAGTTACTAAATGATTTTAAACCTAAGCTAGAGATAATTTTATCTTAAGTGGTAAGTGGATGCATGAGGTGTAGAAAGGAAATGTAAAAAGAATGTGAATCCTAGCTACATGATAATGCACATTTCTCTTTTGATGAAAGCTACCTAAGGTAGGGAAAGAGTTTTCTGTTAAAGAAGACATAAATCAGAGATCTAACAAAACCAAGTTCTAGTCAAATCCAACTATGAAGCTTTAAAGATCAACATCAATCACAATTCTTGAAAAGACAATTCTTCTCTTTTGATTGAGCTTTCTATTCAATCAAACATGAAATTGAACAGTAAGGAAAAGAAAAAATTCCTTCCTAGAGTGCACTAATTCTAACTTTCTGCAATAATAGTCTAAAAAATGCAAATGAAATCAAAGATTCAACACATCATAACAATGCACAAAACAAAGTAAAGAAACACTTTTATTTTTCAAATGCACGTATCAAAATGAAACTTGATATCTATATTCTTTTTAGATCTACAAACAAAAAAATAGAGAATATCTACAGCAATCCATTCATTCAAAAATCAAAAGGAATATGACAAGCACCCAAATAACTCCAAAACAATCAATAATTCCTCCAAAACAACCAAAATGCAACCAAAACTCAATGGTTGAGGGGAGGAAGGTTTTGGAGATTAGATCAGATCCAAGACCCAAAACATATCTAAAGAGGTATAGAAATGTGATAAGGAATGGTAAGGAAGAGCTAATAGGTGGAGGATTGAAATTTCCTACCACAACCAAGTCATTCACTTGACTAGCAAAGCATCCCAAAATCAACAAAAAAAATTCCAAACAGAGATAATGCTGGGACTAGGGGGTCTATGACTGTCACATGCAGCCTAAAAACCAAAAACCATTAAACCAAAACCCAAAAAATAAAGGAAATCAAGCTAAAAATTGAGTTTCAAATCGTTGCGCACTTTCCTGTACTACACCAGAGCTCCTAAGAGGGGTAGGCGCACTTACAACACTGCACAAGAGTGCCTATGAGGGGACCGACACACCTACAACACTACACAAGAGCGCCTATGAGGGGAAGGCACACCTACAACAATGTGTAAGAGCACTAACGATGCACTTTCTCCTAAGGAAAAGAGCGCCTATATAGTGACCCTAGCGGCGCTCTGTCTACATAACCCAGGTGCACCGGTGCAGAAACATCCACAGTAAAATCTAGATTTCCTATGGGAGAAGGATAGAAGGTCTAATAGTCATCCAAAGAGTATCAAGAGGATGCAAGACACTCTTCAAAGACAAAACCTAAAGGAGGGAAGGTCTCTAGAGGCTAGAAAAAGGATTGATAAACAGATATGAAATCAAAAACAAAATGAAATCAAATCTATGCATGTCCCCAGTATGGTCACCAAATTTGTTATCGGATAAATCTCCTCAATCACAATCAATCCAGATCTCCCTCGTCCAAGTGGATCTAGAACAAATCAAATACATAATACAATCTACTTTCCTAGATCAAAAATAAATGCAAAACAACAGATATATCACTTACCTAAAATATGCATATCGTCTTCTCTCTTTTTTTATCCAAGCTCCAGAATCTTCAGATCTCTAGCTGCAAAACCCTGTAGAGCAAGTGGAAACAAGAAAATAGTATATGCATATAAACATATAATTGATCTAACCTAACAATTAAGGAAGAAATCTCTAAACGTTACTAACACAATAACATTTATGGAAAGAGATCTGTATTAATGTAATCAAGGAGATACATAGAATTACATGCGAAAGAACATTACAACCTAGCCTTAATGTTGCAATATTCCATCCAACAATCCAAGACAAGCCTCCAAAGCAATATAATATCCTCCCAAAGGATGATAGGGATCACCTAGAAATTCCACCAGCATAATAGTACCATAGTCCTTCCTCCCTTCCAAATGGATCTAGGGTTCAATTTATAAGGCTAAAGGGATATAATAGGTTGAGGATTAGGATAAGGGATCTAAGGGATCTTCCCTATAGGTTAGGAACCAAATGCCACCTCACCTAAATTATAGGGATAGACCTCCACTTCATCCGCCTTCGAGAAAGGTCTCGAATCTCCATTTTTTGACCTCAAAACGCCACCGACGCACTTAGTAGGAAGGGAAAAAGCACCGTCGGTGCACCTAGAAATGGGAGACAAATTGCCATCATTGATACACCTAGCATGAAGGGAAAAAGAGCCTTCAGTGCACCTATCATGAAGGACAAGAGTGCCGACCTTCCTAGAGAGGGGAAAAAGGAAGAAAGAACCTCAGCATCAATCCAGTTTAGAGTAGATCAATTTGGGGATTAGGAAAAGGGTTAACACATGGATTAAGAGGACAATATTTTGGTGTAACAAGGACACCCTTGTGAGCCTCTTGGAACCACAACAGACAATACTTCCATTCCGCATAGCTCTGTTTCTTCCAATATCCCAAACTGGTACAGACCCCTTCACTTACCTCTTATTTTCATGATTTCCCTACAAAACACTACAAGTACCTTCCTAAGTTTGATGGATAAATCAAGAAACTTACGGCTGAGAATAATTTACAAGCCTTTGAGCATTTCCTTGACATTTTTGAAGTTGAACATATTGATGTCTGCCGCGGGGGTTTTTTCCCTATCTTTGCAAGGAGATTCTAAGGAATGGTTCAAGCACTTGTAGCCTAAACCATCAGCACATGGGAGGAGTTCTCCAACGCATTTCTGAATTTTTGGGGTGAGAGACAGCCTTTGGACCAAATACTTTCAGAATTATATTCCTTAAAGAAGCAGGAGGATGAAACCATGTCTAGCTTTAATAGGATATTTTCTATCTTTTACTATAACATTCTGTTGCAGCCACAACTGTTTTCCCCAAATTTTTCAAATTTTGGACCCCCTCATGATTTTAATGCTGCCTTGAATTGTTTGGATCCATGAACTCTTTTGGTCATGTTTTAATTTCAGACTATTTTAAGGTTAACTCTCTTCCTGTTTTCAAAAAATTGCTTATGTTTTAAATTGTTGTGGGTCGCGGATTTTAGAGTTTGTTTTTGTTACCCTCCAAGCTGTGATTTCCTCTTAGGAACCTATTTCTCGCACTAACCACTGTTTCGGAAGTCATTTGAACAACTTATCGGCACCATGTTTCCTTAGGTAGCCTCTGCTGCGGAAATCCAACAATGATTTTAACTTCTCTGTTGTCGCGTCATTTTGTTGGCTTGTTCACATTATCGGAGTTTGTAGTCTATTTACCTTCCGTAATTGTGGCTCCCGAACAAACTAGGTATCCGACATACAACCACTCCTCCCGCCGATGCTTTTTCGAGCCATCATCGTTTTGTGTTGGATCAGAGGCCTTACTATTTCCTCCTCCGCCCTTGTGGGTGTGTAGTGCACTAAGTGTCCGATGTCGATGTTCTTCCACTCACCGATTGGGACTTTTTCACTTAGAGTTTGAGTCTAGATTTTCCGACTCCGATAAGTTTAACAGTCTCGCAGAATTCATTTCCTGTTGAGGATCTGCTGATACAGCTGTGAGTGAGACTACCCACCCAATGTTTTTAGTATTTTAAGCCACCAACAAGTGTTGCTCTACCCATTGCTTTTGTAAGTTTTAAACCCCTGCATGGGTAATAGTGGTTCTGGTGCTTGTTACGGTTTTCATGATAGTATAGAGCCTTTTTGATGACCAGTCATTTTGTTGATGCAGTTTGGTTTTATTGAAAAATGTCATCCCAATTAATGATACATGTCATTTAATTACAGGTGGACTCAAGAGACTGTGCAGACTACTGCGGCGCAAAGGCATAGCTGGGAGACAAGTGGCAAAAGGGAGCTGGGCAGTGTTGGCAAAGGTCGAACCGAAACCGGTAGGACCCCAAGGAGAGCAAGCAAAAGAGAAGGCAGAATCAATGGCGACAAAAGCCCAAACCTGGAAATATCTGTCAGTTATTAAGTGGATCATGAGTACGCATAGAAAAGATAAAATGGGAATATTAAACATTTTTGGGAACCAAAAGGTCACACATTTGGGGGGCAGCTCAAGTGGTTAGCTGAGTTAGTTTAAATATAGGAAAGTTAGAACTTACAGGGGCTTTTTCTCAGGACAAACTTGTGAACTATTGTTTGTAAGAGGAACTATTTCATTTTACAATGAGAAATTGCAAATTTTGCCTATTGGAGAAGGTGCTATGTGGAATGTTTCAATGTGATAAAATGAACAATGTTGAAGGGGAACTATTTCATTTTTTACTGTGTTTCATTAACTGTGAGAGCCTTCTAACCTTCTGAACCTATGTTCCTGCTTGAATGTTCTCTAGTATATTATGTGACATTTTCCACTATGAGTAATGGGATTTTTAACTGTTGATGAGCTATGTAACGTCCCGGTTTTGACTCCGTTTGCATGATGTATATAATGTAATTAATCATGGTGAGGAGCTAAAGGCAAAAGCCCCACCATCGATTTGGTTGTGTATGTTTCGGCAATAGGGATAGTTGCCGATGGTATATCGTGCTATTTGGAACATTATAATTTGGCATCATGTAAACATGTACATCAAATAAAACTAAAACCACAACCAGCTACGGCAGTGCAACGTTGAATGAAAAGGGCATGGTTCCAAAGGATAAGGGGTGGGGGATGTCAAACCTTGGTCTTTGGGGGAAAAACCGATGTGTTACCACCTTGTTTTGTTTTTCCATCTTCCTTGTCTCATCCAACCTCTTCAACCTCTTTATTGTTTTATCCAACCACCTTCTTTGGGAATGGCTACTGGTGGTTGGGGCAGTTATTGTTTTTGGGAGTGGGGTGGCAGGACTGTCAGTCCCCTTGCTCACACGCCCACTCCACCCATGACTGCATTCACTCTTCTCTCCCACATTTTGCAACCTTCACGGTGGGGGGGTCTGTCCGTTCTCTCCATGGTCGGTTCTTCCTCACGCAGAGCCGAAGTCTGTTCATCCGCGCGCATAAGGGAGTTGTTCACGCTCACAAGGGATGCGCAGGTGGAGGTCAGTTCGTCTTCCTCATGCACCATTTGTGGCTCTTCTTAGTTGTGCATGCAGCGAGCAGGTGAAATGGCCTCAAGGGGCCCGATTTCTGGTGGTATCTGAATGACCGTGGCTTTAATCCATGATTTCTGCCTTGTTGTTGGTTTAACCGTGATTTGGGCTTGTTGTTTGTGTAACCCACGGTTTGGGTTGTTGTTTCTCTTCCACGACTGTTGGATTCTATCGAGAGTCTGATCTCTGTTTCCATTTCGGATTGTGCATGTGTGTCATCCTCCCCACGTTTTTGTTGGCTGTGGTGTCCAATTGTGTTTTGGGCCACTGTGTATTCGGAGTGATTTGTTTTCTGCTGAGGTCTACGTTTGAGTTCCCATGGATATGCTGGGAATGCTGTTTATTATCCATTTTGGACTATGGATAGTTGCCACCATTGTTATTGTGAAGTTGGGTTGCTGAAGTACCCTGGTTTGGGTGCTGTTGCTGAGTTGTTTTGGCCACGCTAGGGCCAAGAACAACTCTGTGTTGCCTTGTGAGTTTGACCTATGGTTCATCTTTTGTTTGGAACTGTCCCCGGTTTCCTTTGCCTTCTTCACAGGGCCGTGAAGGGATTGTTTTGTTGTGTGTACGCAGAGGTTGGTCTTCGGACTGTGCTGACTTGGATGGTTTGTTGACGGCCTGATAAACCCAGCTATGTTGGTTTGCTGATTGTGTCCCTTGGCTATGTGTAATCCTTCGTGTTCCCTTAGTCCTTGAGGAATCATGCCCAGCTCGGGGGTGGCAGTGTTGCTGAGAGATTGATGAGCACGCTGGCCTATGGTTGGGTGGAACGTTGCAGCGACATAGCTAGTTGTGGGGTGAATTATTCATCAAAAGATAAGTGCTGCTGGTTACTTCATCTCTGCAATTTATATTGATGTCAAATGAATTATGATGAACATGTGGAATGCTGGAATTGTATGAACGTAAGTTGCTTCCGCTGAATGATTGCATAATTGTGCATCTGGTTATGTTTTATGCATCTTGGTATGTACTATGTTTAAGCATTAATTTCAGCATTTATTTATCCCTGTTTATGTTCATGGGGTTGTTGCCCGTATGCCTTGGTGTTCGTCATGTCCTCTTCATCGATCGGAGGGTTGGGGACGTGATAGAGTGGTATCAGAGCTCGTGTTGCAGCATGGGCCTGAATGGACCACCAGGATGTAGTGACAGAAGCATAATTTCCTTCTACCCAGCAAAGATCAGAATTGAATGACTGGAAAAAAATTCAAGTTCAAAATTTTTTCTAAGTGTTGAACAGTCTATTCAGTCGGAACCCTTAGGGGAACAGGCTCCACTGTGGTGGAAGAGTTAGCGTAAATGACTTCCGACGTTGCGGAAGGTATAGTCAGAAGGCCATCCGACGAGGCGCAGCAGTGGAAAAGAATTTTTGAAAATTTTGTTTAAGTGTTTGAGCCATCGAAACACTTAGAGGAATTGACTTCTAACTTAGCGGAAAAATTAGTGGAACGGACTTCCGCTGTAGTGGAAGTGCTAGGTGGAAGCCTGCCCAATGGAGAGCCATTGTAAAGAAAATTGCGGAAAATTGTCTAAGTGTCCGTCGGAAGGAAATAGCTGTTCCAGCGTCTGCCATTGCGGAAGTCTAAACGACTACGCACCCGACGAAAAATTCCTCCGATCATCGACGCTGTCAAGAAGGTTAAGGCACGAAATTGTTGACTGTCAGAAGAATTTAGCGAGTCATGAGCTGCAGTTGTGGAATTCTAAATCACTAAGTCTTCTGACGAGAAATACTACTGATGCCGATCACGTTATGACTTAGCAGATTGGGCTGCCAATCGGAATAAGAAAGTGGTCCATGTGCCACCGTTGCGGAAGCGAAAATCACTAAGTATTCCGACGAGAAGAGACTGCCAGTATCAATCGGGTTGTGTCATCGATCGGAAGAAGATCAAGGTTGAGGGGCCGCCGTTGCAGCTGCTGATGGGATTATTTTGCCGACTGAATGATTAGTGGTTCTGAGAGCCGATTCTGCGGAGGAAATAATTGTTTCGACCGCCGAAACATCGGAACAATTAGTGGTTCCGAGAGCCGATTCTGCAGAGGAAATAGTCGTTTCAACCGCTGATTCTGTGGAACGATTAGTTGAAATAAGAGTCGATTCTGCGGAAGAATAATTGGGGAAGAGAACCGATTGAACAAAGGAAATTCAAGCAATTTTACAGTGAATTTTCAGGGCTGAAAAGGGAGAAAGTGGCAGCGATATTATGCACTAGATTGCGTGAAAACCAGTGAAGCAACAAGGGGGAAATCCCCCTTGACCCCCGTCGTCCCCTAAGACATTTGTTCTGGTGAAAGGAAAATTATGTGTTTTGGGAGAATTAATCAAACCTAGGATTCATAAAAGATGAATGGTGCATCAGAAATGAGATCCGCAAGTTACTGAGTGTTCCTCGTTGTATGCATTGACTTCGCTTGATAGAAAAGTCTTCTAGAATATCTAGACTTGCTCCTACGGGTGGCTGAAGTTGGCACCCAAACCAAAATATAGTTGTGTGTAAAAATGCAGATATTTGGTGAAAATGGTCATTTTAGAAGTAGTGTGATTTTCACGCCCAAAGTCAGAATGGAGCATGTGGATAGGCGTTGGAAATCTTATCCAGTGGGGAACAAGGGTAAGTCACCAGAATCTAATCATGAAGCAGCAAAGTGCTAATGATGGCCGCTGCTATCAAATGGAAAAATATGGACAATTGCATGCCTAGGGGTAGCAAGGACTATGAAGGCTAACCAACTGATGTATGGAAGAGTAGTTCCATGCCAGGATGAAAGACTTGAAAAGGGAAGTTTCCTTTAAAAAAAAAAAAAAAAAAACCTTGTCTTGCTAACTATGTTGTGTTTCCTGAGTTTTATGCATGAAATGCATGAGGATATGCATTACATGCATAGGATATTGCATGATCGTAAGAGTATTGAAAATTATATGTTCTGTATGCACCACTAATGATAATCATTGCTTTGATGTTGGAATTAGTGGGAAAACCAACGATGACATGGACCCGGATGAATATGTTGCTGATGCTGACAATTGTGATCAGCAACCCTATGAAGAAATGGATAAGGAAATAAGTCCATAACAAAAGTTGATGAGCAAATCCTGCAATCTCCTACAAGGACCAACCAAATTGGTCATGTCAAGGGTGTAAGTAGAACCCATGAAGGTAAGAGTTTGATTATGACAAATTCCAGGGAATGGTAAAGGTAAGAGACCTCATACCATGTGGATATTTGAATATAGAAAGGTGTTATGCCCGTATATGTTGAACGAGCTTAGTAGCGCAAGGAAAGTAAGTACTAATGATCTTGATTGTGGTAATGCATCCTATATGAGGTAGTCATGGTTAGGCCCTGCATGGTATGTTGAAAGCATAGTATTCTTGAATCAATGCAAGGTAGCATTTAATGGATATGCATTAAACATATTTTATGAATCTTGTAGCTATGCATTGAATGTATGCATATGAAGGGTGTGAGTGATTGGTTGCGTAAGTATAGGTGCAAATGTTGTGATGCACTGCATGAATGCATTGAGATGAGTGCATGAGATATTGTGAATAACTAACGGCTGAAATGATGAATTGATGATGATTCTGGAACTGTTTCAAAGGTTGCTATGAATGCAGGATAGTCATGAGTAATTGGCTTCCAGAAATGCTCTATGGAAGAGCAAGGTGGTACAAATGATACACTTGTGAAGTAAGGAGTATCTAAACATTTCATTTAATTGCATGAATGATGTGACTATACCTTGCAAATGTTAGTATGATAATGATTGCATGAAGCAAATGAGTTTTGGTAGTATTGATGTGATTAACGGCTAGAAGTATTTGAATTTTATTAAATTCTGAAAATGCTTCAGTGATGGTTGTAGCAATGAAAAGGTTATATGCATCCAGACTTACCAAGTGTTTGGTTGATTGAAGCTCATGTTTCAGGTAGATTATCTCGAGCATGGTAGTGAGAGGTAAGACCCTGACCAATTCTAGAATCTACCATGTGCAAGAGCCAAACCTTATGAGAAGAGTCTCATAGTTGTGAAAATAGTCAGTATGCATAATGGGTAGTAAATTTGAATTGTGAATTTCGGATTTAAGAAATTGCTGACGACTACTAATAACTGTTGGCTTGTATAAGATTGCGTCAGGAGGATGCATGGTAAGTGGGTATTCATGTTATGATAGTAAGCATAAAAAAATTATAATGGGAATAGTAGTGCTGCTTATAAGAGACCCACAATTAAGCTAGTCAAATTCTGTAGTAAACATAATTGCAAATTCCTAATGAATTTGATTACTAATGTCATTGCTTGGTTATGTAACGATCAATTTGGATTGTAGTATCAGGTAATGATTGTCTGTTTGGCTATTTGATGAATGTGTCAGGGGTACACACTACAGGAAGACCATGTGTGATGGCCTGCAAAAGCCAAACTTCATGGGAAAGGTTTCCCTTATCTTGGAAAAGGGTTTCGGGTGAAACTCCATTGGACATTTTGGAAATGTCTCATCTGCACTGCATGTTGGTAAGAAACATGAGTGAGATGGTATGGATTATGTCTGTAAGACATGTGTGAATGTGAAATGTAAAAAGGAGTTGGGATGGCAAACTGAGGGACTGTTAACTCAGGGAAGGAGCCTCCATTCCTCCTTAACAAAGGCATACTGCGACGACAAATGGATAAGTGTTTTGTAACCCTTGCTAAGAATATGCATGTTTAATTATTAAATTCCATATGCAGAACAAGTTTTGATTTAATATCCATTATGACCGATTGCTTGAGTATGAATAGGACCTACATGGCACGCATCAGAAAGGGGTGCACACTTTCCCGATGTCGGATCATGAAAAGGGGTTTTCAATATTGATTACACTCTAGGGAGTGGACGCACTCCTGGTGTCTCAATACTTGATAGTGAATGATATGAAATGTGATTACAGCTTTAGAGCAATAACGCTGATGAGTTTGCTTGTATTGCTTGTATTGCTTGTGTTGATAGGCTAAATAGATGCAGTTGGGTGTTGCACCCTAAAGGTAAAGGTAAAGGTAAAGGTAAATGGTTGTTGAAAGGGGTTGCGGAGTAAGGGTTATTGTTGATATAAGTGTGTGCTGGTATAAGTGTATCATGGGCTGTGATATGCCTGAGGATCCATAGTAGATCCTAGACCTGGAAATGGTCACGATAAAGTTCCAAGACCAGTTGACATGAGAATGTACTAGCTGGACATTAATTATTCGATGTTGTGGAGCAACCGACATGCTGACCTAACATCTAAGTCCATAGGTGATCCCAAGGCTTGCAAAGCGAAGCAAGATCCTATGGGCGAACGAGGAAATGCACAATACAGATAAGTATTGGATTATTTTTCTTATGAATATACATGTGTATATGATTTGATTATGATGTTTTAAGCTCTTGTTCTAAGAGATAAAACCAATGAGAATAAACTAAACATGTGAATTTATTCAATGTTTGGATATAGGTATCGCTGGAAGCGAGGACTATGAGAGCATCCTAGGGGTGCATGTGGACATATGACTGTCCTGTAAAGCTCGAAATGAGCGACAATGAAAAAGGTGCTAGTGAGACTGTGAATTTACTGGCAGTTGAGACAAACCATGTGGAGAGACTCCATGGTTTAGAGGTCTGGAATAGACCGGAGAGACTAAGTGTCATGACCAAGAGGGATTGGTTCAGCATTCACGATGAAGTGAAAAAGGCTGAGAGCATGAAAAGCCACCACAATGGTGTGGGTTCCAGGATGGAACAAAACAAAGAGGGGAAAAATCTCTTACTGCTCTTTCTTGCCTTTTGATTATATATATATATATATATATATATATATATATATATATATATATGTTTATGCAGTGTGAAAACAAAAGATTGATTGAATGCATGTATGATTGAGAATGAAATGTGTGTATTTTCTTAAGTAAATTTGTGAATGCTGGAATAGTTAATTCCCTGCCCAAGAATGGACATGAATGAGCTCATGTGCCTGTTGGGGGAAGGCATGGAAAATATGAAAGTCTCCTTGATAAGACTTGGACTGTCATGCCACTTGGGTAATTAACTGACTGATTTTAATGTCTATATTATGCTTGGTCTGATAGAATTTCAATGGTGCATTTCATAGGTGAGAAGAGTGATACCTGGTGGTGCACATTGATCATGGCAGCAGATCAAAATTTGTTGGACTTGGCTGGAAGCCTCCTTCAAATGATTGCCAAGACCCAAGAAAATCTTGGGGAGATGCTCAAGATACAGAAAAGGAAAAATGAAATGAACCACCATATTTTGCAAGACTCTATTGGTTTGCAAAGGGAGGTGAAAATCCTTCTGGGAGCAATCGGCAAAGGAAAGGAAGGTGGATCAGTGATGGGACAATCATCCAAGCGACCCATTGGGAAATGGTCCAAGCATGAAGACTCAAAGGAAATTGAGCAGGTAAAGATGAAGCAGCCAGTGAGATGTTGGAGATGCGGAGGACATCATTTACGCCGGGATTTCCCAATGAGGGAACATGATGAAGGCAATAGCCGCAAAGTTCCTAGAATTCAGGATCAGCTGGAAGCTGAGAACCCATAGGAGAAGTCCATGGAAGCCAAGGGGCTTGGTCGTGAACATTCAAAGTAGATGATTGAACGTGGGACAGATCTACAAAATTTTGAAATTTTGATGTGCAACTGTATATGTATTATATATATGTAATGGAACACCGAGGACGGTGTTATTCCAAGGGGGAGGGGACTATAACGTCCCGGTTTTGACCCCATTTGCATGATGTATATAATGTAATTAATCATGGTGGGGAGCTAAAGGCAAAATCCCCACCATCGATTTGGTTGTGTATGTTTCGGCAATAGGGATAGTTGCCGATGGTATATCGTGTTGTTTGGCACATTATAATTTGGCATCATGTAAACACGCACATCAAATAAAACTAAAACCACAACCAGCTACAACAGTGCAACATTGAATGAAAAGGGCATGGTTCCAAAGGATAAGAGATGGGGGATGTCAAACCTTGGTCTTGGGGGGAAACACCGATGTGTTACCAACTTGTTTTGTTTTTCCATCTTCCTTGTCTCATCCAACCTCTTCAACCTCTTTATTGTTTTATCCAACCACCTTCTTTGGGAATGGTTGTTGGTGGTTGGGGCAGTTATTTTTTTTGGGAGTGGGGTGGCATGGCTGTCAGTCCCCTTGCTCACATGCCCACTCCACCCACGACTGCATTCACTCTTCTCTCCCGCAATTTCCAACCTTCACGGTGGGGGGATCTTTCCATTCTCTCCATGGTCGGTTCTTCCTCATGCAGACCCGAATTCTGTTCATTTGCACGCATAAGGGAGCTGTTCATGCTCACAAGGGCTGCGCAGGCAGAGGTCAGTTCATCTTCCTCATACACCAGTCATGACTCTTCTTGGTTGTGCATGCAGCGAGCAGGTGAAATGGCCTCAAGGGGCCCGATTTCTGCTGGTATGTGAATGACTGTGGCTTTAATCCACGATTTCTGCCTTGCTATTGGTTTAATCGTGATTCGGGCTTGTTGCTGAAGTACCCTGGTTTGGGTGCTATTGCTGAGTTGTTTTGGCCACGCTAGGGCCAAGAACAACTTTGTGTTGCCTTGTGGGTTTGACCTGTGCTTCATATTTTGTTTGGAACTGTCCCCGGTTGCCTTTGCCTTCTTCACAGGGCTGTGAAGGGATTGTTTTGCTATGTGTACGCAGAGGTTGGTCTTTGGACTGTGCTGGCTTGGATGGTTTGTTGACGGCCTGATAAACCCAGCTGTGTTGGTTTGCTGATTGTGTCCCTTGGCTATGTGTAATCCTGCTTGTTCCCTTAGTCCTTGAGGAATCATGCCCAGCTCGAGGGTGGCAGTGTTGCTGAGAGATTGATGAGCATGCTGGCCTACGGTTGGGTGGAACGTTGCAGCAACGTAGCTGGTTGCGGGGTGAATTCTTCATCAAAAGATAAGTGCTGCTGGTTACTTCATCTCTACAATTTATATTGATGTCAAATGAATTATGATGAACATGTGGAATGCTAGAATTGTATGAACGTGAGTTGCTTCCACTGAATGATTGCATAACTGTGCATCTGGTTATGTTTTATACATCTTGGTATGTACTATGTTTAAGCATTAATTTCAGCATTGATTTATCCATGTTTATGTTCATGGGGTTGTTTCCCGTATGCTTTGGTGTTCGTTGCGTCCTCTTCGCCGATTGGAGGGTCGGGGACGTGACAAGCTATCTTGTCATGTATACTTTTATTCATGTTTATATGTTTTGTTTATAAGAACAACTATCTGTGATTTACCATAACACATGGGCAGTATTGCATTACTCATGAATTAATATCTAGCTCTCTAGAGATAGTCTAGTTAGTAATTCTTTTCTTGCTTCGTGTGTGATTTAGGTGCTTGTGAGTTTTAAGACGAAAGGTAAGAACCTGCGCATCACTTTGTGAATACTCCTGGCATTCTTTATCAAATTTGCATGTTAGGTAGGCACTTGCATATCATATTTTAAGTCAAAACATACAAAAATATACATGGTGGATTGGGCCGCAACTGGTAAAACCTTTAATTTTTTGTTAGTTGACCTACGGTAGCCAGACCGCAAACCGGACGGATTCCCCACACCAAACAGACACGGGCTAGCTGGGAATGTTGGCTGGGGAGAATCCCTTGTTGTTGTCGCTTGAAAATTTCCAGGCCTCAACAGTTTCTGGCACTAGAAAGAGGGTCACCAGTGCATGGCTGGCCGAGGAAACCTGTTTTCCCGAGACTATTCCACCGGTAACAGTTCAGAAAGTAGTGTGTTTCATAATCCAATTCCGGAAGAAGGGGGTAGAGAACATTTGTATTCTGTCAACAGCGAAGTTGTTAATAATCTGAGAAGACACACTAGGGAATATGTGAAGAAGATTGGAGGATTTCCAATCATCACTGAATTTCCCAAAAGAGAATATAAAAGGAAAGATCGTCCTGTATTGGAAGACTCAGTGCTGGTTGGGGATTGGGAAGAACTTGTAGAAACATCCTTACAGGAAGTTGTGCAGCCTTTGAATCAAGTAGGCCCCGATACTCCTCACAGTTCTCCTGTTCATACTTCTATTTTCTCACCTCCTCACTCTCCACCTAGACTCATGGCAGGCGTAAATGCAAATCAACCTCCCAACCCACCGAATCCACCACCTGCCTGGAAAGCCAGGTCACCGTTAAACCTAACACCTCCTTTGCATGATTTACCTCAATCTTTTGAAAAAATGCTGCCCAAGTTTGACCCAAGTGAGAAGGTGCTAGTAGATGACCACTTGAAAAGTTTCTATTTGGCAATAGAAGGATTAAGGGTTGGGGAACATGAGGATGTAGTTTGTAGACTTTTCCCGCACACCCTTAAGGGAGTTGCAGCATCGTGGTACTTTGGTTTTCCTGCAAAATCTATCCCTAATTGGGATACCTTCGAGAGGATTTTTAGAAGTAAGTATGCGACCCAAAATACTCATGCAGCCCTCATGAAAGGACTATGTACCTTAAAGAAAGAGAGAAAGGAGAAGGTGCACAGCTTCACCCAAATATTTGCAGCATACCTCAAGAATTTTTCTGAAGCTTTAGGACCTGAGTTGGCCATGTTTGCCAAAATAAAGGCCAAGCTTACTCTAGCGGAGACCTATAAGGAGGTGGAAAAAGTAGAGTCAGAAAGGGAAAGCATCGAAGATTATCTCGAACGGTCAAGAGAGAAAAATGTGGGGAGGAAAACGTTGTTGTTTACCAAGCCTAAGGAAGAGCAGTCACCAGATTTTGAAGGAATGGCAAAAATGATGCAGAAGCTTTCTAACAGAATCATAGACTTGGAAAAAGAAAAGGAAGCCCATAAGTTCTACAAGCCTTATTACAAGAAAAGGGAGGATAACAACCAATCCCAACCCCCTCCGTATAATTCGGCATCTATGAATTTGACAGAGGTAGGAATGGACAATTTTTGCGCTTTCCATCAGCAACCCCACTCTAAGAAGAATTGTCCTCAATGGATAAACTCAATGACGTTGGTCATGAATCAGATGTTGGATTCTAAATTGACAGAAGATGGAGATGAAGAAAGAAAAGACAGCAATACATCAACAAAAGAATAAGATGAAACCATGGTTCTATGGGACGGTGTTTCTTTGTTTAACACCGAAGAGGAAAAGGTTTTGGGATACGAGGATGTCATGGAAATGAATGTAACAACAAGAAGCCAAGGGTTGGCTAAAGAAAACATTCTCATGCTCCCAAATATTAAAAGGCTTTAGAAAAATGTTAAGAAATTTCAAAATAATCCCTCAGCTGATAAAATTCCTGAATTCACCATCACCAGTCAAGATCATAGACAGAATGATATGTTTGCCAATCCCAATGAAGAAAAAAATAATGTTGATAAACCGCATCCCACCGAACCTCAGATGGATTATGAAATTGTGGAGGATATAAAGAAGGTAAGGGCGAATATCTCATTATTTGAAATGTGTAAGGTGCCACAACAGAAAGAAAAACTGTTGAAAGCACTTGAAGCATCAGAAGAGAGGCTTCCCACTGACAATCAACCCAATGAAGAAGAAGAAATCAGGGAAGCAAGCATTGGGGGTAAGCCTAAGAACAAGAATCCACCTTTCCTCCTAACTTTTGAAATTTTTAATCACAACGTAAATAATTTCCTGGTAGACTCGGGAGCATCGGTTAACATCATGCCAATATCAGTCTGCAAAAGGATAAATGGGTAGCCTAATCCATCCACTTGGAGGGTTGTTCAGTTGGATAGGACGAATGTGAAGGTAATTGGGGAAATGGAGGATGTCCTAGTCCGCCTATCTTCAAATGATAAAGTGTGCCAATTTATTGATATTGTGGTGGCTGACATACCAAAATATTATGGGCTCATTCTGAGCAGAGACTGGTCAGCAAATCTAAATGGATAATTTTTCCTCGAACTGGTCACATCTATGGCTGCCGTATAAAGGAATCCTAAATCAAATTAAAATTTTGAGGGAGCCTCACATGAAGTACAGTGTTACTCAACTCGAAGGAAAAAATGAATTAGTGGATCCTGTTTTGGGAAATTACTGTATTGAATTGGAACCGGGAAATTACCAAGCAGAAGAAGCCAGCAACACGTCAGATGCCCAGCCTGATCTCCTTCAGGTTTCACAGGCTGATGAAATTGACTATAAAATAGTAAACTTAGTAGTAGAAGTAGATTCCCGTACAGTAGTTAGCGATTTCTAAACACTTTTTTTTTACGGATATAAAATGTTAGAAAGGTCAGGGGCCGGCTGTGTCTAGATAGACCCCGAGAAGAACAAACAGTTTCTTTCATGTAGGTTAGAGTTTGAATGTACAAATAACACAGCTGAATATGAAGCGTTGGTCCAAGGTTTAAGGAAATCAATCGAATTAAAGGTAAATAATCTGAAATTTTTTGAGATTCTGAATTAATTGTAAAACAAATCCGGAATCAGATACATTATATTTCTCCTCACTTAAAAGATTATCAAAATGAGGTATGGGATTTACTCAAATGTTTTAACGCATTTAATATTATATCAATTCCAAGACTTAAGAATGCAGCAGCTGACTTGTTGGCAACATCAGTTGCTAGGCTTGTGCCTACTAATAATCAGTGCTCTGTTGAATTGCTTTTTAGGCCCTCGGTTCTAGATATGATTACCAACCTACGAGTGTTCGACAACAATCAACAGATTATAGAATGCTTAACATATGACAAGGTATTTAAAGGGGAAATTATCGATGATGAAGAACATCAGGCCGAGGTGAAATTTGATAATTTCATCCCTAAAGGAGTCAGAACCTTAGAACGGATGTTTGATTTAAATGAAAATTTTAGAAGACCAGCAAACATGAAGACTCACAGCTCATCTCTACAGTTCAAATTGATAAATTTAGGGACTGAGACAAAGCCCAAATATGTGAATCTTGGAAAATGTTGTTCACCAGCAGAAAGAGATAAGTTCATCAGTCTTTTTAATCAATATAAATATGTTTTCACCTAGACATACGAATATCTGAAGACATATGACACCAGTATCATCCAGCATGTTATCCCCATTAGATCTGGAGTCAAACCTTATCAGCAACCTTTAAGGAAAATGCACCCAAAATTCGAGCCTCTAATCCAAAGTGAAGTTAAGAAATTATTGGATGCTAGAATCATTTTTAAGGTCAGACACTCTGAATGGGTCTCAAATCTGGTACCAGTGAGAAATTTTTTTGGAGAAATCAGGCTATGTGTGGATTTCAGAAATTTAAACCGCGCTTCGGATAAAGACAATTATCTTGTTCCACCCATGGAGCAACTACTACAAATGGTCTCAGGTTCTGAACTATTTTCTTTATTAGACGGATTCTTAGGCTACAATCAAGTATTAGTAGCCGAAGAAGACATATTGAAGACAACATTTAGGACCAGATGGGGAACTTTCGCTTACCAAAGAATGCCCTTTGGACTTATAAAAACTGGAGCTACGTTCCAAAGGGCTATGGACATAGCTTTCCGTGGTTTGATTGGTCGCAATGCTGTAGTGTACCTCGATGACATCACGATATTCTCAAAGAGGAGAGAAGAGCACGCGTTTCATGTGAAGCAGATTTTTGAACGCTGGCGAAAATATGGTATCTCACTCAACCCCAAGAAGTGTGTGTTCGCTGTTACAGAGGGTAATTTGTTGGGTCACGCAATTTTAAAGAAGGGAATCTCCATTGACCCAGAAAGGACCAGAGCCATTGAACAGATTCCCCTGCCCCATAATAAGAAGGGCATGTAATCATTTATGGGGACAATAAACTTTGTACAAAGGTTTGTACCAGATTTCACCCAAATTGTTAAACCTTTGCAACAAATGGTAAAGCAAAGTGTACAATTCAAGTGGACTGATGTTGAGAAGAACACATTCGGCAAGATCAAAACCACTATTGCTCACGCACCCTCCCTCAAGAGCCTGGATTTTCATAAAGATTTTATTCTGTACACTTTCGCATCTGATGATTCGCTAGCAGCTGTGCTTACTCAGAAGCAAGATGGGGGAGATGAGTTCCCCATATCATTTATGAGCACTGGTCTACAAGGGGCTGAATTGAATTACCCAGCTATAGATAAACAAGCTTACACAATGTTGAAAGCGGTGAAACAATTCAGGCCCTACATATTAAAAAACCGGACCAAGGTAATCGTCCCACACCCAGCTGTAAGGTCTCTTTTTGTACAAAAGGAGTTAGGAGAAAGAAGGGGTAATTGGGTAACTGCTGTTCAGGAATATGACCTCTAATTCAAGCTAGATTCTATAGTTAAAGGGCAAGGATTGTGCAGGCTGATGACTGAAAATGGAAACAATGAAGGACATGCCTGGGAAGACAAAGCTGAGTTATATATGATGGATGTATGCCCCCTTTTTACAGCTTCAGAATCTTGGTACCGAGACCTTGTGCATTATCTCCAGACTGGGTCATTACCGGAACATTGGAACTCTAACCAAAGGAGAGAACTGCGTCTTAATTCAGCCTCCTATCAAATTATTGAAGGAATATTATTCAGAAAAAATTACGACGGAGTTCTCCTCAGATGCTTAGAGAAAGAAGATGCGAAGAAGGTAATGACAGACTTGCATGACGGGCCTGCTGGGGGACATTTTTTAGGAGATACTACAACTCACATAATTCTTAGAGCTGGATACTATTAGCCCACGCTTTCCAAAGATGCACATGCTCATGTCAGGAAGTGCGACACTTGTCAAAGGTGTAGCAGAAGACAAGCTAAAGCAGCAGGGCCATTGAAGCCTGTGATAATAACAGAGCCCTTTGAACAATGGGGGTTAGATATCATTGGGGAGATAAAGACGAATTCTTCCTTGTAACACAAGTATATCCTGACAGCAACTAACTACTTCACTCGCTGGGTCGAAGCCATTTCATTGCACAAAATAAATGAGACTGCAGTCATAGATTTCTTGCAAGACCATATTATGACCAGGTTTGGAGTTCTAGTTTCTTTAGTTTTTGATAATGCTACTTACTTTTCCTCAATGAAATTAACTGCTTTTGCTCATGAGAAAGGGATTAAGCTGCATTACTCTACTAATTATTATCCCCAGGGAAATGGCTTAGCTGATTCTACCAACAAGAACCTAATTAGGATTTTAAAAAAGATGGTGATAGAAAATCAGAGGAGTTGGCACTCAGCTTTACCAAACTCCCTTTGGGCGGATAGAGTCACCCCCAAGTATTTGATAGGAATGTCTCCGTATACCCTTGTGTATGGTAAAGAGGCCATTCTCCCCCCCAATAGCATGTTACCCTCTTCCATAATAGCTCAAGAATCTAGAGGATCGGATAATGAAGTCTTGCAAATGAGGATATATAATCTCCTGAAGGCAGAAGAGTCTCGATCTAAATCCAGAGAGCGCTTTAAACAACAACAAGAGGTAATAAAGAGATGGTTTGATAAACACAAGGCTGGAACAAAATATTTTGAGGTGGGATATTTGGTTCTCAAGTGGTACCACCCCCATGATGAGAAAGGAAAACACATGAAATTCCAGCAATTGTGGGTAGGTCCTTTCCAGATTGCGGCAAAGCTTGGCCCTTCAACTTATAGGTTGCAAGTTTTACAACGGTGGGAAGAGAACTTACCAGTAAATGGCTTAGTCCTCAAACCTTATTTTTCTTGAGTTTTGTTTGTGTTCTTATATCTTGTATATAAATAATATGGCCTGACCATCTTCTTTGAGTTATGCGTTTCAGTCTTGTTTTAGTTTAAATTCTACTGATTTCAATAAAGGAGGAAAACCTATGGTTGCATGGAGAACATCATAATTTTGGAATGACTAAATTTCTTGGGTATAAGACTGTATTTTTCTATTTATCTAAAAGAACTTCTTCCATTCTAGCAGTTTTCTCGAATATCTATGTACGCATTGAAGTCCTGCTTAACCCCTGTGAAATAAACCAGAATCAAAGGGTCTGGAATACTATTTTGAGGTTCCATCCATGTCACACTTAAAATGTCCTAGGGAGTGACAGCAAAGGGCCCATGGAAAGAAGCAAGGTAAACATTATATTATATATAAATGATCCCATGCCAAGAATTGAATGCCAAAAGGAAGATAAGAGTTGAAAGCTCCTATGAAAAGCATTATATCTCAAAACAAATGTTGAACCATATAAGTACTAAATCACCAAAAGTTCCTCTCTATCTGTCAGCTGAAATGTGAATACACCTCTCACATAAAAGGACACTTGGGATAGAGGAGCCTAAATCAAAATTCAGAAAGGAAGGCATGCAGGAGGACTCATATGAAAAGGAAAAAAGTCCAAAAGCACTAAAAGTGCTAAAATGGCATGGGAATGAGGAACAAATGAATATTTCTGTTTACCATATGCTACAATCCTGTGGTGTCCAAGCTGGCAGCTACTTGAAGACAAAGGTAACAATGAAATTCATCTTTCGAACTCAAAAGAGTTATCCTGACCTGAAAATCCTGGTTTCCACTCTCCCAAATCAGACTATCATCAAAGATTAAAGATACATACATTTGCCATTTGAGAAATCCAGATAGCTGGCAGAATTCAATAGGTTCATTTGTTGTTTAACAAGTCTGTCACTCAAGGAATAATCATCAAGAGATCTAGGTTCACCAGGTAGTCTCCAATTGTTGCAGCCGCAATTGTTTTCCCCAAATTTTTCAAATTTTGGACCCCCTCATGATTTTAATGCTGCCTTGAATTGTTTGGATCCGTGAACTCTTTTGGTCATGTTTTAATTTCAGACTATTTTAAGGTTAACTCTCTTCCTGTTTTCAAAAAATTGCTTATGTTTGAAATTGCTGTGGGTCGCGGATTTTAGAGTTTGTTTTTGTTACCCTCCAAGCTGCGATTTCCTCTTGGGAACCTATTTCCCGCACTAACCACCGTTTCGGAAGTCATTTGAACAACTTATTAGCACCATGTTTCCTTAGGCAGCCTCCGTTGCGGAAATCCAACGATGATTTTAACTTCTCTGTTGTCGCGTCATTTTGTTGGCTTGTTCACATTATCGAAGTTTGTAGTCTGTTTACCTTTCACCATTGCGGCTCCCGAACAAACTAGGTATCCGGCATACAACCACTCCGCCCATCGATGCTTTGTCGAGCCATCATCATTTTGTGTTGGATTGGAGGCCTTAGTCTTTCCTCCTCCGCCCTTGCGGGTGAGTAGTGCACTAAGTGTCTGATGTCGATGTTATTCCGCTCGTTGATTGGGACTTTTTCACTTAGAGTTTGAGTCTAGATTTTTCAACTCTGATAAGTTTAACAGTCTCACAGAACTCATTGCCTGTTGAGGATCCGTTGATACGCCTGTGAGTGAGACTACCCACCCAATGTTTTTAGTATTTTAAGCCACTGACGAGTGTTGCTCTACCCGTCACTTTTGTAAGTTTTAAACCCCTGCATGGGTAATAGTGGTTCTGGCGTTTGTTATGGTTTTCATGACAGTATAGAGCCTTTTTGATGACCAGTCATTTTGTTGATGCAGTTTGGTTTTATTGAAAAATGTGGTCCCGATTAATGATACATGTCGTTTAATTATAGGTGGACTCAAGAGACTGTGCAGACTACCATGGCACGAAGGCATAGCTAGGAGACAAGTGGCAGAAGGGAGATGGGCAGTGTTGGAAAAGGTCAAACCAAAACCGGCAGGACCCCAAGGAGAGCAAGCAAAATAGAAGGTAGAATCAATGGCGACAAAATCCCAAACCTGGAAAGATCTGTCAGTTACTAAGCGGATAATGAGTACGCACAGAAAAGATAAAATGGGAATATTAAACATTTTGGGGAACCGAAAGGTCACACGTTTGGGGGGAAGCCCAAGCGGTTAGCTGATTTAGTTTAAATATAGGAAAGTTAGAACTTACAGGGGCTTTTTCCTAGGAAAAACTTGTGAACTATTGTTTGTAAGAGGAACTATTTCGTTTTACAATGATAAATTGCAAATTTTGCCTGTTGGAGAAGGTGCTATGTGGAATGTTTCAATGTGATAAAATGAACAATGTTGAAGGGGAACTACTTCGTTTTTTACTGTGTTTCATTAACTGTGAGAGCGTTCTAACCTTCTGAACCTATGTTCCTGCCTGAATGTTCTCTAGTATATTCTGTGACTTTTTCCACTATGAGTAATGGGATTTTTAACTGTTGATGAGCTATCTTGTCATGTATACTTTTATTCATGTTTATATGTTTTGGTCATAAGAACAGTTATCTATGATTTACCATAACACGTGGGCAGTATTGCATTACTCATGAATTAATATCTAGCTCTCTAGAGATAGTCTAGTTAGTACTTCTTTTCTTGGTTTGTGTGTGATTTAGGTGCTTGTGATTTTTAAGACGAAAGGTAAGAACCTGCACATCACTTTGTGAATACTCCTGGCATTCTTTATCAAATCAGCATGTTAGGTAGGTACTTGCATATCATGTTTTAAGTCAAAACATACAAAAATATACACGGTGGATCGGGCCGCAACCGATAAAACCTTTAATTTTTTGTTACTTGACCTATGGTAGCCGGACTGCAAACCAGACGGATTCCCCACACCAAACAGTCACGGGCTAGTTGGGAACGTTGACTAGGGAGAATCCCTTGCTGTTGTCGCCTGTGAATTTCTAGGCCTCAACACTTTCCAAAATAAATCCATCCTCTTGAAAACGCAGCTAAACTTCAGTATCAGCTTCCTTTCATCATGAAATGTCTTTGCTTCTTATAGAAAGAAATTTAGTCACATTAAAACGCATGTTTTTGGATTGTTTGGAGCTTAAGGACAATCTTAGGATGTCTAAAAATTCCTCAGACCAAGATAGTAATGATAAAGTAGAAAGGAATTTAAACTTGGTTGAGCAACATAAGAAAAAAGAGGCATTGCCTGTGCACCTCAAATCATCCCCTGGTAAACAGAGAAATGAGCAGCTCTAGGATGCAAAAGAAGATAGCTCTGTTAGTCTGTTTTCTGAAGAATGAAATCAGCCTGTTCCAAATTTTTCTAGTGGTGATTTCAAAAGGGATTTCATAATGCCCATATATGATGAATACGAGGATGAATGCATGGATTTTATACCTATAGAACCAACTGTGGGATCGAAGTCTATTAATGAAGAGAAATTGATTATAATCCAAAACCAGAAGGCTAAAAAAATAGGGGGAATTGAGTGTGTTGAAGGCGGAAGTTTACCTTTGTGTTACTCATCATTTGAACTTATAAGACAGAGACTTAAGGCCTCTAGATAAAAATAGAAGGTTGAAGGTATGGTACATTTTATGAACTTGTTTGAAACAGAAGATGATGAATATGAACAAATATCCAGTCAATCTCAACTAATGGATAAATCAGTGATTTGTAATGAGGCGTTGGGTCACAAAGAAAGAGGTAGGGATTCCCAAATAAATTCTTCTTTTACTTTTCACATCCGAAAAATTCATCTCATGAAGGAGGATGGTGTGTGCCTAATTCTGCTGGAGAAAAGAACGATGTTCCTACTAAAGCATATAAGGAAGGAAAAAAATTTAATTCAGAAATTTTGAACGAAATTGTGGATATTACTTTTGAGATCAGTCCTGATAATTCCTTTCAAAGTTCTCTTGGGAATCAATTTGACCATATGCTATAGCAGTTACATTTTGGACAGTTTTCCTTTGGTAAGCAAGGGACGGAGTATTTCTATGATCCGGCGGCAGAATACATGGAGGGACTGGGTAATGGTAATGATTGTTTATATCTCCACTACCAAGATCAATTTCTTTATTATAACCTTCTTCCATTTTTCATATCATCTCTTGACTAGATTCATTGGAAGTCAGAGTTTACTTGATTGGGTATTTGTGCTCAGTCAAGTAGGGTAGGTAGGTATGAATAAGCTTGACATGTCAAGCATTTCCTTCAGTAGTCTTCAGTTTAGTTTTAGTTTCAAGTGCATTCTAGTTACAAAATAAAGGTTTTTTAGTTGCAGTCATTATCGGTTTTCAGAGTGTGGCTGGGTGATAATTTGTAACAAACATTTCCCTACATAATGGTTTAGTTTATGGTTTAGTCCATGTTAACCCAAAAAATCCCTCAATAAGCTCTACATGACCTACACCACCTAAAGACATCCATTACACTACCCTCATTTGACCCCCACACCCTTGCAAAGGCTCAAAAACATGAAAAGGGCTTAAAAATCCCTAAAAAGAGCCAAAATAGCTCTCATAGGGGATAAAACCTCCAAAAAGGGGCTAAAATCCCTCAAAGGTTCTTAAAACCCCCAAGGGAGCTATGAATTGGGTGAAAGGGGCTTAAAGCCCCAAAAAGGGCTAAAGCCCTAAATAGGGGCTTAAAACCCTAAAATCTCAAGAAAAAATTATAAATAGAGGGGTGGGGGTCACTCTCAAAAGACTCCTTCTCTCCCTATCATTATACTTCCCATGTGAGTACCTTGAGACCCTTTGCGTCTCAAGCCATTCACCCTCCCTCTCCTCCATTGCTCCACAAGCCAAGCTTCCATCCTAAAGAGAGAGAGGTGCTTCCAAAGCTAGGGCATGGTGGCCCATTTCCACCCAAACAGAAGGTATAATTTTGTTTTGTGTCATTTTAATTCTAGTTTTCTAAAATATTTTGCTTGTAGGCTTTTTGTCTAATGATTTGTTGCAAGTGTCCATTGATCTCTTGCAGCCATATTTTGTTTCTAACTATTCCATGCAGTGTTTCGTAGATTGGCCCTAAACTTGTTTGCAGGTTCTCTTCCAACCAATAGGAAACCTAGCCTTCTGTCCTATAGACATAAGGTAGTCGTTTCTGCACGTAGCCAAGGTTTTCCCTAAGCTACAGATTGGAAACCATACCAGATCGATCCCACGGGATCCCTGGGATTTTTGTTTTTAATATTTTTCTCACTTAGTTTGATAAATATTTGCTTATTTAGGTTGATAGATCTGTTTATTTCATTTTTGTTATTGTTTCGGGCATAGTACCAGTCAATTTTCGTCGCTCTTTGATTTGCAAATCGTTCAACTATGCAAAAACAACTGAACCGAATTTCTGAAAATTCACCTATGTTTGGTCTCGTTTTCTACCCAAAGAGCTGATCCATTTGTGAATCTTCCCACACTTAGGGGTAAAAGGACCTGTTTTTGAACTGGTTTTTCAACTGTTTGAGGTAATTCCTCATAGTTTGATCACAATCCATCCCGTAAAAACATGTCCTCTACAGGTGCGCGACCCATTTTTCCTTACATTGTATGAGCATTTTAACTTTTTGGGCTTGAATGTTTGCTACTATTTGTACTATCAGTGTGGCTCAACTGCCACTATCCAGTAGTCTATTTTCATTTTCATACAATCTGTTTAAATCAATGATAAATTTAACTGGTTAATGGTATAATGAATCTGTTTTAAGGCTTGAATAAATTACTGTAGGTTAAATTTCAGTTTTTAATAAGAATTGGAAACTAACACCTTGCCTAGCCCTTCCTCCTCTACCCATTCATCACCCTTCGAGGTATTCTGGGATAAGATGAAGGGTGAAGCTCGTATAGTAATAGGCACTTCACTTGGGATTTTTCGAGACCACTTAAAACTAGTGACTTGGAAGGTAGAGGGGGTGGTAGGCCTAGGGGGCCTCACAGCATTCACGTCCTCCCTGTTAACCGACCTTGCACTCAGAGAGCGACCTAAGGATCTACAGATGGGATTAGTCCCATTGTGTTGAGAGCCCAACACTCTTTCCTGGTCGAAGAGGAATACAGGTGTAAAGCAATCTCCTAATAAGTCTATCTACCATAGTTTAGATTTATTTATGGCATGTTTTAAATTTTCTGTTCATAATTTACTGGTTTCATAACAACTTACCCATGTTATAAGTTCTATAATAAACCAAAAAATATATGGGAAATATTCATAAACCATACAAGAAGCCACCAATTGAGTAACAAAAATACAATGGACATGCACACAACCATACCAAATAAGATAACCAAACTCAGTTCATGACGCTGATCCAGCCATTAAAATTTATTAATTTACACTAATTCAAACACTTGCAGTCTGTGAGGACATAAGTACCTAACTAAATCAACCATGGGAAGTACTTGGGCTCAGCCCAGAATCTCATTTTGAGGAGTACCACGGGAACCCCAAAGTAGTTGGCTGCTGAGAGGAATTGCCAAGCGAAATGGGAAACGACCCCTACCGATTGACTAGCACTCCTAAGAGGAAAAATCCAAGCGTTTCCTCCTAGAAGTCTTGGTGGCCAAGTGACACCTGAAATCCAATAGGAAGCCACTAAAATCGGGGTCCAGAATGTCACTACCAGATTTCACCAATTGATTTACCAACCAAACACAATTGATCCACCACACTCTTCCTCATGCCTAAGAGGCAATCCACCTGTTTGGGTACATAGGGTACTCCCAAAATACCAAACACCTTCAGCAACTGCTTCACACAAAAATATCACAGATCAGCACACCGATGTTTGTCACGTGGTTAAAACCCTCGAGAGGGAAACAGTCCACAGCCCCAACCAAATAGCTACTTGGAGCAATTTATTATGCAAAAGAAATAAAGTTACATTATATTCTCATAATTGATTAACTAGCCAAGGACCCTCTATGCTCTTTAAATAGAGATCATAGACCAATCAGGTGTTAAGCCACAGATCAATGGTAGGTATGATCTAAGAGAAGTTGAACCATCGGATCACTCTATGTCTAGAACATATCGTGACCGTCGGATTAGAATATTTACAAATGCATACTAAAGAAACACACTTTTACCTAACAGATATATTACACAAGTTGATCTTAACTAATTCCTAATTGTCTAAATATCCTAACATCCCCCCTTAAGAACAACTTGGGATATGATTGAAGGATTTACAAAAGTGACACTATTAGGAGAAGGAAGGAGGCATTAGAGCCTATCCCCCCTTAAGGACACATTCCTAAACTCCTAACATAGACCGAAGTTTAGAAAGCTTCGCTTCTGTAAGAGACTTGGTGAAGATGTCTACAACTTGATCATCTGTAGGGCAATAGAGAACTTCAATAACACTATCATGAACAAGATTTCTGATGAAGTGCATGTGTAGCTCAATGTGTTTGCTGCGCTGATGTAGAACTAGATCTTTGGCAAGCTTGATGGCACTTTGATTGTCGCACCAAAGTGGAGTAGGCTGCTGCTGCTCGAATCCAAACTTTGAAAGGATCTATCGAAGCCATAAAGCTTCCTGACTGGCATTAACTACGGCTTGATATTCTACTTCTGCTGAAGAAAGAGAAAGTGCTTGTTGTTTCTTACAAGCCCAAGTGATAGGTCCAGATCCCAGACTAAAAACATAACCTGTAGTACACTTCTGATTATCAGGATCGCTGGCCCAATCTGAATCAGTGAAACCAACCAACAAAGGTTTCTCCCATGTACTGTAATGAATCCCAAACTAAATTGTACCTCGAATATATCGAAGTATTCTTTTTGCTGCTTTCCAGTGACTTTCATGAGGAGTTTGCATATAACGGGAAACATGACCAACGGCAAAGGAAAGGTCAGGATGGGAATGAGTCAAGTATAAATGACTACCAACAAGCTGACGATACAAGGTGGCATCTACTTCAGGGGAAGTACAAGTGGCAGAAAGTTTGACTCCAGACTGGAAGGGAGAAGGGGCTGGTTTACAATCTTCCATGTAGAAGCGACGAAGAAGGTCACAAGCATACTTAGACTGGGAGAGAAAGATTCCTTCTTTAGTTTGCAAGACTTGGAGACCAAGAAAATAATGCAAATTTCCTAAGTCTGACATTTCAAAATTTTGCTTAAGACTGGATTTCACATGTGTTATAAGTTTAGGGTCACTACCAATAAGGATAAGATCATCAACATAAAGAAAAAGTATGATGAGATGGTTTCCTAATTTCTTGGTATAGACATTGGGATCAGAATGGCATCTAGAAAAACTAGTGTCAAGGAGAAAGCTATCCATTTTGGCATACCAAGCTCTAGGAGCTTGCTTAAGGCCATATAAGGATTTCTTAAGGAGACAAACAAGGCTAGAGTTATTCTGAACATATCCAGGAGGTTGTTCCATGTAAATTTCCTCATGTAAATCACCATGTAAGAAGGAAGAATTGACATCGATTTGATGGAATTCCCAGTTATGTAAGGCTGCAAGGGAAATAACAAGGCGGATGGAGTTCATTTTTGTTACAGGGGCAAAGTTTTCATTGTAGTCAATCCATTCAACTTGGGAAAAACCTTTGGCAACTAACCTTGCCTTAAGTCTTTCAACACTTCCATCTGATGCATACTTAGTTCTGTAGAACCATTTACATCTGACACGTTTTCTTCATTTTGGAAGAGGAACAAGATCCCAAGTATCGTTCGCCATTAAGGAACGATATTCTTCATCCATAGCTGCATCCCAATATGGATTTCCTGAAGCTTATGCAAAATTTTCTGGATCATGATTCTCAAAAACTTGAGCCAAAAGAGAAGAGGCTCGCTAAAACTGAGAACGTGTTCGACGTTGATCTCTAGGATCATCGGTAAGATCACCAGCTGCTTCACATGTTGAATGGACCCATCGAGGAAGTATTGGTGCCGGTGCAATTGGAGGAACATGAGTAGGCGGAGGTGGATTTTCATCCTCACTGTCATCATCAGAAACTGGAGTTGGAAACATGTCAGGCCAAAGATGGCACACCCGCCAATTTAGGCTCATAGGCCAAGAGATTTTCATCAAATTTAACGTCTCTTCTAATGATTATATCATGTGAATGAGGCTGAAGAAGTATATAACCTTTTACAACTTCAGAATATCCAACAAATATGCACTTTTCACTTTTAGGCTGCAATGCTTTCCGTTTTTCATCTGGAATGTGAGCCCATGCTTCACAACCAAACACATGAAAGTGACTTACATCTGGTTTAATTTTACTCCATGCTTCTTCCAGTGTTATACCCTGTAAAAATTTAGTGGGTGTGCGATTAACTATATAATTTGCACAATTTATGGTCTCATCCCAATATTGAAGACTTAGTCCCTTAGATTGGATCATGCAATTAGTCATTTCTTTTAAAGTGCGGTTCTTCCATTCAGCTACACCATTTTGTTGTGCTGTTGTTGGATTTCTTGTTCAGTGCAAAAAGTAGTGAACTTGTTGTTAACATATTCTCCTCCATTGTCAGATCTTAACTTAATAATTTGATGACCAGATTGTTTTTCAAAAAGGGCCTTGTAGGCCAAGAACATGTTAAATACTTTGCTGTTAAGTTTTAGGAAGTAAACCCAAGTGCGTCTGGAGTAGTCATCAATGAAAGTTAAGAAATATTTGAAACCAGAAAAGGAAGCAAGTGGAAGAGGTCCACACAATTCACTATGCACAAGCTCCAAGGGAACCGAGGCGTGCCAAGAGGCACATTTGTCAAAACTGTCTTGATGATGTTTTCTAAGTACACAACCAAAACAAACACCATCCTTGCAAGATACCAGCAGAAGACCAGTCACCATATTTTCTTTACATAGTTGTTGCAATGAGTGATAATTTAAGTGACCAAATCGTTCATGCCAAAGTTTAATCAAGTTATCACTATGAGCAACAAAAACTGAAGAAAAAGGTGATGACCCAAAGTTGTTAAATTTGTACAACCTAGTAATATCATCAACAGTTTCAGTAGCAAGGATATTTTGAGGATTTTTGAAATCCTCGATTACAACTTGGTGAGGTGTAAAAGTCACATTTTTACCTTCACCTGAATGATTAATTTTGATAGACTGATAACAAATTGCAGGAAATTTTTGGAACACATAATACATCACTGAAATGACCATTTTCTACTGGATCTGGGACCATTTTATACTGGAACTGTTCCAGATCCTACAACACTTAGAGATCTATCATCACCAACAAATATTTGTTTGGTGTTACATTCATGCATAGTAGAAAATATGGTTCGATCCTTAGCCATATGATAAGATGCTCCAGAACCAATAAGCCATTCATTTGAAGTAGAAGAAGAAGATGCAGTATAAGAGTAACCAGAAGCACAAAGTGCATGTCCATGAGAGTTAGATTCTGAATACGAATCTATGCTGATGTGGTGCTTCTTCATTGCTGCTTCCAAGGCTTCCATCTTCTTGAAACACTTAGATTCATCATGATTATATTTCCCACAAAAATTGCAATGACGCTCAATCTTCTTTCCTGTTTGCTTAGATCCTTTGTCATTTTTTAAAGGAGTTGACTGAGAGGGTTTGGGACCCTTGTTGTTTGGCTTATTATTGCGAAAAATATGTTTCTTACAAGGCTTGGACTTTTATTTCTGTTGGGACAATAAGGATTTCTTAGATGTATCTACATTGTTAATTATTCCAAGATTAATGAGCTTATCTTGATCTCTAATTAAGGAATCACAAAAGGATTCAAGGCTAGACTCTTGATAGCTAGCTGTAGTCAAGGATTCTTTCATGGAGTAGAATGTAGATACAAAAACAGAATATGCAAGTCCAAGTTTTGAAAGAATATGATAAATACATTGTTTGTCTTCTTTCTTAATCTTGCATTTGATACATAATAGTCTAAGAGTTTTATACTTAGATAAATAGTCTTGAATGCATGAAAAATCATTTGGATTCAAGGAAAGCAACTCATTCTCAAGTTGATGACCCTAAATTTCATTGTGTTTACCAAACACAGATTCCACTTTTTCCAAGCGAGATTAGGTTCATCAATTTCAGATATGTGGAATCGCAAATCAGTAGAGATTGACATCCCAATCAATCCACGAGATTCATCACATCAATTTTCCCATTTAATTTTCTTATCATCATCAGTGGGTTCTGTTTCTTTCCCTGAGGTTATCTTGAAAAGTCCCCTACTTCGCAGAACATCCTCCATACGAGATTTCCATGAGAAATAGTTAGAACTCGTAAATATAATATCATAAGGGGTGGCCATACTATAAAAAAATGGTGGAAAGAATAGAAACTAACTATCTGGATGCAAAGAGCTCGAAAAATTATGCGATTTTAAAAAAAACGGCACTTAAAACTGATTCTGGATGATGAAGTTATGCTTGATCAAAGAAAATGTTGAAGATGTCCCCAATAGTGACGTGGCAGATATTAAGCTTGACCAACAAAAAAAAAATCCCCATTTTCCCAAGATCAACCTTTGACAATCACTTTTACAATAAAGTTTCTTTAAAGTGAATCACTTTTGTAGAATAAGTGATGTTCACTTTTACAATAATGTGACTTTTAAATAGTGCGGCAATAAATTAAAAGACTTAAGTGACTCACTTTTATTTTATTTTATTTATGTGAGATGCACTTTTACAATAAAGTAACTTGAAAATAGAAATTGCATGCACCAAAAAAGTAGCTTGATAAGACTTGAACTCAACACTTATCAAGGTGTAAAGCAACTTTGGACCAAGTGAGATAAGTTTAAAAGGTATGTAAAAGTGTGGAAAGAGGAAGGGTTTTTTTGTTTTGTTTTGTTTTGTTTTGTTTTTACTTTTCTCTCTCATTTTTTGTGCTTGTTTTCTTTTCCTGCAAATAAAAAAAAAACGAAAAACAAAAACAATTTTTTTTTCCACACAATGGGGTTAGATCTTGGTTAGCTTACCCAGAAATTCTACGTTTCCAAGTTTTCTCGTTGTTTCTGATTTGTCGTGATCACACAAGGTGCATGACAAAGAACATACGTAGCCGAGAAGACAAGAAAAAAAAACTTTTCCTTACTATTTTCAATTCACCGCGATCGCTCAAGGTGCACGGCAAAGAGCATACGCAGTTAGAGAAAACAATAGTCTGAGACTAAAACATAAAAGATCTAATAATAAACTGATAAAATATGAGAGATTTAAAAAAAACAAATCCGTCACTGTAACAATTTTGCCGAAATTGGTGTTTCTAAAGCAAACAAAAACGATTTTTAGTGAAACGAAAACTATTTCAAAATGGAAATAGAACTCCGGACACAATGGAACAGCTCCCATAGGTCAAAAATACATAAAAAATCCAAAACCATAAATCCTTTCAAAGTTTCGGCAACATCGATTCCAGATCTTGATCAAAACCAAAAGCGGCTCTTCATAAAAGCTCTGATACCATGTTCAGGTACACAAGGTACTCCCAAAATACTGAAAACCTTCAGCAACCACTTCACACAAAAATATTGTAGATCAACACACCGATGCTTGTCACGTGGTTAAAACCCTTGAGAGGGAAACAGTCCACGGCCCTAGCCAAATAGCTACTTGGAGCAATTTATTATGCAAAAGAAAGAAAGTTACATGAGCTTCTCATAATCAATCAACTAGCCAAGGACCCTCTATGCTATTTAAATAGAGATCATAGACCAATCCAGTGTTAAGCCACAGATCAATGGTAGGTATGATCTAAGAGAAGTTGAACTATCGGATCACTCTATGTCTAAAACATATCATGACCGTCAAATTAGAATATTTACAAATGCATACTAATGCATACTAAAGAAACACACTTTTACCTAACGGATATATTACACAAGTTGATCTTAACTAACTCCTAAGTGACTAAATATCCTAACACCACCACAGTTCATGTCCTTGAACCAACGCCATCGAGACCATTCTCAATGACCCTCTACACCATTAGAAGACCACACATCCTCTGACTCAGACTCAGACTCATATTAATCTGATCCCAACTTACATACCGCATCATCTAGCCCCATGGATGGTGCAAACTCAGATCCATTTTCTGGAATGATCATTGGCAGTGGACCCATGTCCATACCTCAAGTCAACACCAATACACTTTTAGGTTGTCTTAGTACTGCCATGTAGAATGTCCTAACACAAATGCCCCCATCGGTACTTACCAATCAAACTATCCCACCTGTCATACCTATTGGCAGTGGCCCTTCCATTCACACTATCCCACCTATCATACCTGGGGGAAATGGCCCTTCCGCTCACACTATCCCACATTCCATACCTAGGGGTAGTGGCTCGTCCATAATTATGCGACAAGTACCCCCAGTCATGCAGGTACATTATGTTCCTGCAAACCCCACCGCCATTGTTGGTCTGTCACACATCAACCTTGGTTCAAACATTCCTTTCATGGCACGCCTCAACCTGCTTGAATTGGCTAGTTTAACCAATGATCCCATCTGTCATCAAACCTTTTGGCCTCCCATGCCAACCAAACTCCCCTCAAATATCCCCAAGTTTGAAGGGAAGGCAAGGGAGTATCCCCAAAACCATATCATGACGTTTCACCTATGGTGCTCATCAAACAACATCATAGATGATTCAATCAGACTCACACTGTTTCAATGCACCCTCACAAATGCTGCAACCAAGTGGTACATTGAGCTACCACAAGCTAAGTACCCAGACTTCAACTCCTTGGCCTTTATGTTCTTGCAATATTTCCAACTCCCCATTAGATATGATGAAGGAGTGGAAATATTGCTATCTTTCTGCCAACATACTGCGACCCACATCACTGACCACATCCACGAGTGGAGGTGATGTCACAGCTTGTGCAAGATCAAGCTTGATGACAGGATCTTCCTGGACTGGTTCTTGAAAACCTTGCTGCCACCTATAGCCAAGGACATCACCTCCAAATGTCCCCAAACAAAGGAAGAGGTCATCTTGAAGGCCCAATAGTTTGACCTCATTTACACACATTCGGGATACCTCTATACCATCATTCCAAGTGCTCCCCATGTAGGAACCTCCTACCGGGATGCGTCAAGGGAATCTCATGTTGCAGATGGCATCATAGGCTCTGTTTCCCACCAAACACAACATCACGCGACACCACCTATGATGCCTCTGCACCCGAGTAGCACCCCTAGTGTTTCCTACCCAAACCAATCTCCTGATTATTCAAGAATGATATCTTAATCCGGAGCTACAACCTCTTATACACAGTCGGCGCCATAGCAGCAGGCCCATGCATCTTCCTAGACAACACAACAATATTCAAGACAAATGACCAGATTTGTGGCACCTCTAGCCCCCCAAGTTTAATATGCACCACCAATGAAAACCGCTCAAGTCCCCGCCCCATCCCCATCGGCACCTCTGGGACAAGTGTTTGCCCAGAAAAACCGTCCCAACCAACCCGTCCCCAATAACCAACAAGGGCAGGGTAATAGAAATAGAGCTAGGAACCAGGGAAACAACCAACCCCAAGGAGGTGGCCAACAACCAAACCCCCCTGCAATGCTGCCAACCTGCCAGTGAAAAATCCCCAATAACCCAATCCACCTCGACGGAATGTCCCATTACAGATCAACAAACCATACGAGCTGTGCAATGTATATGGGCACTACACCCATGAATTTCTGCTTATGGGATGCAACAAAAAACTCCTCCATGAAAAAGCCCAGCAAGGCAACAATGTGGCTTCCCAAACACAACAGAACCCAGCACCATTGGGCCCTCCTCCAATGGTGCTCCAAAACCCATTACTAGTCCAAGGATTGGTAGCAACTGCACTCTTACCCCAAACCGCTCCCGCAGCCCACCTTGTTCCACATCCCACGAAGTAGGAGTACACCAACTACTAGTAGTTATAGTGAAGGAGATCAACCTGTAGACCAGGTAGAACCAATACAGATCTTCTACTGAAACCCCTGACACAGCAGTAGTATCCAAATCCAACAATTCCAATGTTTATCTTCACCTTCCACCCCCTCCCCCCCCCCCCCCCCCCCCCCCCCCCCCCTCCGCAGGTCTACGTCTCCCCTTCAGGCGCCTTTCCAACAACACTACTGCAAGGGCTACAGTTAACTATAGTATTGTCGATGACCTAGCCCAATCACCTATCATCCATGTCAGCTCTTGAAGTACTCAAAACGTTCCCAACACAGTGGAAATCCTTGCTAGCCGCCCTTGGTGTCGTAGACCCCTTCGACTCCAGATTAATCACATTTGATTTGGATCAAGGAGAACCAAGAATGCCATCGACCATCGCCTTCTAGATCCCGGTGTCAATTCGGAACTTGGTTGTGCACCAGTGCATCATTGATGAGGGGGCATCCACTTGCATCATGTCAACATTGGTTTGGCATAAACTTGGCTGCCCCATCTTGTAGCCGTCCACCACCACGTTACGTGCCTATGATGTCCATCCCACCAGATCCCAAGGCATCCTCCTGCATATCCCCATCTCTTTAGGCGGGAAGACCGTCCTAATTAAAAATAGAAGTCGTCAACGCTCAGTTAGAATACAACCTTCTTCTAGGACGTAGCTATATGTATGCGATACGAGCTGTGGCATCTACCATCTTTCGCCAAATGATGTTCCCTCACTATGGAAAAATCGTGGCTGTCGACCAGTTGAATTACCATGATTCATAAGTGCCAACAGCACTAGCTAACATTATTCCCACTATCAACACCACAGTCGACAGCATCACCACCCCATCATCTTGAATGTAGGCCTAGGTTTGTTCACCAACACCTCTATGATGGATTCCTTCCCCTTAGTATCACCACCATCTCTGCCAAGTGATACTGCAAATTTGTGCATGCTGTCATCCAGCACTACTGTACCATAACCCCATCTGCAGCCGCAACCCCATCCGGAGCCGCAACGTCATCTGTAGCCATAGCATTATGCATAGCTGCAACCACAAACCTATCCCCACATGCAATAATCAGGGAGTTATTTGGGATCCTCCCCAGTCCACACAATTCCCTTCCTATTTCCCCCACCATGCATCATGAATAAGCCAGTAATGGCTACCTTAAACTTACCCAATTTTACATTGGGGATTCCTGTGTGGTACCTCAATCCACCGGCCCAACCTCTGATGCCCCAAGTAGTTTTAACCCCAATACATCCCATTGCAGTCAAATATCATCCTCCACCTAGCCCGCAAAAACCAACCACTGCACCCGCACCCACACCGGCCAACCCAAAAAGGCCTAGGGGAAAAAAATTGAAAGCTACCGCTGAACCTCGATAGATCCCGCCTTGCGCCGTCTATGAAGAATAGGGCCATGCAACTCAAAACTTCCCTGAGATTCCCATAATCCGCATCCATTTGGATGCCATGGATACAATGGAAAACCTCCCCGTGGTTGAACTCCCAAGTGGGCCAATCGTGAGAAACAAGTCGTTGAGAAAAAACCATGCTTGTGCCCTTTGAGGATTGTATGGACATTATTCTCACCACTTCCAGGACTTGTCTGAGTTTGAAATAGCCATATCTAACCTCCGACAACATGCCCTTGAAACCGAGATCAGTCTCATCAAATAAATCTACCCCCTGCCTTTTTCTTCAGATACCGTGTCCATCTACATGGTGTCCAATTCCACCAACCCATTTATCCTTGCAGTCATCGATAGCTCCTCCAACCTATCCCATCATTGCTTCTACAATGACAAGGAGATACTGGAGGCCTTAACCTCTTTTGAATACCCTTGGGATGATATGCACCATTGCTTGTTCTTCATCCCCGAAGGACCTATGTCGCTCTCAGATCAATATTCAGTTGAGACCAAGGATTTTATCCATGGGAAAGTTGACTGGTTCAAAAACCCATTTCCGTCACCCAATTCCTTTGAAGAAGAGAACATGGCCAATATCTCACCAACCATTAAAATCAACATCTCAACAAAACTAGATATTGTTGAGGACATCATGCTGGGGGCATCCTGCTCCACAGAGGAAGTCACTTCCTACAAAGAACTCTTCCAAGAGTTTCGCAACATCTTTGCCTGGTCCTACACTGAAATTCCCAGGTTAGATCGATCCATTGTTGAGCACCATATTGACACATGGCCTGAAGTAGTATCGGTGCACCAAAAGCAACAACCAATCCACCCTTCCAAAGCCATCGTGATTAAAACAGAAATCAAGAAGCTACGCACAGTCAACTTCATTTACCCCATCGCTTACACAACATGGGTTTCAAATATTGTTCCTATGAATAAAAAACAAGGTACCATTCATGTCTATACAAACTTCCATGATCTGAATGTGGCATGTCCCAAAGACAACTTCCGAACACCCTTCATCGATCAGATCATTGATGTGTGTGCCAGACATGAGGTCTTCTCCTTCATGGACGGTTTTTCCAGATACAACCAAATCCAGTTTCAGAAAGAAGATCGCTACAAGACTGCATTTACAACCCCTTAGGGCACATTTTCATATCTAGTAATTCCCTTTGGTCTAAAAAACATTCGATCCACCTTCCAATGTGCCATGACATATTGCTTCCATGATCTCATCCATATCATATTGGTCTACCTAGACGACCTTACTGCTCGATCATAGAAGCAAACACAACACATATATGACTTGCAGCAAGTCTTTTTGCGATGTCACAAGTACAAAATTTTCTTGAACCCCCTAAAATGCGTCTTTTGTGTCCCAACAGGTCACCTTCTTAGGTTTATCGTATCCCACAAAGGAATAACAGTTGACCCTCTCAAAGTTCAAGCCATTCTTGATCTCCCTTCACCACGAACTCTGCACCAACTATAGATCCTCTAGGGAAAGGCCAACTTCTTTCGCCGCTTTGTACCAGAGTATGTGAGGAAATCCCATGGATTCATACGCCTGTTTTGTACCAACATTCCCTTTGTTTGGGATCAATAGGCACAAGAATCATTTGACACACTCAAACAATCCCTGGCTTCCGCACCATTATTCTCGGCACCTGACTTCACCTGAGACTTCATTCTTTATGTGATTTCCTCAGAAACTGCCATTACCAAAGTCTTGGTCCAAGAAAATGATGCTCTTCAAGACCACGTAATTTATTACATTAGCCACAAGCTGACAGGTCCCCCGCTGTGATATTTACCCAAGGAGAAACTGGCCCTCGCCGTTGTTTTCTCGGCTCAAAAATTGTGCCACTACATTATTGCAAACCATACCCGAGTGGTGGCCAATTCCAATCCAATGCGATGCCTGTCGCCTCCGCCAAGGCCGCATGGCTAAGTGGGTAGTCATTCTCCAAGAGTTCGACTTGGAGTTTGTCTCCCTGAAAAGAACAAAGGCACTAGCGCTTTCCGTGCTCATGACATATCTCCCTCCATTAACTACGTCACCACCACCTAGGGATGACCTTCCCGATGACTTCCTATTCATCATATCCATGGAAGACCCATGGTATGGGGGAATCCTTCTGTATTTACGCACTCAAAATTTTGTAGCTCACTTAAAATGTGAAGACAGGCGATGCATCCAACATCAAGCCTCTCTCCATCTTCTTATTGGAGATATTTTATATCATCGCAGCATTGATACCATCTTACATCATTGCCTCACCCGTGACGATGCCAAAAATGTCCTTAACGAATTTCATAGTGGATCCTATGGTGGCCACCTTTAAGGTCTGGAAACCACCCATAAGATTCTACGTGTCGGCTACTTTTGGCCCTCCACCTTCACTGATTGCATAGAGGCAGTCAAACACTATCGCAATTGTCATCTCTTTTCCCCAAAGGCAAGAACCACCCCTGCACCATTACACCGCATAGTCACAGTCAGTCCCTTCTGCAAATGGGCAATCGACTTCATGACAATCAACCCTACCTTGGCCAACGGTCATAAATATATCATCGTGGCTATCGACTACTTCACTAAGTGGGACGATGTCATGCCTACATTCGATTGCAAAAGTGAAACGGCAGCATGATTCTTCTTTAACCATGTCATCTCATGATTTGGTGTTCCCAAACAGTTAGTCTCAGACCATGGTAAACATTTTGAAGACATGGTTTGGACTGAGCTTTCAACCATGTTGAAATTAGAACACCAGTACTCATCTTCCTACTACCCCCAGGGTAATGGCCAAGTCGAAGCAGTAAACAAGGTCATCAAAAAAATGCTCCAAAGGATGGTAGGAAACCATAAAACCAACTGGCACCACATGCTGTTCTCTTCCCTATGGGCTTATCACACATCTGCAAAAAATCACCACCAATTTTACCCCTTTTTTTTTGGTACATGGCGTGGAATCAGTACTCCCTATAGAGTGTCAGATCCCATCACTCTGCCTCACCATGGAACTCATTCATGATACTTCGCCTCTGGAAGAATGACTCCTCCAACTTGAACAAACCGAAGAGGACTGCCGAGCTTCCCTTCAAGCCATTGAAGTAGAAAAAACATGGTCAAAATATTATTATGACTCCCATGTCCACCCACGCACCTTCAACAAAGGTGACCTGGTTCTGTTTTATGATCAAGCCAATGATAAGTTAGGCAAAGGCAAGTTCGAGTCAATGTGGTATGGCCCATCTATCATCCACCATTTCCTCGGAAAAGGGGCATACATTCTTGTTGATTCTGATGGACAACTCTTGGAGAAACCCCGTAATGTGATCTACCTCAATATATTTTACGCTTACACATCACCAATGAGTCACTTGTAGCATAGTCTTATCCTTTCTATTTTTCACCTTTTTTGAAGTGAGTCTTACGTATTGTTTCCTTGGCTACACCAGAATATGGATCTTATTCAAAAGGGAGAAAAGTAAATTTTAAATAGTTATTATATAAATTAAATATGCATAGATATAAAGATATATATTTTTAAACAAAATAAAGTAAATGTTATCATTTTATAAAAGCTAAACCAAAGTATTTAATTGAGGCAAATAGGAAGGGCCTCTTAGAAAGAAAATGTGAGATTTGTCCCTTTTAAAAATAATAATGTTGTGTGTAAGAGCTTGCATGTCATACTCCTAGAGGGAAGTAAACATGTGTAAGCATGTTGATGCCACTTGTCTCCTTGTTGCCAACAGTTGGTAAACATGTAGTTTTTTCTGCGTGGAAGGCGAGGGCAGAGAAGTAATTCAAAACTCAAATATATGCTTGATGGGTCAAGATCGAGACAAGGGGGAAAAGAAAAAGAGAGAAGCGTCGAGCTTCAATCCTCTCGGGACCTCTAATAGGGCTAGTTACTATAGATTTTGATTCATGGTTTGGTGAGCAAGGGGAGAAGAGTCAGTACTCCAACCCCAAACTGGTGATCTGCGTTTTATATCTCGTCTAATAGGGAACCCTTTTTGGTTTGGTGATCAAGAGATAAATTGCTTCAGTTTGTTCAAGAAAATATTGGTGTTGAAGCTCGTGATCGGTATCATAATGTCCATTCTGCTGGGTTGTATTTTTTATAAAAAAATATGAGGTATGGATCGTGATCTCTCTTTCCTGCATTGGAATGATTTTTAATGTTAAAACATCACTAGCGTTGCATTTCTACCCCATACTAATGTCGGTGAATTAGTTTAGATCGGTGAACATAAAACGCTGGAGGGATCTGCATATCTAGTATTCATTTTGATTTCCTTACTTACTAGAGATCAATTGAAAATAAAAAACCCTAGATAAAAATGATAGCCTTTTTAATTGTTCAGGTCTTTGAACCGCAAGGAAGGTAGGACCACATATGGATAAAGTATTAACCAGATATGTGGACAACAAATTTAAAAATTATATATATATATATATATATATATATATATATATATTGTGTGTGTTNTTAGATCCATCTCTGAATGTACGATGTTTTTTGAAGTATAGATCTCCATGCCTGCATTGTTATAAAGCCAAGATTTGAACAATGTTTATATTTTCTGCATTTTCGACCAGATTTGAAATTTTGGTTTCTATACTTGCATTTTTTAAATAAACCAGTGATTTGATTTCTTGTTTTATATACCTGCGTTTCTTATTGTAACCACTGATTTGACATTTGATATACCTGTGATTTTTTTATTTATCCCCGTCAACTGCTTCGTGTGGGTTGAACTGGATCCATGATTGAGTGAATATTTACCTTAGCCACACTTGTCTTGATTCCAGATCATAGATTGGAACTTGTTCATAATTCCGTTACACTCCATAACCTTTATATGACATTAAGAAAGCCGTCTTTTTAAATAGAAAGGTTCATCCATTTTTGGAAGAGATAAATATATGTTTATATGACATTAAAGAAGTCATCTTTTTAAATAGAAAGGTTCATCCATTTTTGGAAGAGATAAATATATGTTTATATGACATTAAAGAAGTCATATTTGTAAATAGAAAGGTTCATCCATTTTTGGAAGAGATAAATATATGTTTGTATGACATTAAAGAAGTCATCTTTTTAAATAGAAAGGTTCATCCATTTTTTGAAGAGATAAATATATGTTTATATAACATTAAAATAAATATATGTTTATATGACATTAAAGAAGTTGTATTTTTAAATAGAAAGGTTCAACCATTGTTTTGAAAAGATAAATAAAGTAAAATATGCATGGTTAGAAGGTGCAAACATATAATTGTCAAACCTTTTTGTTTAGGAGAGTTTGAAATAAAGTTATATTTTTATCTAATGGATATATTACAAGGTGAATACTAATTATGTGTTATATGAAATGGGAAGAGATAAATAAAGTAAAATATGCAAGGTTAGAATGTGTAAACATATAATTGTTAAATTGTTTGTTTAGGAGTGTTTGAAATAAAGTTGTATTTTTATCTAATGGATATATTACAAGGTGAATACTTTCGATTGTTTTAGGGAGTAATTGATAAATATTATCCATGAAGTAAATGATATTTGCTTGATGATAATGTTATGAGTTAAAGTTCTTTTGGAACTTTTCCATGAATAATTGGAGGTATGAAACTTCACCTTAAGAAAATAATAGCATATTGACCAACTGTAAATAAAAATATGTGATGTATAATTAAGGCCTCGAGTAAAAGGGGTTATACCTGCAAGACCTGATAATACCTTAGGTTAAATTTTATGCCTTACCATAATAAGCTTTTTAAAGGAGTTAAGCAGTCTCCCGAACCTTAGTGGTTTCGTCGCCCAGCTCGGGGGTGGCTTTAGATGGTTAAACACACGTCAAGGAAAGCATACAGTTGGGAGGAAATTCATATACACATTTTCAGTCACCCACATTGAAAGAAGTATCTTTATCAGCTAGATTTTTTTAAGGATGTAAATTACTTTGTTTATAAACGTATGCTTTTGGTTTTATAGTACTAATATGCATGTTAAGTCATATAAAGTGGTGGTTGCAAAAGTTGTGTTCCAATGATTGAAAAGTGTTGGAATAACGCTCAAAGGACAAGTGTAAAATAATTTAGTTGTTCCTATGCATGTCTTTTTAATTAGTTTCTTAAACAATTCAACTTTGTTACATGGATTATCTTGTTTTATGCTCTTGAATTTGTATATGGTTCTAATATTTATGTTGAGGTTGCATGAATTCAAGCGGTGGCTACCGAAGTTGTGTTCCTAGGCTGTAGAAGGCACGGAAGACAAGAAATAGAAAGAGTTAATGTGTTTGGGTTATCTCATTCAAGGATAAGCCTTGCAACTAGTGTAAGGGTTGTATCTATTCTAAATAAGATACGATTATGTACAAACGTATTAGAGTGAATTGCAGTTTGACGAATCTTAATTGCAAACAAAATGTGATTCTATATTTGAGGTATAGGTTCTTATCATTATTTTTGTACTAGCATGGTGATTGGTATAGACCTCTTGTAAACTACTAAGTGAAACTCAATTTAATTAAATTAGATTTTGCTGATACAAATAGATGAATTATGTGATTACACACTCTCAAGAGACTAACATAGTTAACATGTTGGTTATTGTAAAAGTGAAAAATTTACCCCATTTTTCTAGAATTTACATCAAGGAATTTCAAGTATGTTACAGTTCCCCTCTGCATCCTTTTATGCTTTCTCGGGCAGAGGGGCCGAACTTGACGAAAAAGCTCACCATGGGTTGTCGTTAAGCTCTTTTCCATCCTTCTCATCAAGAAAATATTGCCAAGCAAACTTGGTTTATTTTATGCTCATAAAAGTATCTAAATGACCATCCAGTTAGTACAAGTTTAACCTTTTCCATCCTGATTGGACTACCAATGGTAAATAAGTCTCCCATCCCACAAAGGATGGGAGAGCTCTCCTATGTACACTTTTAACCTTTTTTGGGCACAGGAGAATACCAACGAAAAAGAGACCTCACTGGAGTCTTCTTCATGCTTTCAGACTCTCTAAAATTGAAAGCACCATCTACCATTTACTTTCTTGGGCTCGCTAAAAATCCACGAGTTCATACCACAATGGTGTCTTTAGACACCACCCCATAAATAACAGTTTGGCAGCATTCCCACTTTCGGTTGCCTTTGTTCAGAGTACTATGGGATGTGTCTTCCTTGGATTCCTTCAATACCAAAAGTGTCTACCTCCCCCAAGTATTTCTCATCTGCAGTTACATTCCCTGTATTACAGCTATGATCCCTTTCCCATGAGTCAGTTTCATTTGCTTCCTGGTCCGCCCTGCCATCATACTATGAACAAAGGAAGTTTGAGTCCCCCATGATTCCCTGCCCCTGTTCCACCTCCCCCCCCCCATTCAGTGGGCCAGTCCTCATATTGTCTCACATCTTTTGGTTATCTCCCTCATGATTCTGGTCAAGGAAACACCATTTCCTTCACCAGTTGCAGGTCTCCTTCTGTCGACAACAACACACATATTCCAAAGGATAGACCCAGAGGTCCCTGTATTCTATTTTCATTAACCTCATTGATGAGTTCCTTGGACCACTTGAAAGGAGTACTTAGTGTCTCTCGAGATAGTTGTGTCTCACGTGCTTGACTCCAACTACATCATCGCACTGTTGAGATTTGTACAAGGTATTGGTCTGTGCAGTATTTGGTCGAAGACCTTGGATGTCACCTGACTCTAACACATTGATGAGTCTATTAAGGGACCCAAATAGGTTCATGTCCCTTATGATTTCCAGGTTATGTTGGAGATAGTTTTCAGAAGCCCCAATAGTGCTTCTATATAGATTTATGATTGATGCAGCATATTTGTAGCACATAGACTCTGAATCTCAATTATTAAGTACCTACAGCTATGTACCGTTCCAGATCCAGTAGGCCATCAGTCATGAAGATATAGAATTCCATGAGAATGCCATGGGTCCAATGTAGCAATTCTTCAGATCAGTATTGTATTCATCCTCTCATTGAGGAAACCACTATTGTAACAACAGTTATACATGAACGGGTCTTGTATTATAGAGCTTAGATCACATTATTCTTTTGACATCATTATGAGCATGGGGATGCCCACCTCGTCCATATACATGTCACACATTATTTGTATCTCACCCATTGATGGGAACCATATTAATTCAAAAACCAAAAGCCACCATGCCCCAACCCAGGAAGCACCACTTCTCCCCAGAAAATCCAATGATGTTCGTCGGCCCATTAGAGGAATTTTGGGGTCTAAAATGGGCCTCCTAAGGAAAATAATAAAATAAAGTTAAATTAATAAAATAATAGTTAAAATAATAAAATAATATTGATTAAGTTCGGAGGAAGAAAGAAAAAAACTACTTTTGTGTTCATATTTTCGACATATCTCCCTGTGTTTTTACTCAAATTTCGATCGGGAGAGCTCATTGGATGCGGAATTTGATTCCGCATCCAACGAGTACCCACACAGCATACTTTTGAAGGACCCCACTACCCCAAAAACAAGAAATACCTAAAAAAATGTGATGATGACACAATCATCACGTTTTTTCAGGTATTTCTTATTTTTGGGGTAGTAAGGTCCATAAAAAGTATGTTTTGTGGGTACTCGTTGTATGCGGAATCAAATTACACATCCAATGAGCTCTCCCAATCGAAATTTGAGTAAAAACACAATGAGATACGTCGAAAATACGAACAAAAAAAAGTAGTTTTTTTTAAAGACAAATATGTCAATTCAACCATTATGGTTGACTTATTTTATTGAAATTCTATTGGTTCTTGAATTCCAACTCACAAAAACTTATTTTGGCACGTTTTCTTATAAGGCCCGTTTTAGACCCCAAATTTCCTCTAATGATACGATGAGCTCCTGCCCTCACACATGAGGGGGAAATCTGTTAACCCAAAAAATCCCTCAGTAAGCTCTACATGACCTACACCATCTAAATACAGCCATTACACTACCCTCATTTGACCCCCACACCCTTGCAAAGGCTCAAAAACATGAAAAGGGATTAAAAATCCCTAAAAAGAGCCAAAATAGCTCTCATAGGGGCTAAAACCTCTAAAAAGGGGCTAAAACCCCTCAAATTAGCTTAAAACCCCCAAAGGAGCTAAGAATTGGGTGAAAGGGGCTTAAAGCCCGAAAAAGGGGCTAAAGCCCTAACTGTTGGCAGGGGTTTTGGGTAAGTGAGTTGCGTAGCATCGCGACAGCTGCGCAACCTCACGAGGTACCATGCAAGGCCAAATTAGCACGATGGGCGGGAGAATAATTGCTTTGAATATTTTATATGTTATTTGACCAAGTTTTGTTGTAATAGGTCATTGGTGCTTATAAGTTAGTTGGAATTGGACCCTCAATGTAATGGCGCAATCCTTTTTATAGATCTATTTTTACAAATAGAGATATCCTAGAAGGAGCTACTGACTGAGACTAGGAGAATCACATCAGAGGATAATTGAGACATAAGATCTAGTGCGAACTGGTTTTGTGAAGAATTCCCTGTGTATCTGTGATTGATTTGGGTTTTTCCTGATGTATGCAATCTTCGGTTTTAGAGAATAATTGTGTAATGTGGCTCCTTTACGCAACATTAATATGATATGGTGATTGTGGCACAAATCTTGTATCTTATTGTTGTTGCGATCTGCTCTATTATGATGCTGCGACCTGTTCTATTATGATGTTGCTTTGGTATGATGTTGATGTGATTTAGTCTTTTTCTATTATATCGATGTGATCTATTTTTCTGCTACTTTATGTTGCACTATGAGTAGATATGTTTCATGGACAATGTTGCGATATTGTGACAATCGTGTAATGATATAATGATTGCATAAATTATGACTACCCTCTACGAGTGAAGAACTAGTGTAAGATCGATAGCAATCTATGGATATGGCCAATATCGTGTCCTTTCGTTGGATCCCCATGTACTCCGTCCCAAGTTCTGGAAACTCTGTTCCGACAGCTATCCCTTGAATGCCTCGGGTGAGATCTCGTCTACTCCGCAGACGTTGTTGGGTAGGGTAAAACCTGACTGGACTGGTGCTCAGGGAGATCACACTGGTTGGGTGTCTGCAACACCCCAGTTTTGACCCCATTGCATTATATGTATATGATGTATATATTATAAATAATCATGGTGCAGAGCTAAAGGCCAAGGCCCCACCATTGATTGGTTATGCTATGTTTCGGACTGAAACTGTCACCGGTGGTATATTGGGGAAAGTGGCATACATATTAAGTTTTGTAATCATGTAAATATACATCTTTAATTAAATGAACCCAACCAGCTATGCTCACTCAAACCATAATAAAAAGGGCATGATTCTTACAAGGATAAGGGGGGGGAATTGTCAAACCTTGGGGCTATGGGGGGGGAAAATCCATGTGTCACCACCCTGTTTGATTTCTCATCCTCCCTTGTCTCATCCAACCACCACCATTAAAAGTTCTGTTGTTAGTTGGGGCAGTTATGGATGGGAGTGGAGTGTGGCAGGACTGTCAGTCCTTTCCCACACGCACACTCCACCAGCGAGTTGACCTCACGATGGCAAGAAAAAACCACCGCCATCACTCCAGTGGGCTCTCCACTCTCTCCACTACTACGCCATTCTCTCAATAGTTTGTTCATCCTCATGCACAGGAAGAGTTGTCCATCCTCATGCAGGGACGGTAGTCTGATTGTTCCCTCACACAACCTTCTTTCTCGGTTTGGTCTCACGCAGCAGGAGGAAGGAGTCGTTTTGGATGTCATTCATGTTTCCACATAGTGGTATCTAGAATGTTTTCCATCCAAATTATGGAGGTCTGATGTCAATTTCCCTCACACACAGGTTGGGAGTCTATATCTTCTTCCCCATTTGCGGCCTGTGTAATTCTTTTTCGATTGCTTCGTTGTCCAAGAGGGGCTGTTATTTTCCCCACATTGTGAACAGTGTTGCTGATACGTTTTGAGACTGTAGTAAATTGCTTGAGAGTCATTTTGGCCACGATAGGGCCAAGAATGACTCAAGAGTCATTTTCCCTGTCTAAGTTGTAACTGCTGATTGATTACATGCGTGCAATGGTTGGTCTTCAGACTGTGTTGGAAGCAGGGATGGGGGATTGGTTTGCTTGATAAACCTGGTGTGTTTGGAACCTACATAGACAGAGCTAGAGGGCTGGCTTTCTTATCCACAACCCCTGAATAGCACTAGAAGGGACTTCAGGGCCTGAGGGACTGTGTAGCAGAGAAGGGACTGATTCCTTGTGTTGGGTGTGTGTGGGTGTCTTAGAAGTCAGGCTAGTTCTACTATAGGTGTTCCTAGCTCTGTAATGGGCTCACCAGCTTAGCGTTTATCCTTTCCCAGCTCCTTGATAGCCTGATAAACCCAACTATGTTGGCTTGGCTGTGTTTTGGTGTACCCTTGGCTATGTGTAAGCCTGCTTATTCCCTATTCCTTGGGGAATCATGCCCAGCTCGGGGGTGGCAGCCTTGCTGAGTGATTTAGGAGCATGCTAGCCTATGGTTGGGTGGAACGTTGCAGTGATGTAGCTAGTTGTGGAATGAGTTCTTCATGAGATAAGTAATCTTGACTATTTTACTTCTGCAATCATATTACTGTTAATGAATATGATGAACATGTTGAATGCTTGTATGCATGTATGTTGCTTCCGCTGTGTATGATAAATAATTATGTATTGGTGTATGTTCTACTTCAATGCATTTTTTTTCAGTATTTTATGAATGCACATGTTCATGGGGCTGGTTTCCCTGATGGTTAAGGCCATGGTAGCGTCCTCTTCACTGGTCGGAGGGTCGAGGACACTAAAATGTGGTATCAGAGCTTGCAGGTTGTAGCATGGGCCTTTATGGGCCATGACTAACCAGTTAGCAGAGGCATGTTGCCTTCTGTCCAGAAGAAATCAGTGAGTGAGTGGAAATGTCACAAAATTTGTCTAAGTGTGTGAACTGTCGGTTCATCGGAACACTTAGTGGGAAGGACTTCCAATGCAGCGGTGAGCTAGGCAGAAGCACAACCGATGGAGGACAGTTGGAAGGAATTGTGGAAAATTTAAGTGTTGGATGTCCGTCGACGGAAAATAGATGTTGGGTACGCCGACACCACAGAAAAATTTAGCGGTTGTCAGTCCGCTATTGTGGCTGCCGTGTGGACTAGAGCTCCGATGAATTAGAAGTTCAACCGCCGATGCAGTAAAAAAGAAAGTTTAAACTTTTTCTAAGGCCGGAAATCGTCGGCTATCGGAAGAAGATAGTGCTTTGAGTGTCCACCGTTTTGGAATCCTAGAGCACTAGTCTTCTGACAGGGAGAAGCTCCGACTGCCGATGCCAATCAAAATTAGTTCGCCAATCGGAAAGCATTAGCGGTTTGGATCACCGATCGAAAAAAGGATTGAAGATGATGAGCCACCGTTGCAGCTGCTGATCGAACTAACCCACCGATGTTTTAGTTTTCCACTGGCCGATGCCGAGGTGTTAGTGGATTATGGAGCTGACAGTGGAAGATAGAGAAATATTTCGTCGACAGAAGAAGAGGAAAATTTTCAAAAAACATCTAAGTGTTGAGGCCATCAGTGATCGGTGATGGTTAGCTGTTTGGATCGGCAGAAGTTAGTGGTTCGTACACCCACCGTTTCGGAATCCTAGAGCACTAGCCTTTCGATGAGAAGAGACTGCCAATGTCGATCAGGTTATGCCTTAGTATATTTGGCCACTGATTGCAAGAAGATAGATGATGGTGTGCCGTAGTTGCAGCTTCCTAGAAGACTAATCATCCGATGTAATAACATAGCCGATCATCGACATAGAGGAGGTAAGTTGTCATTTGGACTACCAAAGTATAGTGACTTGGATTTCCGATCGGAAAAATTTCAATGAAGGTGACTCGCCATTGTGGCTACTTAGTCAACTAGCCCTCTGATGCTGCAGCAACTAGTGCTCCCGACCGCCGATAGAATTACAGCTGCGGAAGACTTAAGGAGAATAGTCATTGACATCGTCGATCGGAAGTCTAGATGGTTTCCCATGGAAGCTGAAGTAAGAACACTTTCCACCGTTGCAGCTGCCCAAGCAACTGTGCGTTCGATGAATAGTGGAAGAAGCTAGTTGTTTTGACCGCCGAAACATCGGATTGATAGTTGGAATGGGATCCGATTCTGCAGAGGAAATTTTGGTTGTTTTTCAGTAGGATTTTTAGTGGTTTTTTAGTGGATTTTCAGGGCTGAAGGAAAATTTTGTGTTTTTAGCATAATTGTTGTTTTATGAAATTCCATATGAAAAGGTAAGTAATTTTGATTTATATTAATATTGTGCGTCTAACAGTTTTCTACGAACACATTTGCAGAACTTTAGATAACTTCCAAGAGCAGTACTCCATAAAGAACAGTGTGGTAAAACCATAGGTGGTTCAGCCATGAGAACCCATGATGGGTACGATGCTCGGGATTCTTACGAGCGTGCAGAAGATTCCATGGGAGAAAATGTCCGTAATGGAAATGATGACATTGATTCCAATGGAAGGAGATTCCAAGGGACACCATCCAAGGTTGCAGCCACCATGAGAAGCTTGATCAAAGCCCAAGAAGAGCAACATCAGCTGAATGATGCAATGTTGTAGAGTTTAACAGACTTGCAAAGAAAGATAGACTCTAGACGAGGTATAGCAAGGCCAGAAGGCAGTAAGAGTAGCACTAGGAGAAGGAGAAGGACTTCTAGTGGGTCATCTGACTCCGAAGAATCCAGCGAAGATTCAATTTCTTCTTCTCATAAAAGAAAAAGGAAGAGACACCATAGGGATCACTCTCGGGATGAATTTAAGAAGGCTAAACCTCCTACATTTGATGGTGAGGTAAAGACTAGACAAGAGGCTGAAGCTTGGATTCTTGGAATAAAGAAATACTTTCAAGTGCATGATTATTCAGGAAACATGAAGGCAAGAGTTGCCATATTCAATCTGAATGGAAGGGAATCCATTTGGTGGGAACACTTCAAGCAAGTAAAGAGGATCAGTGAAAGAAGACTTAAGTGGAAACAGTTCAACAAGTATTTCAAGTAGAAATACTTCTCTGATAGTTATTATGATGACAAGATTAAGGAGTTGCATGAGCTGATATTGGGATAGCGGACTATGGAAGAATATGCAAATAAGTTTTTGGAGCTATTGAGGTATGTCTGATACATCAGAGATGAAAAAGTGAAGGTTCAACGTTTTCTGAGTGGATTACCTCAGTCTTACAAAGATAGAATTGATATTTATGAACCTAGAACTCTTGAGGAAGCAATAAGGAAGGCTAAGTATTTCTATGAGAAAAGAAAAAGTAAGCCGGATTACCATAAGGCATGAAAGGACAAGAAGAATGAGAAGTTTGACCAAAGGAAGAAAGGTTTCAAACCTTCTAACTTCAGGAATTAGTAGAAGTAGCCATCCCAAGCTGTGAGTAAGCCAGTTGGAGTGACAGGAGAAAAGCCTAAGGTTCCACAATAGAATAGAGGACCACTTCAATGTTGTAAATGTGGAGGACCCCACATGCGCATAAATCGTCCACTCAAGAATGAGAGTGCAAGACCAGCTTACAACATTCAAGAAGTAGAAACAGTGGGTCAAGTAGCAAGGGCAGTCCCTAGGATTTATGCAGCACTGGAGGAATGCCAAGCAGATCACCAGTCAACTGTGGTTGAAGTAGCAGGTAAGATTGTTGAGAAATCTGTTTCTATTTTGATTAACCCTGGTTCTACTCATAGTTACATTACTCCTAGAGTAGTGGAGATTTGTTCTTTTAAGAGAGTAAAGCATAGGAAGTCTTGTTTAGTTCAACTAGCCACTGGAACTAAGAGAAAGGTTCGTGAAGTGGTGGAGAAATGTCCATTGATCATGGATGGATTGGTCACTTGTGTAGATATGAATGTTCTACCGCTTGGTTCCTATGATGTTCTCATTAGAATGGATTGGTTAGAAACTCACAGGGTAAAGCTTGACTACTACAATAATACTTTTGAATGCATGAATGAGGAAGGGAACCTAGTAGTTGTGAAGGGTATTCCAAAGGTGATTTCAGTACGGTAGGTTTCGGAAATGTAGTTAAAGAAGTTCTGTAGGAAGGGTTTCCAGTTGTATGCGGCTCAGATTTTGGAGGCAACAGATGATGAAACTCCTAGGTTGGAGGACTATCAGGTGTTACAAGAATTCAGGGACATGTTTCCTGATGAGATTCCAGGGCTTCCTCCAAAGTGGGACATTTATTTCACAATTGAACTTGTGCTAGGAGCAACACCAATTTCCAAGGCACCCTACAGGATGAGTACATCGGAGATGCTAGAATTGAAGATGCAGGTGCAAGAGTTATTGGAAAATAAGTATATCCGACCGAGTGTGTCTCCTTGGGGAGCACTAGCTCTGTTTGTAAAGAATAAATATGGTACGCTCAGGTTGTGTATTGATTACAGATAATTGAACAAGGTTACTGTGAAGAATAAATATCCTTTGCCTAGGATTGATGACATATTTGATCAAATGAGGGGAGCAAAGGTATTTTCCAAGATCGACATGAGGTCTAGTTACCATCAGGTGAGAATCAAGGATGAAGAAATTCATAAGACAACCTTCAGAACAAGGTATGGGCATTATGAGTTTGCAGTGGTACCATTTGGTCTCACAAATGCACCAACTACATTTATGTGCCTTATGAATAGTGTCTTCAGAAGATATTTGGACAAGTTTGTTCTTGTTTTCCTTGATGACATTCTTGTTTATTCTATGAATGAGAAAGAGAATGAAGAGCATTTGAGATTGACATTGAATTTGCTCAGGGAACATCAGTTGTATGCAAAACTGAGCAAGTCTGACTTCTATAGAGATGGGTCACATTATCTCAGAGGAGGGTATATCTGTGGACCTTGAAAAGATTGAAGCCATTATGAATTGGCCTACTCCAAGGAATGTGACGGATGTAAGATCTTTTATGGGACTTGCAGGATACTACCGGAGATTCATTGAGGGATTTTCCAAAGTTGCACATGCCATCACTTCTTTGCAAAATAAGGGGATGAAGTTTGAATGGACATCAAGGTGTGAAGAAAGTTTCCAGCGGTTCAAGAATATTCTCACCAGTGCACCCGTATTGAAGGTTCCAAATCCAGAGAAAGACTTTGTGGTGTGTACCGATGCATGAGGACAAGGGCTTGGAGGAGTCCTTATGTAGGAAAACCATGTAATATGTTACAAGTCAAGAAAGCTGAAGGAGCATGAGAAGAACTATGCCACTCATGATCTAGAGCTTGCAGCCATAGTACATGCTCTCAATATGTGGAGGCATTACTTGATGGGTAGGAGATTCAAGCTCAAGACAGACCATTGTGGTCTGAAGTATTTGTTTGATAAGCCCACTCTAAATGCTAGGGAAGAAAGATGGCTGGAATTTTTATGTGAGTTTGATTTCGAAATCAAGCACATAAAAGTGAAATAAAACAAGGTAGCTGATGCACTCAGCAGGAAGGTGCAGGAAATCCATGTGGCATTTCTTAGTATTTTCCAGTCAAATTTGAGGCAGCAGGTTGTTAATCATGTTGCCAGAGAATGAGCAGGAAAAAGACAAATTGCAACAGCAAGGTCTTGAGAAGAGGTATGAAGGATATAAATTAGAAGGAGATGGACTTCTCACTTATAAAGGTGGAATTTATATTCCAGATGTAGCAGATTTGAGGAGAGTTGTCATGGATGAAATACATCAAGCTCCATATTCTGGTCACCCAGGATATTAGAAGACAATTGCTACGGCTAGAAAGTAGTACTTTTGGCCAGGAATGAAAAAGGATATGGGTGAGTACATTTCGAGGTGTATGAAATGTCAACAAGTAAAGGTTGAGCATCAACACCCTGCAGGTTTGTTGCAGCCTTTGCCAGTGCCAGAATGGAAATGGGAAATTATTTCCATGAATTTTATTACAGGATTGCCGATGACTTGGAGACAACATGATTCCATCTTGGTTGTGGTGGAAAAGTTGACAAAGGCAACGCATTTTATACCGGTTAAGTCTATGCATAAGACTAATGACATTGCAAAGATCTTCATGAAAGAGATTTTCAAATTGCATGGATTGCCAAAGGCAATAGTCTCTGATAGAGATGTCAAGTTCACTTCCAACTTTTGGAAGGGGTTGTTTGCAGATTTGGGTACAAAGCTAAACTTCAGCACTGTATACCATCCTCAGATAGATGGGAAGACAGAGAGAGTTAATCAGGTGCTTGAAGACATGCTTCGCATGTACGTGATGGAAAAACCAACCAAGTGGGAAGATTATTTGCACTTGGTAGAGTTTGCTTATAACAATGGACAGCATAAATCCTTGGGGATGAGTTCGTATGAATATTTGTATGGAAGAAGGTGTAGGACACCAGTGACTTGGGATAACCCAGTGAACAGGGTTGTGCTTGGGCCAGAATTGCTTAAGGAAATGGACCAAGATGTTATAAATATTAGGCAGAATCTGAAAGCAGCACAGGATAGACAGAAAAGCTATGTAGATAAGCATAGGGTGAATAGGGATTTCAGTGTTGGGGATCATGTTTACCTCAGAGTGAGGGCAAGGAATAGTTCCTTGAAGCTTGGAATTTGTGCCAAGCTGTCACCAAGATACTGTGGGCCGTTTGAAGTGCTTGAAAGGATAGGACCAGTTGCATATAGAATTGCATTGCCTGCTAGCACTAGAGCTCATAATGTTTTTCATGTTTCTTTGCTTAAGAGATATGTACATGATCCTAAACATGTGATAAATTGGGATGTGATTTAGGTGGAACCCAAGGGATATTTTTGAACCGAGCCAATACGCATCCTTGACAGGAAGGTCACCATGCTCTGGAACCAGGCCATAGGGCAGGTAAAGGTGCAATGGGAGCACTACGGACCTAAAGAGGCTACGTGGGAGCTGGAGGATGCCATGCGATTGGCACATCCATTTTTTTTCAATTCTGCGGAACACTGAGGCGATACTAGTGTAGCATTTTGTTCAATTTTGTAAAGCACTGAGGACAGTGCTATTGAAGGGGGAGGGGAATGTAACACCATGGTTTTGACCCCGTTGCATTATATGTATATGATGTATATATTATAAATAGTCATGGTGCGGAGCTAAAGGCCAAGGCCCCACCATCGATTGTTTATGCTATGTTTCAGATTGAAATTGTCACCGGTGGTATATCGGGGCAAGCGGCATACATATTAAGTTTTGTAATCATGTAAATATACATCTTTAATTAAATGAACCCAACCAACTATTCTCACTAAAACCATAATAAAAAGTGCATGATTCTTACAAGGATAAGGGGGGGAATTGTCAAACCTTGGGGCTATGGGGGAGGAAATCCATGTGTCACCACCCTGTTTGATTGCTCATCCTCCCTTGTCTCATCCAACCACCACCATTAAAATTTCTGTTGTTAGTTGGGGCAGTTATGGATAGGAGTGGAGTGTGGCAGGACTGTCAGTCCTTGCCCACACGCACACTCCACCAGTGGGTTGACCTCATGATGGCAAGAAAAAAACACCGCCATCACTCCAGCAGACTCTCCACTCTCTCCACTACTACGCCATTCTCTCGATAGTCTGTTCATCCTCACGCATAGGCAGAGTTGTCCATCCTCACGCAGGGATGGTAGTCTAATTGTTCCCTCGCACCACCTTCTTTCTTGGTTTGGTCTCATGCAACAGGAGGAAGGAGCCGTTTTGGATGTCATTCACGTTTCCACAGAGTGGTATCTAGCATGTTTTCCATCTGAATTACGGAGTTCTGATGTTAATTTCCCTCACACACAGGTTGGGAGTCTGTATCTTCTTCCCCATTTGCTACTTGTGTAAGTCTTTTTTGATTGCTTCGTTGTCTAGGAGGGGCTGTTGTTTTCCCCACATTGTGAACAGTGTTGCTGATACATTTTGAGACTGTAGGAAATTGCTTGGGAGTCATTTTGGCCACGATAGGGCCAAGAACGACTCAGGAGTCATTTTCCCTGTCTAAGCTGTAACTGTTGATTGATTGCATGCATGCAATGGTTGGTCTTCGGACTGTGTTGGAAGCAGGGATGGGGGCTTGGTTTGCTTGATAAACTTGGTGTGTTTGGTACCCACACAGATAGAGCTAGAGGGATAGATTTCTTCTCCATAACCCCTGAATAGAACTGGAAGGGAATTCAGGGCCTGAGGGACTGTGTAGCAGAGAAGGGACTGATTCCTTGTGTTGGGTGTGTGTGGGTGTCTTAGAAGTCAGGCTAGTTCTGGTGTAGATGTTCCTAGCTCTATAATGGGCTCACCATCTTAGAGTTTAGCCTTTCCCAGCTCCTTGATGGCCTGATAAACCCAATTGTGTTGGCTTGGCTATGTTTTGGTGTACCCTTGGCTATCTGTAAGCCTGCTTGTTCCTTATTCCTTGGGGAATCATGCCCAGCTCGAGGGTGGTAGCATTGCTGAGAGATTTAGGAGCATGCTAGCCTATGGTTGGGTGGAACTTTGTAGTGACGTAGCTGGTTGCAGAACGATTTCTTCATGAGATAAGTAATCTTGACTATTTTACTTCTGCAATCATATTACTATTAATGAATATGATGAACATGTTGAATGCTTGTATGCATGTATGTTGCTTCTGTTGTGTATGATAAATAATTATGTATTGGTGTATGTTCTACTTCAATGCATTTTGTTTCAGTATTTTATGAATGCACATGTTCATGGGGCTAGTTTCTCGGATGGTTAAGGCCATGGTACCATCCTCTTAGTCGGTTGGAGGGTCGGGGATGCTATAGTGTCAATAGAGTGAGAACCCCTATCGAAGAGGATTTGTTGGTGGGTATCTCCAATAAATGGTTCCATTGCCGAGACTCAAGTTGTTGTTAAGAGGAGGATATGTTTTAGCATCCGACTCAACTGAAGATCGAAGGGTGGTTTGATCTAAAGTTGTGGGATTTTGTTGAAGATGAAAATCAGAATCTGAAGTTGTCAATGGGCCACTGGCTGGACAGGTATATCCATGACGGTCCTCATGAATGGTTCTTTTGTAAATTTCCTGTCCTCTTGCAGGAATGGCTGGAAAAGTTCACTAAGAATAAGACAAGATTTCAAGGAGGAGAGCCAACATCTTGGACCCCATAGTTGATCTAGGAGTTACAAGAAACCAATAATAAGGCATCGCAATCAGTTGAAGTGTGGTTGAATAGTGTCTTAGAAGGATACATCACTGAGTTTGCAGTTGACACTAATAAGTCCTTTAGCAAAGAATAAAAAGAGTTCTTCAGTGGACTGCGAGGAAGGTTCTTGCTGTCACTATAGATGTCCATTAAGCAACTGGTCTGTGAAAAAGGTATTTTGAAGATGGACCAAGAGTAGTGGAACTCTGGTGTGCAGAGGATGTAGGCACCACGATGAAAGGGGGGAGATACATGAAAAGGTAAGGGGTATATGGGAATGAGTTCTAGTGAGAATGTGAAGGTCTCTGAGGAAACAAGTGGTTGTACAAGGAAAGGAGCAAGGTTTCGAGAGAACAAGCAGAGGATGGGAGAAGGTCCTGCCACGATCGAAGTGTAATGCTGTGAAGAAAAACCAGACGTGACGAAGCGACCTTTTTGTGATGACGAGGATGACCAGGCCCATGTTATGTTCAGAAGGAAAAAAGGATTGAACCTAGCAGTAATGTGCCCACACCTCTGCACACTACTCCACCACAAGGAAACAATACACACTCTACGTCAAATTTCTCAATGTGTCAGCAATAGTCTAGTAAGAGAGCATCAGTAGGAGGAAGAAGGCCCAGAATGGCGGGCAATGAAATGAAGTTACCAATATTCAATGGGAATGTCACTGATGATCCAGAGAAGTACTGGTTCTTATGTGAGGCAATATGGAACACCCGACAAACTGTTGATGATGATTTTAAGAAAAGTTAGTTGGTCGCTACTCTAAGGGGCCATGCACTGGAATGGTTCATGAGATTCACGTGGATCCCTCAGGGAGGTACCACAAAGACCTTGGATGAGATCCAAAAAGGGTTATTTAAATATTTTAAGAAACCAAAATCCAAGGCTCAATATATTACTGAATTGAAGGAGATCAAACAGTTCCCCAATGAGACAATTTGGGACTTTCATCAGCGGTTTAAGACATTGATGGCTTGGGTCAATTTTTTATATGAGCTATGTTCAGCACAAGGAATGTTTCATCGTCATGCTTGTCCCACATATCAGATAGCCGTTAATGCAACAAAAGATTGCAACACAGAGCAAGGCTCTAGAGATCGTGATGAAATTGGAGGCATCACCAGTAGGAGAATCTCGGGTTGGAATGAACCAGATTCAAGCGTAGTTGGTCAATTTGATGCTCCAACTCCAAGACATCAAAAAGTCCAAGGAAGATCGTGATGATTTTTGGTGCACCTGTTGCCATGCAAGCGGACATACCAAGGACACATATTCGACATTTCAGAATTATTTGTTGTCGGGATCCCCGAATCCATTGAGTTGTGTTGATGTACCATGGTGTCACATATGCCAGGTCTATGGGCATCGACATGAGAACTATGATTGCATGCAGAAGATGGTTATGAAGGAAAAAAAATTGTACTATACATTTTGTCGGTCAATTGGACATGACGACAAAAACTGTCGCGCTTATGATTTGCTCCAGGAAAGGACATTCATACTTTGTGAAAGGTGAGGACCCCTGGATAGCGCAAGCACAATTTCAAGCAATAAAATCAGCAGTACAAGTTTTGTATACACCACCACCTCCATTGCAGTTTGTCCCTGTGCAACCGCAGCAATAGTTTATAGCGCAGCCGCAGTTTACACCTCATCTACAAATGGTGGTACAATCGCAGTATAACCAGGCACCACGACTATAGTATAATCAGCCACAATATGTTCAAGTTGTGCACTATGTCCAGCAGCAACCTAACCCACCACAGCAACATATGGCCCAACCACAGTTTCAACAAGGGGGAGTCTAAGGAGGATTCCACGGAGGGTTCAGAGGTTGAGGAGGAGGATTTGGTCAAGGAGGAGGATGAAATCATGAATCAATCTAGTGCTACACCTATGGGGTATTTGGGAATTATCAGAGGGAGTTCCCTCATGCATAATGTACATACTATGCAACCAGCGATCATAATGTTGAAAGATGCCCTCGATTTATTGAAAAATGGCAAGCATGAAATATTCCTCAGTTACAGAACATGTAGATTCAAAATCAGCCTGCATTTCAAGTACAGAACCAGCCAATAATTCATAACTAGGTCCCACCGTAGACTCAGAACCCGCTTCAGACACAGTTTCAATCGATGAATCAACCATTGAATCAGAACCCGCCTTTGAACTTAAATCAAGGATCGACAGTTTCCACTATTCAGGCCGAGCCGTGGATGAAATATGTCGACGTTGGGATTGTCACTCGTGCTGGTGCGACAACTAGAGATGATGGCCCATAGCTACAAGTTCAGCTCACTGGTAAGAAAAAGGTCGCATTTGATATTACGACAGAGAAATATACCTTCTTCAATGCAAAGAATGTAGTTGGGCAAAATCTGGGTAAGTTACCAATTGTTGATATTCCATTTGATTTCGATCCATCAATAGAGGTAGGACCATCATGGAAGCATGGTACCTTGTGGAAGTTTTTTGAGAATTGTCTATTGCTGGAAAGGGACTCTGATGCCCTTGTCAATATTGATACATTATTGCACCACCCGGATAAGACAGTGAAGGATTCTGTTGTGAATTCCTTGCAAAAAAGGAAGACAAGCAAGGAGATGAGGATGAATATCTAGATTGGAGATTATGAGGTTGACTCGATCATTCTGGATCTTGGATCAAATGTAAACATTGTAACCAAAAAAAACTGGCAGTTGATGGGAAATACAACATTGGGATGGTTGCCGGTACAACTGCGACTAGCAAATCAAGCAAAGGTTCCTCCCATTAGTTGTGTTTAAAACTTGGTTGTCGACATTGAAGGTATGGAAACACATGCTGAATTTGATGTGATATAAGTTGTAGAAGACAGTGGTTGCTATCCCGCGCTGCTAGGGATCAGATGGGCTGATGATAGTATGGCAGTTATCAACTTCAAAAAATGAGTTATGACATTTGAAAACTAGGATGTCAGGGTCATTGCTCCTATGGACCCTCAGGAAGGACGACCATATATTGAACCTATAAAGGATGAATTCGGGAGAAGTTGGGATCATGCTTATAACATCTCTAAGGACTATATCCATCCTACTGTCGATGGTGAACTTGGATGGAAAAGCAAAAGTTTCGCATCCTCCAACTTTGAATATGCTCTAGAAAATTGGCAAAATCCGTTGCATGTGGTATCATTCAAGAAATGTGGGTTGATTACACAGTCTCTCCGACATGTTGTGCTAATACTGTCGAGTTGCCCATTTATGAAGGACTCCCAAGACTATCAGAGTTCTTTTAGGAATTTGAAGAGAAATTTTTTGAACTGCAAAGGATACTAGCTCTTGATGTAGCACTGGAGGCTACTCCAGCTCGATGGTGGGCGACACACAAATAGATGATCCATGACTGGATACAGTGCCGCAGATTGATGATGGTCCAATTTGGCGATGTAGAGGTCTATCATGCTGGGAGATATGACAAACTAGATGATCCCACTGATAATTTAATTAAGTGTTAGACTTTATGGGCATCGCGACCCAAGGATGAATGGGTCCACACTTTTGTTCACACTCTGGAAGAAATGCCGAGATCCTAGTATGTGGTGGCAGAGTTGCATAGGACTATCACCACTTGGGAAGAGTTATCTATTTGTTTTGCACAGATGTTTAGTTTTTAGGATATCAACCCAGAGGTATGCAATGCTTTACAAATCATCCATGACATCGTACTCAAGGTTACCCCTATCGCCTATCCAGTTGATCCACATGCACATTGTTCAATCTAGTCCATGATGGCCTGTCACAACTTGTCGGGGGAACCTGAAGATGATGATGAGTTGTAGAATCTTAATATTCCAGATTCCGAAGGAAGTTGTGATGTCGCAACCCCCGACATAACGACAGACTCAATGAATCTGCCGCTGAAGATCCAGAAAGTTAACATTGGGTTGGCAGAGAACCCGAAATTTGCCAATGTCGGAGACTATTGGGATGAAGAGACCATGGCTAGGATCACAGACCTACTGCATGAATTACAGGACGTTTTTCCAACACATTTTTTAGAGATGAAGGGAATTTTAGGAGACTTGGGGGAGATGAAAATCATGTTGAAACCAGATGCCAAACCCGTGCGACAGAGGCCGTATCGACTGAATCCATGATACAAGGACCATGTGAAGGCCAAAATTGACTGGACGCTTGATGTTGGGATCATCAAGCCTATGGAATAATCCAAGTGGATAAGTCCTATGGTGGTCTAGGATTAAAAAAGAAAGTAGAAATCCACATTTGCGTTGATTTAAGGAAGTTGAATGATGGATGTGTACATGATCCATGTCCAACCCCTTTTACAAATGAAGTTCTTGAAGGAATAGGTGGCTAGGAGATGTATTCTTTCATGGATGGGTTCTCAGGATACCACCAGATTGGGATTGCGAAGGAGGATCGTTATAAGACTATGTTTGTCACTGAGTGGGGTTGTTTTCAATAGACATTCATGTCATTTGGGATGAAGAAGGCATCGATTGTATTCTCTCGTGTAGTTTTCGCTATATTTAAATATTTTATTCAAAATTTCCTACAGGTGTATGTGGATGATTGGACTGCGTATGGATTGATTAGGGACCATCTGGACAACCTCTGGTTGATGCTGGAAAGGTGTCGACAGCATCAGATCACCTTGAACTCTAAAAAGTGTATTTTTTGTGCACCATTGGGCATGCTACTGGAACACATTGTTTGTAAAGGAGGTATGTTGGTAGACCCTACAAATATCAAACTAATCCTTAGTCTACCACCACCGACTAATGTCAAAATTTCAGTTTGTAAGTTTCTGCGGTGATCTAGGTTGATGTAGGTTTTTTTTAGAAAATTCGTAGTAGTCATTTTTAAGTCAAAATGCTTCGGGCCACATACCGGATACTATCACAAGTTCATCAAAGGATGTGCTGCTATTACCACCCCCATGGAGAAGCTACGAAAGAAGGATGCAGACTATGAATTGTTGGAGCAGGGCCCCATAGCTATAGGAAAAGCTGCTATATCGGAACAAGAAATTCAAAGGAAACAATACCTGAAGCGGTCAAGAAGAGAGCTCAACCACTGCATTTAAGGTAGCGGCGATGACAGGAGGGATCAAGTACCCTCATGAATGGAGAAGGAGCAATGGGCCGAGCTTTTAAAGACAAAGGACAGAAGGGGAGCAACCGAGGAAGTGGCACCCATACCCACGATCAGTGCCGGACATCGTGGAAGACTACAGAAAGCTGCAGTGTGACCAGTAAGAGGCAATTCAAAGTACAGATAGGCCGACTGTCACAGTCAGGGTTTTGGGTTACTGTTGGGATAGGCCCATAGTTTTGTATCATGGTGAGACCTTTGGGCCACCTATTTAAGCATGTATTTTGTATTATGAATGGTTAGTTAGTTAGACAATAAGCTAGTTAGATGGTCAGCTAGTTAGTTGGTCGTATGTTGTGTAAGATATTGAAGAAGAGTCAAGCTCTAGTTCTGAGTTCAGTCTATAGTTATCCTACTGTAACCAGCAGCCAACTCCTTGAGCATGAATGTAACAATCCGCAGGGATTGAGAGAGAGAGAGAGAGAGAGAGAGAGAGAGAGAGAGAGGATATATTGTAAGAATAAAGCATAATAGAAAGAGAATAGATCTAAGAGAGAAGGGCTCCCAGCTGAGTGCATGGAGTTTCCTAGAAGATCTCAAGTTTCATAAGAGGTTGTAGCGGAACTATGTTACTCTCTCCAGATATAATATAAACACAGTTCCTGTGGACGTAGCTTCCTCCCTGGAAGTGAACCACGTAAAATTCGTGTGTTGTGCGACTGTTTCATGTGATTGTGCTATACTTATTTGCTATCTGTTATTCGTTACATGAATGTTGCTTATCAGTTAATGAATGTATGTATGCTATCCTTCAGTTGCAGTAACATAGAAGGTTAAATGTGAGTTGAATGTGTTAAGTATTCTGTATATGAGTTTAGCAGTGCTTGATTCACACAGTAATAGTTACAGTGTTAAGTGACTTCTGTATATTTAGTTCAGCAAGTTGAGCATGATTAATGTTAAGTGTGTTAGACTGTAGAGGCTAATTGAAGTTGTTTAACACCTTGATGAAGGTTAACTGAGCTATTATACCCAAAGAGGAAGCCTCTGGACCTTGAGAGTTGTTAAGTATATTGAGTCTCACTGTAGGAAGTATCACAGTGTAGAAAGGTGATATCGCACTGTCGGAGGAGTTGCAGTGTGAGATATCACAGGTTAAGAGTTGGGCGGAAGAGAAAGATCACATAGTCTTAGAAGCTGCGATGCGATAAGAGCCAGTCCCATAGCAGAGTCAGCTAGGAAGAGAGAAACAACCCATGCTGAGAGATCCCACTGGTTAAGTAGAGTCAGAGAACCCAGGATGCTGCAGAACTTGGTTGAGGAAACATGATTCTTCAGCCAACCCATTTCAGATCACTTCGGGTGAGACTTCAGGCTGTTCTGTGGTCTATCGCTGAAAGGGCTAGTGAGCTAGGGTTTTTGTTGGTACAATAAAGTAAACCCGGGTCTGCACAGTTGAAACCAACAAATGGTTCCTTCGCCGATTTTGAACAAATTGAAGAGTTGATGTTATGTTGGCACCCTACTAAAGAAGAAATTAACCATTGGGTTGAGTCTAAGAAAAGATAATTTGTTGAGAAAGAAAAAAAGAGTCCTAAGCTTAGTACAGAGGACTGGTTACAGAAACATATCTTCACAGACCTGCATGAGATATTTTTTTTGACCTACGCAAATGAGTTGTACGATTGGTTGTCAAAGTTGAATGATAAGCATGTATTCAAGAAGAAAAGGAACATTGTCTGGACACCGGAGCTGATTCACACCATGAAGAGCGTAGATAATCCCATTTCGCAGGCAATAGACTTATGGCTTGCAAATTTGTTGAAAGGTTTCATTACAGAGTTTGCAGTTGATCAAAGAAAGAGTTTCAGCGAAGCAGAGAGGTACTTCTTCAAAGGATATCGCGGTAAGTACTTGAACTCTTTAAATTTGTTCCTTAAGATGTTATTGTATGAAAAAGGAGTACTGGATATATTCTCAGATGAATAAGTTAAGTAAGTGTAATGTCACAAGAGTTTGAGAGTGATTCTGAAGAAATTGGATGTACACGTAGTGGTAAAATATATAAAGTAGATTTCAGATCTTCCTTCTTTAAAGATAGTTCAGACAGTACTAGAGAATAGAGTCAAAGTAATAGAGAAAGAACAGTAGGGGGTATCCCTTACCACCCTTATACCCCATAGAAATAGAACCAAAGTTTACCTCTATTGGAGACTATTGGGATGATGAAATGGTAGGACACATCACAGATTTGTTACATGACTATCAGGACTTATTTCCCACTAAGTTTATAGAAATGAAGGGAATAGTAGGAGATTTGGGAGTCATGAGGATACCTTTGAAAGTGGATGCTAGGTCGGTTAAGCAACATCCATATAGATTAAATCCTCGTTATAAAGAAAAAGTTAAGGATGAGATTGATAAGATGCTAGTAGCAGGCATCATTGAGCCAGTAGAAGAGAGCGAATGGGTTATTCCCATGGTTGTGCAGGACAAGAAAACTAAAGGAGAAATCAGGATTTGTGTCGATTTGTGCAAACTCAACGATGCATCACTTCATGACCCATTTTCGACACCTTTTACTGATGAAGTTTTAGACAATGTAGGAGGACAGGAGATCTACTCATTCACTGATGGATTTTCAGGCTATCACCAGATAATAATCCATCCAGAAGATTGACATAAGACCACCTTTGCGATAGAATGGGGCTCATTCCAGTATACGGTAATGCCCTTTGGTCTTAAAAATGCACCAGCTATTTTTTCTAGAGTAGTAGTTGCTGTCTTTAAGGAATACATCCATAAATTCTTAGAAGTCTATTTTGATGATTGGACTGTATTTGGATTAATCAAAAAGCATATAGGAGATTTAAGGCTCATGTTAGAGAAATGTAGGCAATATCAGATTTCTCTTAACTTGAAGAAATGTATATTCTGTGCACCATTTGGTATTTTGTTGGGTCATATTGTTTGCAGACAAGGATTGATGGTAGATCCTGCAAAGAATGCCATCATTATAAATATCCCAGCACCCAACTTAGTCAAGCAATTGAGGACAGTGCTTGGTCATACAGGGTATTATAGAAAATTCATCAAAGGCTATGCAAAGATCACAGCACCTATGGAAAATCTGTTAAAGAAAGAAGAGAAATTCCTATGGAATGAGGAATGCCAGCAAAGTTTAGACACTCTTAAAGAAAAGATGGTTACAGCACCCATATTAGTATTTCCAGATTGGAACAAACCATTTCATGTACATGTGGATGCATCTGGCATCGCACTGGGGATTGTCTTAACATAGCCAGGAGAAGGGGGTATCGATCACCCTATCGCGTACTCAAGCAGAAAGTTATCTACCGCAGAAAAGAACTACACCACTACAGAAAGAGAAGGATTATATATGGTGTATGCTCTACATAATTTCAGGCACTATCTGTTGGGTGCCCCATTCAAGATGTTCACTGACCATTCCGATTTAAAGTACTTGGTCAATAAGCCAGTGTTAGGAGGAAGGATCTGCAGATGGTTACTCCAATTTCAGGAGTATGATTTTGAAATTATTGTAAAACCAGGAAGATTGAATGCCGTACCTGATCATATGTCATGAATAGACTCAGGAGAAGAACCAAGTAATCTAGAGGATAATTTGCCAGATGTGCAATTGTTTTATATCCAGATCGCATATGAGTATTACGCAGATATTATTCACTTCCTCACTATAGGGTGGGCACCAGTTGACTTTACTAAGCAGCAAAAGAAACAGTTAGTTGTTAAAGCAGCAGATTTCACTTTGATCGCAGGACAGTTATATAAGCTAGGTCCAGATGAAATCTTGCGTAGATGCGTTATGCTACACGAGAAAGAGGCCATCATCAAAGAAGCACACTCAAGTACAGTAGGAGGTCATTTCGTGAGGTCATTTCGTAGGAAAGCCGACTGCTCAGAAAATTCTAGCTGTAGGATTATGGTGGCCTACTTTGCACAAAGACACTAAGGAGTTTTACAGATGTTGTGATATCTGCCAAAGGGTAGGAAAACCTTCGTGGAGAGATGAAATGCCACTGCGACCGCAGTTACTCTACGGGCATTTGAAAAGTGGGCTATATATTTCGTGGGTCCTATCAACCCACCAGGGAAGAAAACTGGTGCGAGATACATCATCACAAGAACATAATACCTCACCAAGTGGGCAGAGGCCAAAGCAGTAAGGAATTGTGATGTTGCTACAGCTGCACAGTTCATTTCTGAAAACATCATAAGTAGATTTGGATGTCCAGCAATTTTGATGAGTGATCAAGGCACACACTTTCTGAATCATACTATTCAGGCCCTGATGGAGGAATTTCAGATACATCATCATAAGAGCACTCCCTACCACCCACAAGCTAATGGTACGGTGGAGGATTTTAACAAGATTCTAGAAAATGCTCTTACTAAAATCTATAATAGCCAAAGAGATGATTGGGACCTTATGGTTAATGTTGTATTATGGGCTTATAGGACTACATGCAAGAAACTTACAAGACACACACCTTTCAGCTTGGTGTATGGACAAGAGGCTGTTATGCCTATGGAATATATTTTTCCCAGTTTAAGAATTTCTCAAATTACCGAGATGGATGATACAGATATGATGAATGAAAGACTAACACAGCTGCTTGCCTTGGAAGAAGATAGATTCATCGCAGGATTTCATCAAAAAGTGCAGAAGGCACGAGAAAAAGCTTGGCATGATAGGCACATCAAGAGAAAGATTTTTTAGATAGGAGACCTAGTGCTCCTTTACGACAGCAAGTTTGTTAAGTTTCCATGGAAGTTCAAGACACATTGGTTGGGGCCATATCAGATTCAGCAAGTCACAAACGGAGGTGTTGTTCAGCTCAGTAAACTGAACGGGGAGCTTGTTCCTACTTTGAATAATGGCAGTAGGCTTAAGCTTTATAGTGATATCCACTCCACCTCCCAGCCCTAACTCAAAGAAATAAGTGGTGCAGACGTCCAGTGTAGTTGAAAGGAGGCATCACACCCATAATTAGTCTACACCACACAAAAAAAAAAAATCTAAGTATGAGGAATCGCAGCAGGAAAGTTTATTTTGCGCAAGTCATAGGACGCTTGTGGAGTTTTGAATGTTGCAGAGTCTCACGCCAACTTTTTGGTCCAGGACGATGCACTATGACATCGCAGCGAGGCGATGTTCCCTGTGCCACAAAGACAATTTTGAAAAGGGACAGAGGGCTAGTCACTTCGCCCTCTGACAAACAATTAATCTAGATATGAAAGGTATACGTTGCCCTAGATTTGGAAACAGTACAAGGATTGTCCTAGATTTGGTAAATATTGGTCGAGACCAATGACTGTACATAATTTTCAAGGGAGATTTGATTGGATTTTTAGCACTTAATGAGGATCGGGGCGCCCGGTGTTGTCTTTTCCATGTAATAAATGCCGCCAATGGGTCTAGCTTAAGCGACCGTTGCTTCAGAGATTACCACCTTCGCTATAAATACACAGATCATTCAGACAAAAGGGTTGCTTTGTGATTTCTGAGAGTTATAGAGCAATTTGTAGAGTTTTCCCTGTGTAGAGATACTCCAGTTACAGAGTGCTAGTTTCCCCATTTTCACAGCCATTACTAGTCCAGAGTACTGCACCAGACGGTTTATGTCCGAGAAGGAACCTTTAGAAGACGTTGTACGATGATTCCAGTGTGGTGGCCTCGAGTTTGCTATGACGACGCCGCCCAGGGTTGTGAAATTAGGTGCACAATAGGTCAGAAAAATGCTAAGGATGAAGAGTCAAGCTCAGATAGTAGAAGAGTCCATCCCAGAGCATGAAGAAGAAGTTCACATGGAAATAGTATACATTGTGCCGTGATTTGAGGACGCACCAGAGGTAACCATTCCCAAGGGTGCTAAGTTTCCTATTCCACTACCACCGATTGATCCTCGTGTAAAGGAAGATGGAGAACTGTTAGGATATGTCCCTGTTCTCAAATTTATAGACTATAACCTTGGAGATAGTAAGACATATCCTCAGTTTCATTCGGATCAGTATCTTATGGTTCATAGGAACCCGAGGACTGATGCAGATGAGTTTGTTCCTATGGAGCATGTCTAGATTCTTGAGCAATCAGGCTTGCTCAATTTGTTGAAAATACCACATTTTGGACGAGGTGCAGAGGTTAATGCCATGGTGCGTGTGCTACTTTCCTGTGTACATAGAGGTTACCTCTGGCTAGGTAATAGGGTTGATCTGAATGTCGATTTGATACACCACATCACTGGGCTGTCCAAGATCGGTAAGGACCCTCAGACACATATATCAAGGAAAAACAAGGATACTAAGCTACCAGCGCTTCTCGTTAACAAGTACAAGCTACAGAGAGTAGGTCGAGCTTATGACCTCATAGCCCTAGAAGATGATACACTCAGATTTATAGCCATTCTGCTTGTAGGAAGACTTTTAACCAAAGTACGCCTGAAAGAAGTCATAGGATTAGTAATTCACCTTGCCGTGCAGGTCGCAGAAGGTGAACAATTTAATTGGTGTTTGTTTTTATTAAATATTTTTCTTCAAGATTGTTTGACAGTGTAGGATGAGCCAAACCACCCCTTACATTTCTTGTGGCTGCTTATATTATGCTCATTCATCGGGTGGAGAGAGCTACCCCATACCCATTTCCTACAACTACGAGGCGGAGAGTGCAGAGGCACATTCTATGCAAACTTATGGGAAAGCAACAGTCCAGCCAAGAAAAAGATCAACATGATAGTATTCTATGAATACTATAAGTTGTTGCAGCGAGTCATCCAGGAGACACCACGGATCAACACAGAGGTTGTTGACATGTATAATAATCGGCTTGATTTCATTGCGAACAAGCATACAATCTATCTGAGGCCGAAAGGGTTTAGAATGGATAACTGGCCTATTGGTTCATTCAGGATGACAGCGCAGGACGTAGAAGATGTCATCAAAGAATTTGATGAAGAGTGGAAGAAGGCATTAGAATATGCCACAGCAAGAAATATACCAGCAGATACCGCACTGATAGATCCACTAGACAAAGGAAAAGGTCAGGCGGGTGTCAAGAGGAAAGATGCAGTAGAAGTGCCACCAGTGGCACAAAAGAGGAAATATACAGTAGACATGCCACCACCGGCACCAAAGAGGAAAAAATCCAAAGCCTCAAATCCAACTACAGAGACCACACTAAAAGAGGATGACTATGATCTCATCGCATCGAGATTGAAGGAGGAGATGCGAGACTCATTTCAGGCGATGCAGACATCGTAGGACAAGCTGCAGAGCACGATAGATAAGTAGATTCTGGAGTTGAAAGCACTAACTGAGAAGACTGCCATGATGAAGGCTCAGCCAGTCAAGGCGATAGCAGGAGAAATCTCAACACCATCGATTTCCTGCGAGGAAGTCATTGCAAAGGATCACACCAATACAGTTTTGATACCGCCAGGGAGCATCTGATTCCCTGCTTCGATGATTGATGTACAGATACAGGTTAGACAACCTGTCAAGGTTAATCTGGCACAATTCCCCATTGACCAACTACATATGATCCAGCAGTAGATAGCCGCAGAGCTCAGGGATAGAGAGCTTGCGACTTATAAGCAAAACACTCAGTTGATACAACAGAATGCAGAGCTCACCGCAAGCTTTCAGACAAAGGCAGAGGAGTTAAGAGTATACGAAGAAAGAGAATAGGATCTCAGTCAGGTCCTATAGAACATCACATTGGAGTTACCCCAGTGTAACATAGAATTTTCCTTTCCTTTGACATAGAAATTAAGAAGAATTGCAGATAGAGCAAAGGCTCTGGAAGAGACAGTGGTCAAGATGGAGGAAGACCACAAGGCGCAGATTGCTGAGCTTGAGGCTCGAGCACCAGGCACACCTAAGGCAGAAAAGGAAGCAAGGGCACATGCCTTTAGACTCACTTCAACATAGATGAAGTGTTGCATAGATGATGCAGAGTCATTGCTAGCTGATGCGACGAAGACATGGTCGGAGCTAGAAGAGCTCCCAGATAGACTGGATTTGCAGCAGAGCATCCAGAACATATAAAATGCAGTAGCAGCAATGAGGGAAGAATCCAAGAACTTAGGATCTCTTGCAAAGATGAAGAAGATGACAAAGATGAACCGTTTGCAATAGGAAGTGCAAGGGTTGCGAGAAAAAGACATAGAATTCAATAATATGCTTCAATCGTATCAGGAACAAATCGTAGAGCTGGTCGATGCGGTTGAGCAGAATTTCAAGGAGTTCACTACAAGCAAAAGTGAAATTGATGGCGTAGAAGACCCCATGATTACTCAAGCTATGCTGGAAGCGGCACAAGACTGTGTCGAAGCTATGGACAAAGATGTCGCAGGACTCAGGGAGAGATTCGCAAGGACTTCGCAAGAAGCCAAGGAGAAGCTACATAAAGAGAAACCAGATGTTAGTGGCTCGGGGACAAGCCACAAGTAAGTGTTAGGGGATTGTTGGAGCAGGGCCCCGCAGCTATAGGAAAAGCTTCTATATCGAAACAAGAAATTCAAAGGAAACAGTACCTGAAGCGGCTTAGAAGAGAGCTCAACCACTGCATTTAAGGCAGCGACAACAACAGGAGGGCTTAGCTACCCTCATGAATGGAGAAGGAGCAATGGGTCGAGGTATTAAAGACAAAGGACAGAAGAGGAGCAACCGAGGAAGCGGCACCCATACCCATGATCAGCGTCAGACATCGTGGAAGACTATAGAAAGCTGCAGTGTGACCAGTAAGCGGCAGTTCAAAGTACAGATAGGCCAACTGTCACAGTTAGGGTTTTGGGATACTGTTGGGATAGGACCACAATTTTGTATCACGGTGAGACCTTCGGGCCACCTATTTAAGCATGTATTTTGTATTATAAATGGTTAGTTAGTTAGACAATAAGCTAGTTAGATGGTCATCTAGTTAGTTGGTCGTCTGTTGTGTAATATATTGAGGAAGAGTCGAGCTCTGGTTCTGAGTTCAGTCTGTAGTTATCTTACTGTAACCAGCAGCTGACTCCTTGAGCATGAACGTAACAATCCACAGGGATTGAGAGAGAGAGAGAGAGAGGATATATTGTAAGAAGAAAGCATAATAGAAAGAGAAGAGATCTAAGAGAGAAGGGCTCCCAACTGAGTGCGTGGAGTTTCCCAGAAGATCTCAAACTACATAAGAGGTTGCAGCGGAACTGTGTTACTCTCTCCAGATATAATATAAACACAGTTCCTGTGGACGTAGCTTCCTCGCTGGAAGTGAACCATGTAAAATCTGTGTGTTGTGCGACTGTTTCATGTGATTGTGCTATACTTATTTTCTATCTGTTATTCGTTACATGAACGTTTCTTATCAGTTAATGAATGTATGTATGCTATCCTTCAGTTGCAGTAACATAGAAGGTTAAATGTAAGTTGAATGTGTTAAGTATTATGTATATGATTTTATCAGTGCTTGATTCACACAGTAATAGTTATAGTGTTAAGTGACTTCTGTATATTTAGTTCAGCAAGTTGAGTGTGATTAATGTTAAGCGTGTTAGACTGTAGAGGCTAAGTGAAGTTGTTTAACACCTTGATGAAGGTTAACTAAGCTATTATACCCAGAGAGGAAGCCTCTGGACCTCAAGAGTTGTTAATTATATTAAGTCTCACTGTAGGAAGTATCGCAGTGTAGAAAGGTGATATCGCACTGTCGGAGGAGCTGCGGTGTGAGATATCGCAGGTTAAGAGTTGAGCAGAAGAGAAAGTTCGCGCATCATCTTAGAAGTTGTGATGCGATAAGAGCCAGTCCCGTAGCAGAGTCAGCTAGGAAGAGAGAAATAGCCCGTGCTGAGAGATCCCACTGGTTAAGTAGATTCAGAGAACCCATGATACTGCAGAACCTGGTTGAGGAAACGTGATTTTTTCATCCAACCCATTTAAGATCACTTCGGGTGAGACTTCAGGCCGTTCTGTAGCCTGTCTCCGAAAGGGCCAGTGAGCTAGGGGTTTTGTTGGTACAATAAAGTAAACCCGGGTCTGCACAGTTGAAACCAACATGAATGGACTCATGAACGTAAAGGAAGTTTTAAAACCTTGAAATCCAATATGGCCTCTATGCCTAGACTGGTTTTTCCTGATTGGGATAAGGAGTTTCATGTGCATGTTGACACTTCTTCTATCATGCTGGGGGTCATTCTTGTGTAACCAGGTGAGGGCGACCTGGATAACCTGATCGCATATGCCAGTAGAAATCTCTCTTTCGCTGAACAAAATTATAAAACGATGGAAAGGGAAGGCTTGGTAATGGTTTATACATTGCAGAAGTTCCAGCACTACTTGTTGGGTGGACATTTCAAGATGGTCACTGATCATTCTGCTTTGCAATACCTAGTCAATAAGCCTATGTTGGGGGGGAAGATCTGTCGATGGCTGTTACTCTTCTAGGAGTTTGATTTTGAAATAGTTGTGAAGCCAAGGTGATTGAATGCCAGCCCCAATCATCTATCTCACATTAAGAATGGGGAAGAACTGACCAATATTGATGATGGATTACCAGATGTGCAATTATTTCATGTTGACATTGTAGATGATCACTATGCACCAATTATTTAGTTGGGCGGAAGCTACACCAGTTGTGGATTGTACTGCTATGACGGCAGTGAGGTTCATCTTCAAAAACATCGTGAAAAGGTTTGGGTGTCCTAGGATATTGATGAGTGACGAGGGCAGCCACTTCATCAACCGGACTATGAAAGTGCTAACTGAGGAATTGCGGGTGCAACACAGGAGGAGTACACCATACCATCCACATGCGAATGGGACCATCGAAGCATTCAACAAAATATTGGACACAACATTGACCAAGGCCCTGTAACGCTAACCGTGATGACTGGGGCCTAAAAATTCCAGCAGTACTATGGGCCTATCGCACTACTTGTAAACGGATAACCAGTCAAACACTGTTTAAGTTGGTCTATGGGAAAGAGGTAGTCATGTTCATGGAGTATATTGTTCCCATCTTGTGCATTGCCGCAAAGACAAGCATGGATGATGTAGAAGAATTAGAATAACGAATTGTGCAATTAATCCAACTTAAAGAAGACTGTTTTATTGTTGGATTCCACCAGCAGGTTACGAAGGATCAACAGAAAGCGTGGCATGATCACCACATTAAGAAAAAAAATTACAACAGGAGATTTGGTGCTGTTATATGACAGTAAGTTCATCAAGCATCCCAGTAAGTTACAAACACATTGGTTAGGTCCCTATCTTGTTCATTCCATTACTTATGGTGGTGCAGTTCAACTATAGAAATTAGAGGGTGTAGTTTGGCCAATGCTTGTCAATGGGAGTCACTTAAATCCCTATAGGTCGGGGCTGGCTATGTGCACCACTTGAGGTGCTAAAAAAAATGAAGATTTTAGTTTAGAACAGTAAGGCGAGCCCTGGGGAAGAGGCTATGCAAGGTTAAAGTTGTTCATGATAATTGGTCGACCACTTGCGACAGTTGCAGGGTTATGGGGTGGTCAAATCCAGTAATAAATGTAGGTAGTTAAACTAGTTGGTTGGCGGTGCTTGTTGAAGTGACCCGCATTAATGAGTGATTTGATCGTTAGAAGAGTGAGATTGCCAGCAGATTTGGTGTCATTAATACTAGACTTAGCAATAATGGCAAGAATAGATTTGGAAATGATGAAATTTGGATTGGAGATGGCTATAAAACAACGTGTGGGATGTGTAAGGATGGCATTTTTCAGTTCAGCAAGCAGAGAGTGTGAAGCAGAGCAGGAATTGTGTAGTGTGGTGAGAAGATATTATGAGTATTCCAGTCAGTTCATCGTCCATTCCCAAGTGGAAGCGGCAGGATCAGAGGCCTAGCCCCACACTGCCGTAGAAGAGGAAAACTTGCACCTCGATGAGAGTGCAAGGAGAAGGCACTACATATACTGGGTCGTTGAGCTTGGGTGCTATTGATTCCATGACACCTTGGGGTGTCACTGTCCATGAAATTTTGGGATATGTCTCTCCTACACGTCCAGGAGCCAAGCTGTGGAAGCTGTCAAAGAATTAGAAGTACCCACAAAAAAAATTTCCCCTGCGAGAGGGGATGAAGTGCTTGGTTGACATCATCCATGCACTCATAAGGTTTAAATTTGAATACCATGACCTGCTACTGCTCAAAGATGTCAGGGATGAGCCCTCCCGATGGGGCCTGGTGCTCCAATTCAATGAATTCCTCAACTGTGGGTGAGTGGGATAGATCAATCACGATTATTGGGGTTCATCAATATGCCTCATTTTAGGTGATTGAATGAATCCCATGCATACGTGAAGAAATTGTTGGCTTGCTTTCATGGAAAGACACTTTTTTTGAACATGCCAATCCCTGTCACAGTAGATTTGATCGCAAGAATCATAGGATTTCCAAAGGTCGGGTAAGATCCGGTGTAGTATATCTGTAGGAGAGATATGGACAAAAATATTACTGTTAACACCCAAAATTGGTTCACTACCTCATCCACCCCATTACATGGCTCATTTGTCCTTTTTCCTACCATATCTCCATCAAAAACCCAGAAAACCATCTAAAAAGTCTCCAAAA